>VDFB02256132.1:46701869-46755726 GCA_007258455.2 Sequoia sempervirens
TTAAAGACCCATCAAAGTATTTATCATTCCTTTGGCTTCATTGGATGAGACACGTGGTGCTCGCCCGTGATATCACGATCAACTAGTGGGGTCATCGCGAGATGGTGGGGAACGGCTGAGATCAAACAACGATTGATCTATGACCATGCAAACTTGTCCCTCTGCAAAATATAAAAATTTATTAGGGGAGAGGTCCCAATACACATGGCACTCACCCTTGATATCATGATCAACTGGTGGGGTCATTGCGGGATGGTGGGGAACGACTGAGATCACACGACGATTGATCAATTATTAGGGGAGAGAGCCCAATAGTCGTGCGAGGTGTAAAATAAAAAAAATTATTAGGGGAGAGGGTGCACTCAATCCTGATGATAATACCTAGTCTTAACACATATTTATACTATATATTGTAAATAAACAGTCCAAATGTAAATAAAGAAAGATATTTATACAATCTAAGAAAATAAGTTAAAATGTATTTAATAAAAAATTATATATCAATTTGTTTTTCTTTTTTAGATGAATTAAGAGTATGATTTAAAATATTTTAATTCAAATAACATAAATGATAAATTGAAGTGGGAAAACTTGAATATTATTTTAAAATTTTGAGGTTTCATATTTATATGTGTGAGATTGATCTAATATTCCAAAAAATGAATGTTAAAATATCATGAAAAAATAGGCATAGAATGAATGTAGACATAAAATTATATTTGCATATATTCATAAAATAAGTTCTAATAAACAAAAAATATATGCAATTAAAAATAAAGGAAAAATAATTCAACCCAAATTTAGATAAGAGAGATAATTAGATTATATGATAACTTTAAGGCTAGGGTTAGGGTTTGATTAGGATTAGTATTCGCTTAGGGTTATGATTAGAGTTATGAATCTACAATTAGGGTTCAATTAATGTTCACTTAGGGTTTCTTGGGAGAAGTTTATTGAATGGTATGTATTTTATAAAATTCTGACATGTCAAGAATTAATTTTAGATAACACTACATGTGATTTTTCATATGGTATTAAATCTTCTAGATTAAAATTGATAATAGATTTCCTTCCCTTCTTGTGGTAATTGTGTTGCCATAATATATGGCCTTAAAATCCCATTCATATTTTGAGCTTCTTTAAACTATACAACACTTCACATCCAACAAAAATTGTTATGCATTTTTCCAAGCACAAATCCTTAGAATTCTTAATGTGTTACTTAGGTTAATTCTTTATTGCAATAAATAAATACACACTAATATATATATTATGGATTTGAGGGAAACTATTAAAATATTTATATATATAGAAAAATTTAAATGCAATAGATTCAAGTACATACCTTTGCTTTTGTTAATGTTGATGAAGATACAAATCTTGATGAAGTTCCAAATTTGATGACATGATATAAAAAATAGGAATATCTTTGCTCTATGTGGCACTTGAAATTTTTTACAATTAACTATAACTAACTCTACGTCAAATTTGTGACTTTGGACCTATTTTGCATCAATAAATATGAGTTTTGATACATGCCTCCTAATCTAGCATACAATATGTACTTAAATGCTCGAAATAGTTGGGAGTAGTTTTGAGATTGGTGGATCTTTGGGAAGGTTCGATGCTTCACCTTTGTATCTCTCCCTATAGATAGAGGTAGAGATGAATATAGAATGAGAGAGGAAAAGGGATAAAAATAGATAGAGATATAGAGAGAGATAAAGGGAGAAATAAATATATAGAGAGATAGGGAGATAGAGGGGATATATATATATATATATATAGAGAGAGAGAGAGAGAGATGGCAAGATAGAGATATAAGGAGATATAGAGAGAGGCAAAGAGAGAGAGAATAAGAGAGAAAGACAAATAGAGATGGAGAGGGAGATAGAAATAGGGGAGATAGAGAGAGAGAAAGAGAGAGGGAGAGATAGATAAATGGGAAGAGAAAGACATAGATATAGAGATATATGGGAAGATAAAGGGACAAATAGGTTGAGATATGAAGATAGATAGGGGTATAGGGAGGGAGCAAGAGAGGGAGAGATGGGGAGAGATACAGAGAGGGAGGAGAAAGGAGAGAGATATGTAGAGGAGGAGAGATAGAAGATGGGAAGAGGGAGATATATGTAGAGAGGGGGAGAGAGGGAGAGCGAGAGGGGAGGCTAATTTTTTAGTTTAAATTCTATAAAATATTCAATAAATAATAATATAAATATTATAAGAATTATATAATTTGTATTTTAAATTACACACTATATTTTATTTTTTGAAAAATATGTAATTTTTTAACCATTTTCCTATATATTTTGTATTAAGATTTTTACATCTTTTAACAATTCAATATATAATAGAAATAAAATATAGTTAATAATTTAATTAACTAGCATACCTATATTAATTAATAATATATGGAAAACATGCCAAGAGTTATCTTTATCAAGATGCCTATTGACTTGAAAAAATGCTTACATTTTCATGAATATGAATTTGGAAAGTACTCAATTTGATTTCATTATTGTTTGTGTCATTGTTTATCTCAATTCCCATATATAAGGGTACACATTCAAATTTGAGATCATACCAAATTTTCTATAACAACAATCAACCAAGAACAATAAATTTAAAAGCATAAATGTTTATCAATCCTTAGATTTAGTATTGACAGCACCAAAGAAATATATCATGACAAAATGGCATTAACTAACTTAGATATATCCACTATTTTGTTTTCAAATGTTTGAATACATTGTTAACATTATATACATTCAAGAATTTGAATGTTATGAAACCTATAGCTTTGCAATTGAGTCTAATAAAGCTTTGCTCTCAGATGAATAATCAAACTTTGTTGTTTTTATGACTGCATTTAATCCTTTGTTCATCATTATAAGTCTCTTTTTTCACTTGAAGTTTAAATATGTATCTGTTGAAAAGGACCTTTTGTATAATGTGTGAAAACTTAACATCATCTTGTTTTTCATGCTCAAAATGTTCAATTCTTTTGTTGTTACACCCATAATTTCTTCTGCCACTTCTTCAAAAGTTATAATCCAAGTGAATGAAGTATGGCCTTGCACTTTGCATTGAAGTATATATTTATAATCACATTCAGGGAAAGTTTTATCACATCTTCCACAATACCACTGACCATTTTCATTAGTGTTTACCTTCTTTTTGTAGTTCCTATCTCCAATTTTCAAGGGGCATGTTGTATAACAAAATTTTTCTACCTTAATGAAAGATAAGGTAACTTTTATCACTATCCAATAAGGTTTACTAGAGTTGGCAAGGTCTCAATCTTGTATTTGTGAGATACTAGGGTTAGGAACAAATGGGGTTTAGGTTAGGGTTGGGGTTCATTAGGGATAGAGTTTAATTAGGGTTAGATTTCAATCAGGGCTAGAGTTTAATTAGGGTTAGGGTTCAATTAGGGTTAGGGTTAAGGTTAGGGTTTGGGCTAAATCAAGGTTAAGGTTCAATTAGGATAAGTGTTCACTTAGGGTTATTGTTAGGCTTAAGATTGGGGTTAATAGTAGGGTTGGGATTTAGATTGGGGTTAATTAAATTATATTAGTTTATGTTTTTATTAAAGATAAAATATAGATGTAATTTTGAAAATTATATATCTATACCTTTTGATTTATATTTTAGATCTAAGATGATCACATTATTGTTTATGCATTACCTAAAATAAAAACCTTATTTATAATCGTAAAATAAAAACCAATGACATCATAATTTAAACAATAACAAACAATACAACTAATTAATTGAATATTTTATAGAATTTAAACTAAAAAATAATTTATTTTTTATTCACAAGATTGATTTATATATTAGATTAAAAAAGGTACAACCATCTGCAAACACAGGAAAGCTTTAGCCATTGATTACTAGCAAACCCATCCCAATGACCACTACCAAAAACCACCCCAAAGATGGTCAAAACGAGACCCCTCCATCCAAAAGCCACCACCTCACCATCCAAGCCAACTACCAACCCAAAATGCCATAAGGGTTAGGCCCCGACCGACCCTAAACATACGAATCCCCAATCACCCAAAACTTCCAAACTAGCCATTAGAGATTAAATTTATAAACTCTGAGACTGAAAGACGCCATTGGACCATAGACATAACCTCTAAAAACTATCAAAACCAACAACTATACAAGGCATTCATAGGAAATTATTTAAAACAACAAAATCTTCAAATAATTTTACCCACTTGACATCACCCACAACCATCAAGCCGAAGAATTTCTTCAAGAATTGAATGGCCACCGCCACCACCATTCCGTGTCTGCTCAACGCCAAACCGCTCAAGTCAAGAAGGAACAGGAAAAGCTTTACGGCCTCGTTCAAACCTCAAATAGTTGCAAAGTCACTCAGTCTTGGGGCGCCTCTGCCCTCCTCCACAAAACTCAACACTTCATTTACCCCTCCCACTAGATCCTTGTGAAACATCTTAACCAATAGTAGTTTAGCCACATCCTTGGACTCACCGTTGTCCAAAAGAGAAGCCAAAAACTAGGAGATGTATAGATTGTCCTTGCTGAACTCCTTGTTAGCCAAATGACCAGCTCCCAGGATCATTTTGGTCGCCACCAGAACTAACGGGTCCTTGCTTAAGAGAATCCACTTCAGTCGTTGGTCTTTAACTTCTCTAAAGGAGGCTTGTCTAGCCGAAGATTGCAAAGAGATTGGCGTGTCCGCACCAAACTTCGCCAGACCATCCACAGATACTTCAATGATAAAGAGAGTCACTTTGCCATGAACGCCACCGCCAGAACAAATAAATTCTGCTGCAAATGTCTGCCACTAAAGTCACCACCAACTGATATGAAATGGAATGAAATGAAAAATTTTAATGACGTCCACGAGGCCAAAGAAGCCTATGGGACCCAAATGACTTCCCTCCACATGTTCCACATTTAATCTACATGAAACTACCTTCAGGGAATGATGCCTATGACATCCTCAAGCTCTGTGAAGAATATTTCCACCTCCATCACGTGACTGGCCTCCTAGTCACACCCACCTACGTCCCCCATAGCCCCTTCCTTTTCGCCACCTCAACTCCTAGCTAGCTCTCCTAGCACATCAGTGTGGGGATGAGAAAAGAAAGGATGTAGGGGGATCCCACCCAGGCACTAGCTATCCAACCCCAGGAATGCACATAACCTCATGCATGGATGCATAGCATATATCTCCCATAGTTTCTTGATTTTCTCGCTGTCGGACTCCATGGAAGAATCCGTGAAAACTGTCAGCATTTAATAAAAATCATAGTTAAATTACTACTTGATGGAAGACTATAATTGAAAGCCCCACCATCTTTTAGCTAACTATGGCGTTTCATAATAATTTAAAAAATTTTAAATATAAAAAATTAGCATTTATTTTAAAAAATAAGATTATATTTTAATTTTATTTTTATTAAATATATATTATATTTGTTTTATTTCTTCATGTAAAAATTTCAATATTTAATTATTAAAATCTTAAAATATTAATAAAATTTAATAAAAATTTAGAGTTTTATTTTAATGTAAAATACATATAAATATTTAATATAAAAATATTTAAATTTTTAAAAGATTTGTTTCTATTAAATTATCATAGATATTAAAATTTTGAAATATTTAATAAAAATTAATATTAGAAATTTTGAGAAATATAATTTTTTTATTTATAATTTTTAAATTTGATTTGATGTTCAAATTCTTATAACAAAATGTTAAATATTTAATGTATAATATTTTAGGTAAATATTTAAATTTTAAACCTTTTTAATATAAAATGAATATAAATTTGAATGTTTGTTTAATTTTTTTAGAATAAAATTTTAAATCTTTAATGTATAAGATTTTAGGTAAATCTTCAAATTTTAAAGTTTTCTTAATATAAATTCTTTAAATAAAATGCTAGTTATTTTTTTTTTTAAATCATATTTTGATAGTTGAATACATTCAAAATATTTCTAATATATTTCTAATTTAAAAAATATATTGTTTAATTTTTTAAATATATATATATTTTTAAATATATTATACATACAAAATTACATAATCAAAAATAGATAATAGATTTTAGTGAATATATCTAGGTATGTTAATATGCTTGAAAAACTAATTTTAATTAAAAAACTTACTAACATCATTAAAAGGTAAGTTTTTAATTATAAAAATTTAACATTAGAATTATTTAACATTTGAAATAGAAAATTTAAATATTATATTATAATATTTTATAATTTACTTATATATTATTTTGGATAATAGAAACAATTTTGATTGATTTAATATTTTTAAATTCATTATTGAATTTAAATCTAATAATTTATTCTCTAAATTCATTATAGAAACAATGTATGAGAATTTATTCTCTTGATTTTGAGGGTGAAAGTGTGGCTAGATAGGGTTTCTATACATAGTATTTGTAGGAGAATGGTATCTCTATTTTGAATTATTCTAAACCTTGTTTCTATGTAGTAGTTTTTAAATTCATTTTGTTGTTATACTCTATAATTAATAGTTTATATATTGTACTCTCTCTATACATGATTTTTAGCAAGATTGGGGACACTAATAGAACCTTCATTTATTTTTTTAAAAAGACTAAGAAATGTATGAAAATTTGACAACATGAAAACCATGAAAATAAAAGTGAAAATAAAAATTTAACATAGTAAAAATGGCCAATCATGTGTCAAAAATGAAAAGAATCATTTGTTGTTACTCTAATATTTCAACCACATACTAAATTACCATGTGCATTTTATATATGTATCATGCAAGGAGCACAATATTGGGAATCAATGTGAATGATTCTCATCAAGAAATTAGACAAGCTTTGAGATTGAAGGACCCAAGCTCTTTGTAGGTTTTCAATGAAGATTTAATTAGCCACTAATAGGAACAATAAGAAAATAGATAAATGTGAAAATAAATCCTAATCTCTAAGAGTGTTGTGCTAAAATTACATACACATCTCATAAATTTCAATAGAGACATGAGACACATTTATAGAAATAAAGGAAAGAAATAGCTATCTAGATAGTTATTAATCTACAAAAGATTAGGACCTACTTCAAGAGATTAATAAAAATAAGTTTTTATTTATAATTTTTAAATTTGATAATTTTAAATTATCATAGATGTAAATAAAGATAAAATATTTTTCAACAACAAAACAAATAATGTGATTAATCAAGAATGACATGATATTGAAAAAATATAATAAATAAAAGAATATGCATAATTGTACATAAGCCATCAAAAGTCTAAATATACCTATCTTTATAAAAAATTAAAAATCTTTAAAATGACTAAAATTGTTAAAACTTATTAAGCTCCATGAAAAACACTACCTTCCATATAAAGAGTATACAACATGATACTTATGAAACAAATTATGTAGGATACCAAAATTGTCAAAAGATAAGATAAGATAAAATTATAAATGAAATTAATATAGTAATTTCATAGTTAAAAAGATAATTCTATGGATCTTTAAAATACATATATAATAATCTTTAAATCTTTATTTAAAAAAAATATATTATATTTTATAAACTTATAAATTATTATTTTTAATATTTAAGTTATACTAAAATCTAAGATGTTCAATATTGATTATTATTTTTAAATTATAATATTCAATAAAGATATATAATTATATTTATAAGATTTAAATTCAATAATGAACTTCGAAAATTTTAAATCAATCAAAATTATTTCGATTATCCAAAATACTATATAAGTAAATTATAAACTATTATAACATAATATTTAAATTTTCTATTTCAAATGCTAAATAATTCTAATGTTAAATTTTTATAATTAAAAAACTTACCTTTTAATAATGTTAGTAAGTTTTTTAATTAAAATTAGTTTTTCAATCATATTAACATACCTAGATATATTCACCAAAATCTATTATCTATTATTGATTATGTAATTTTGTATGTATAATATATTTTTTTAAAAATAAAAATATATTTTTGAAAAAAAAATATATATATTTAAAATTAAACAATATATTTTTTTAAATTAGAAATATTTTGAATGTATTCAACTATCAAAATATGATTTTTTTTTTAATATACCATTAAAATCACTAATAAAAAATATTAAAGAGTTTATATATATTTGTTTAATATATTAAAAAAATATTTTATATTATAAATATTTTATAAAATATTTTATAAATATTTTATAAAATATATTTTAAATATATTAAACAAAACATATATAAAAGTTTAACCGTTGTATGTGGGCTCGAAAATTAAAAATGTGAGGGTTACGAATTAGGTTATTTTCTGCATGGAAGGCAAGCTGCTGGCGATGGCACGAGATGGGTCCTATCATTCTGACAGCTGATCAACCATTAGAGGCAAGTAGGCCATGAATGAGCATACCATTTTTGTATTCTACGTAGTCTGCTCCTGACTTGACTAGTCGCCCTAATTTCTCCGCTTTTGCTCATTTTTAATGAATTTCCCCTGGCCTTGTCAAATATTTCATTTTAAATGTTTTGCTTTGGACGCAATGAAACATTTAAAATATATCACACAAAAATTTCCTCGGGCCCCACCTTGTACAGTCCACATGGAACCCACCCATGATTTCGCAATCAACCAAAGCACCATCATAGGATGGCGGGGAATGACTTAGATCAAAGGACAGTTGCACAAATTTGATCCCATAGATGGGACACGTGTCACCCACCTGTGATATCGCCATCCTACAATTCTCGTTCATGGGATGGTGGGAAACCATTGATCTTGAAGGCATTTTGAGCGACAACAACACGAATTTCATCCTTCTGAAAAATAAAATATTCATTAAAGGGCAAGGGGACATTACTAGGCGGATGGAAAACAATGACATAAGTTTTTTTAAAACTGTTTAGCACAGGGCCAACCAAGACTTAGGAAAATAAAACCCGTAGAGGAAATAAAATATTAAGACCAAAGGGACCAGGCCTAGAAGGAATGATGGGGCATAAGATGTTTTTGAAACCCTTCAAAAAAGGTAATGGTGAAATAGATCCCGACCAAGGAATTAGGTAAACACAAGGGTTTAAGATGAAGACAAAGCTAAAACCCCAGCCCTAAGAAATTTTCCAACACCATGAAAGACCAATGACATAAGGCAGGGAATGAGTGAAACATTAGGAACAAAACTTGAAGTTCCATCAGTACAAGCATTGGATAATTTTATATTAATAGTTTGTCCTATCACAAATATAAAAGGTGAGCACAATAAATAACATAAATTTTCCCATTAAATGTGAAGGATTTTCAAAAAGTTTTAGTGTTCAACTATTGGTCCATTTTTTTCAATATAAGTTGTATTTTAAATCATTATGTGTTGTTTTTATAACAACAAATAGATTTTTTGTGTTCAACTATTAGTCCATATGTGTTGAATATAAAAGGTAGAGATATCAAAGATTTATGGTTATCAATAAGTATTTGGTCCACTTAGGTTGTATATTAATTTTAATTTAAATAAAAATATCATATTCTACAAGCAACAAATGATATTTTTTTGGTTCAACTATTGGGGTTTCCATTATTAAGTTTTGGTTGAACCTTTAAAAAGTCAAATTTTAGACACTTCTCAAAACATCTACCAATGTGGCAAGTTGCATGATGAGTCACTCCTCCAAACCTTAGTTATAGATAAATAAGAGACCAGTCTACATTTCAAAAAAAAATGAAGGTTCTACGATATTCCAGTCAATTGCTACATGTTGAGAAAGTTAGCTTGCATAACTATTGGGCCCTCTCCCCTAAAGGAATAAGGGGACATCACTAGGTCGACGACAAATAATGACATAAGTTGTTTTAACAAGGGAACAAGGGACCAACAAAAGACTTAGGAAAAATAAAGTCAGGCGAAGGAAATAAAATAATAAAACAAAAGGGGGCCAATCCTAGACGTAGGAGGCGATGGGGCTTGAGTCATTTTAAAGCCTTCCCAAAAAGTAACGGCCAAATAGATCCCATCCAATGTGTAAGATGAACACTAGGGTTTTACATGAAGATGAAGGTAAAACCCCATCCTTAGGCTTTTCCCAAACACCATAGATGACTAGAGACACAAGGCAGGATAAAATAGAAGACAGAGAACAAAACTTTGAAGTTCCATCACTACCCATAACCCTAAACCCTAAACCATTAAACCTTAACCCTTAAACACTCTACCCTCTCTCTCTCTCAAGTCTCTCCCTCCCTACCCCAGCTCTCTCTCTCTCTCTCTCTCTCACTCACTCTCTCACTCCTCTATCTCTCTCCCTCTACCTAAACCTAAACCCTAAACCCATAACCCTTAAACTCTAAACCCTTAAAGCCACACTCTACCCTCTACGTTTAACCCTCTACCCCTTATCTTTGTCCCACTCCCTCCCTGTTTCCCTCTCTCCCTCAAGTCTCACCCTCCTACCCCCTCTCCCTCTCTTAGGTCTCTCTCTCTCACTCACTCACTCACTTGTATCTCCCTCCCCTCCACCCTTAACCATCTACCTTCTACTCTTTACCCTTAACCTTCTACTCTCTATCTCTCTCCCACTCCCTCCCTCTCTCTCTCACTAAATCCCTCTACCCATAACCTTAAACCTTTAACCCTTAACCCTTAACCCTAAACCCTTAAACCCTCTACCCTCTACCCTTAACCCTGTCTCCCTCTTACCCCCTCTCCCTCTCTTAGGTCTCTCTCCCTCCTCAATCCCTCTATCTCTTTCCCTTAGCCTTAAGCTGTCTACCCCTCTGCCAACCTCCCTTCTTTATCTCTCTCCACTCCTCCTCTCTCTCTCTCAAGTCTCTCCCTCCTACCCCTCATCCTAAATCCTTAGCCCTTAAACCCTCTACCTCTACCCTTAACCCTCCTTCCTTTGTATCTCTCCTCCCACTCCCTCCCTCTCTCTCTCTCTCAAGTCTCCCTCCCTACCCCTCATCCCTAAGCTCAGCCTTAAACCTTCTATCCTCTGCACCTCAACCTCTTCCCTCTCCCTTCCCTCTAATTCTCTCTCTCTAGATCTCCCTTTCTTCCCCTCTTCCCCTCTCCCTTCCCCCTCTTAATTCTTTCTCTATATATCTATCTCTCTCCCATTTTCCCTCTCCCTTTCCCCCTCTCTCTCTATCTCTCTCTCTCCCTTCCCCTCCTAATTCTCTCTCTCCCCCCCTCTCTCTCTCTCCCTCTCTCTATCTTTGTCTCTCTCTCTCTATCTTTGTCTCTCTCTCTCTCTCTCTCCCTTTCTCTCTCTCCCCCTCTCTCTCTCTCTCTTGCCCACCCTCCACCTCCTAATTACTCTTGGGTATATGTGTGCAAAAATCGGATATCCGATTTATAGGACCAAAATATTACATTTTAAAATGTTTTTCAAATTAGATATTAGACACGAATTGGATATCTAATTGTAGTACTTTGGCTTGGGCATTGCTATGGAGAAATGTACTGATAGCCAACCCAAAAAAAAGTCAACTTGGGATTTTCGCATTTTTTAGCGAGTTCAAAATGCTACTTTTTTCATGTTGCCACTTTTTGGCCCATCATGATCCTGCACATACCCAGGTCTAAATCAGGTAGTTGTTATTGCTAAGGTGGATCACTCCTTTCTTTGAAGGCCATACACTTATGATTGAGTCAAGTGTTCTTTTCTTTAGAAAATTCCTATTGCATTTTTGATAGGTTAATTATGATTTGATTAGATGGGTTATGAAACACTTATTTCAAACAAATATCTTTATGAAAGAAGTATATTGGCATGAAATTAAATATGATTTGTATTCCAATGTAAAAACTACAAAGAATGGAAACAATTCTTTCAACACATAAACTATTATGTAGTAGTCAATTAAAATGAAAAAGCCTACTCTATATTAGTTAGGATACACAACTAAGAAAATGATCTAAAGTTACTTATTTATCCTAGAGGAACTAAGTATATAGTATACAAAGAAAACCAACAAACCCACAACTACCCCTATTTTGAAGGAGTTTAGTTTTCTCCCCTTCCTGATCTTGCTAATATTGTCTATTTATTTTTAAGAGAATAAGGGTCATAACACAACTTTATTCAGCCCAGTAAATAGCTTGGTTAATGAAACTTGACAAAAGCAACAAAACAATTGCTACATTTGTCATTTCATGTTGAATGAAGAGTGGTGACAATAATCTACTTATAGTTTAATAAAACACTATTTTTTATAATCTAAGGCTTGACATTAGAAAGATAAGTGTTACTTATAGTTTAATAAAACACTATTATAGTTTTACCAACATATATTATTGTATGCTTGCATGGCTTCTGATTTAATATATGGGGAGAGAAAGAGAGAGATAGAGATATATGGGAAGAGAAAGAGAGATCGAGATATATGGGAAGTGAAAGGAAGAGAGGTGGAGATAGAGAGTCGATGGATAGGGGGGATAGGGAGGGAGAGATGGTGAGAGATAGAGAGGGGGAGATAGAGAGGGGGAGGGAGAGAAAGGGATAAAGATAGAAAGAGATAGAGAGGAGTGAGAGAGGAGATAAAGAAATAGAGAAGAGATATAGAGTAGGAGAGATGGAGGGCGATATGGAGTGAATGAGAGAGAAAGGGAGAGAGGGAGAGATATCTCAATAGATAGAGGGGGAAGAGGCGGGAGTGACATAGATAGTGGGAGATATAGAGATATAGAGAGCGACAGGGAGAGATATATCAATCACCCTCCCTATATATCTATCTATTCATCCTTATCTCTTTATCTCTCTACCCCTCTCTATCTCTTTGTCTCCCTTTCTATTTGTATGCTTGTCATTATCTCCCTCTCTCTCTATATTTTCTTCTCTATATTTATCTTTGTCTCCTTAAGTGTGGAATGGGTACATTGAAGAGGTCTTAAAAGAGAATTATCATATCTTTAGTCAAATGGCATGCTACCTTGAGCATAACTCCCCAAGGACACATGCCATCCTTGGATTGTTGACATGAAACAACCAATCAAAATTTAGTTTCTCTCTCTCATATTAATATATATTACTATTATATTAAATATATATTATATTAATTATATTTTGTATTATATAAAAATATACTTATTATTAATTATTAATTATAATAATTTTATACGTATTTAATAATTTTGTTAAAGAATATAATATATAATTATAATAAGTTGAATAATTATATTATTTATTATGTAAAATATAGCTAATATATACTTAACTATATTGTAGAATATCAAAACCTAGCTAAATGGCACCAAAATTTTGAACTTAATTAACATACTATAAAACCCTAACGAAACTAGGTTGTAGCTTCGTCAAATTTGAGAAGTGAAAGGTCAATACCAGCTGAGGAAGAGTTTTGAGTAGTGAAAACAAGGTCAATGCCAATGCCGAGGAAGAGTTTGGAGAGTGAAAACAAGGTTAATGCAGTGCGAGGAAGAGTTTGGAGTTAAAACAAGGTCAATACCAGTCTTGGTGAAGAGTTTGGAGGAGTGAAAACAAAGGTCAATATCGGTGCGAGGAAGAGTTTGGGGGAGTGAAACAAGGTCAATAAGGCATGAGGAAGGTAAGGTTAAAACAGGTCAATACCAATATCGACAAAGAGTTTGGAGAGTGAAAACAAAGGTCAATATCAGCCAAGGAAGAGTTTGGAGGGTGAAAACAAGGTCAATACCAATGGCCGAGGACAAGATTAGGGCACTTAGGAATCGGCGTCTAAGGGGAAATGAAATCTGTAAGTTTGGCACCCCATTCTGTAAAATGGTATAAGATAAGACAAAAAATAAAATAGCTTATACAGAACATATACACCTACAATCCCATTCAAGCATTTTAATTAATTCCTTGAAGTAAACCTAAAACAAGAATCATACACACTGCAATAGTGAGATGAACGAAACAACCCTTGATCATTTTATTCAAATTTAGATATGCGTGTATAATGAAGAGACATGAGTTTGAATTAATCATATCAATTCAAATTCCAGTACTGTCATAAAACATCAAATCCCCATGAATTCAAAACCTACTACAAAATGACTCAAAACCTAAATTGCATTTTCCCTAAAACCATCAAACTTTACAATTTGCTCTGTAACTTCATCTAGACTTGACCAAAAATATCTAACTTGCTAACTCGTACTTCTCGCCTTGAAATCCTTCTTATAGAAAAAGGAGGAGCAAACAAGCATTGGGCCAGAAAGCACACGTGTCACCAGCTAATTAGACCGCCTTGTGATATTCCAAAAATTTGTTGCAACAACAATCTCCCCGGAGAATCTTCTTGTTCATCATGCTCGCTAAGAATGGTTGATGTAGCAACAAAAAACTTCAAGAATTTTTCGCCTAGACTGTCACCAAAAAACAAAACTGGAATTTGTTGTAACTACAACAGCTTATTTTTCAACCATTAGCAACCTACTCCTTTTCACTCTTCCTTGGTTAAATATACATTTACCCATTTTTGGTACTCTTAATCAGTTAGCCAATCAAAATTGATCACCTCATTCACCTTGACACTATAAGGTTTGTACTTAACTGCCACCTAATTTGCTTCTCTTTCAAAAGACTCCAAGAATGAGCTGGTGCTAATGATTTTGTCCATACAACTCACCAACAAATCATAATCTGAGTTACCCTATTTTTCAGGGTTTCGTAGTCCAAACATGATATAAAGGGGCTCTTACACTTTTTGTGACTACTGTAGCTTGTGTAAGAGGCCCCATGGATACTGTTGTAATTGTAGGATGCATGAATAGGGCATAGGATGAGAAATAAAGAAGGTATAGTTGTTGTCCTCAATAGTTTTGTGAAGAAAAGCATGTGAAATGAGAGGTTCAAGCCTAGGTTTCAACAAAACATGTATGGGAGATTTGATTTTATGAATTTTTGTCCATGTGCAGACCTAATGAGTTATTTTTAAACACTGAATATAAATGATATACATACACACACACACACACACACACACAAACACACATATATGTATGTATGTATGTATGTATGTATGTATGTATGTATGTATATGTATTTTCAAATGTAAATGTAAATGCAATTACTAGATGCTCTCCTAGAACAATAAATGCAACATATCATTAAATAAATCTATATGTATGTATATAAATGTGCATTTGTAAATGCAAGTGTAAATGCAAAGAGCATATGGTTTTGTAGTGTTATAGATACAACATATCCATAAATTAATGTAATTGAAATTCTAAAGTGTTCAACACATATAATATGAAATCGATCAAACTATTAAACTACATAAGAAATAAATGAAAATTATAAATGCATATGTATGCGTATTTGTAAATGTACGTGTAAAATAAGTAAGAATAATGAAAATTATAAAAGAATACAAGGAAAGGTCTCCTCCCTTCTTGGTAGTGATAACCTCCTCCACACACAACCCTTAAAAATTATGAATAGAGGAATACAATCTTTGAAAAACTCAAAGTTGATTCTCTCCTACCTAATGCAATTAGTCATTTTATCCTTAAAAACATTTATAGTGATTACTAGAGGCACATAGACCGGTTCTTCATAATAAAAGAATTTGATCATACTTTTCCAATGATGGCATTATGAGAAAACCTTAGGTTAAATGAATAATTCCTAGCTAAGTTCTTTAAATCATGTCCATGGTATAAGAGAAGGTTGTTGCTATGTCAATACTGGATACCATGGAGAAAGGCTAGTCTTTGGGCTCTTTCATCAATCATCCTACCTTAAAACATACCAAAAATCTCCTAGCAATTAGACATAGGAAGATCTAATATGACTTAAAAAAAAATTATTGCCAAAGTGTAAACTTATGATGACCTAACAGGCCTAGTACACACTCCCTCCCATTAACCACTTAGACATATGGAAATTAAATGTAAATTTGCTTCTATTTTTAGTCATGTAGGTGTCCAATAAACCACTTGGTGGTGTTTCCCTTCAAGTTTATTTACTTGAATGAAGAGCAAAAGTCCTTTGATTACAATTAGAGAATACATTTGAGGCCTTGGTTGTGTAACTGGTGGACCATAGTCACATTTAACACCTGTTACAAAGTTTGGGAGTTAAAACGTTAAGTAGATTTGATTTATGATGGACACATTTAGACGGTAGTAACAATAGCTTGCAATCTATCAAGACTTGATTACCTTATAACCTATGAAATTCTAGCGATGAAATGATAGATTAATCATAATGTCACCTTGGGATCAAATCACCATGAAAGTACTTCATCCAACATCCTTATGAGTGCAGGTACCACCAAATAGGTATTTTTTAGATCTGTCAATTCCTCGAGCAAGGGAAATTCAGGAAGAGAAGAGGAAAGCGAGACATGTAGTATGTATAAAAGAGGGAGATCAACTAGAGGTCAAAAGATTAGAAGAAAATTTTGTAAACACACAAAGTTTTTTCTTGTTGAAGGGGGGTCATGTTCTTATGATGATGAGAGCATAGGTGACGTCAAGGTTCCCTTGACGTACAAACATCTACGGAAACAATGGGTACCCAAGGAACTTCCTCCAATAAATACTGATTTTTGTGTCAACGAGAGGATATATCACATAGCACCATCGTCATTACATGGTTTGGGCCTATTTTGCATGGACGGCATAAAGGTCTGTTATGACAAAGTTACTTAATTGATGGAGTATGTTAGACCCTATTATAGTTACAAAGATTGGATGCAACTGGTTCGATATACACGAAGTATGCATAGGTGTGCACTGTCAGCAAATTATAAACAACTAAAAGATAAGGATCAAAATAAAGGAGTGGCTATGTACATTGACGGAAGGCCAAAAGCATCAGGGAATATTATAGGGTTTATAAACAGTACACAACTTGGGTCAACAAATAAGCAACCGAATTGAATATTTGAGGCGCGCGAGGGAAACTGTGTATTCATATGTCTGATAAAATCAACAATTGTAGAGGAAGAGTTGATAATCGATTACAATTTGAATCGCTTAGTTACAAACACATTTACTATGGGGGTGGTATGTACTATGTACCATTTTACCCAACCTCTAATTATTGACCCCAATATACCATTTTATTCTTATGTTTTTTTTTGTAAGTCTATTGGTTTCATTTTGGTAATGTTTTTTATATTTAATTTTTGTCACAGCAGGACATTGATCGTATGAAGAAGCCTCTGGCCCAAAGAAAAGATCATGATGTATCTTCAGGCGCTTCTACCTGACATGTTTACCTCATTGTAATCGTACAAATTAGATACGAATTTTTATTATTATTATTATGTTTTTTTCATAAGTTTATTGGGTTAATTTTGATAATGTTTTTAATATTCTTGTTGAAGTCGATTGATCGGGGAAAGGCACCAGCAGTAGAGGAGAGCATCCATAGTGAGGTGCACTCAATATTTTGTGATGATGACATCACTTATTCAACAAACCCTCTCGATATGATAAAGAAGATCCAAAAAAAATGCAATGAAGAAATGGTTAAGTTGATATTCATAGTGCCTCAAACAGATGAGATAAGAGATAGGGTTAAAATATTGTCTGAGAGATTACAAAACTTGCAAGTAAGTAGTCATGAGGTCTTTAATTATAACATAAGTTCATTCATGGTTTTATATTTTGTACTCTTTTATGTCATGAACTAAAATATGTGTTGTTTTTATAGGGTTATTTGCCTCCTCATGATGCTTCTGGTCATGATCAGGGTACTACAAGTGTTGCCCGAGGAGAAGGGGTTGGCACAAGTGTCCATCCTGATCTTCCTACGCATACATCACATCATCTGACCCCATCATTCGTGCCTATATTGTCGTCTTAAATGTTGACAATACATACCATGCAGGCATCTGTTAATGCACCCTCTAGTAGTGAACACATTCCAGAACATGTGTCAAGACATGTACCTAGGGATACAGAGGCCACTAGTACTGGTGATGTTTTATCATCATTTCCTGGATCTTCCCATATTACTAGTACGGGAACATTGCTGGTCACACTTGTGGTGACTGAGAATTTTGTTCCCATAAAGATAGAGAGGATCCCAGGTACTTTAAAAAAATTCAATTATTATTATATATAATCCAATTGAAATTTACTTATTGATCACTCTTTTTAGAATATTGATCCCATGATCATTTTGTAGGAAATGATGTTTTTTTATAAACATCTAAGTGATATTACATTGGAGCTCTTCGGGCCCACCATACGTACACGATGGAATGCCCAAAATCAATATTTAAAAGATGAGCTCATTAACCGTTTAGTTGTGTTGTTCGGTGATAAAACATTCAACCGAACCAAGGTCCTCCAGAAAGTTGGTACCTATCTAAAGTATGCGAGGGACCAATATATGTCACATTTAGAGAAGAACAAAAAGTACGAGCGTCCCCCCATGATTCCAAAGAGGGAGTATGATGCAGAGAAGGAGTGGAAGGACCTAGTGTTGGATGGAAAGGAGAAGGCTGAAAAGAAAAAAGGAAAGACACCACCGGGCCAAGGAAGGTATGTGATACTATCAACAATGTAATTATATACTGATTACTCTTTCTTTTTACATAATCTAATGTATTTCAAACTTTTCATAGGCTTCCCTACACATCAAAGGCAACAAAGGAAAGACTAGAAAAACACGAGCAGCACAAACTTGGCTCTGGTAGTTATATGAAATCAGCCATACGAATTGTAAGTATCAATAAATGAAATATAGTATCCAAATAATAAATTGAAAACAATTTTCGTTTTATCACACCATAGAAGCAAAATTCATGATCTTATGCAAAAATGTAGGGCTCTAAATTCAACAGAGTTCCCATAGAAGATGACCGAAGATTGCCTTCAGCAAGGCTATGGGCTGTGGTTGAGCGCCTAAGGGATTCTTGACTGGGAAAACACAACCTTCCACTACATCTGACATGCAGGTAAATAAACTCAATAAAGTTTATTTAAAATTGAATACTTGTGCAATCTATTCAATATTAATTTCCAAAATAAAGTAATTACATGCCTATTTGTTTTAAACATTCAAGCAATGATAATACTACACATGACACTAGAATGCAGCCTGGTGAGGGTGGAGCACAACCTATAGATGAAGGTCATGGTGTGCATCCCGATGCTTTAGAGCATGTAGAGCATGATCAACATGTTGAGCATGATCAAGCTAGAGAAGATTAGGAACATGATGTGGCCCCATCAGTAAAGACCACTCTAAAGTTCTTTTAAACATATTTAATTCCAATTGGTGTATTAATTAATGTAACTTTCATGTTTCAACTTTAGAGCATGTAGAGCGTGATCAACGTGTTGAGCATGATCAGGCTAGAGAAGATCAAGAACATGATGTGGCCCCATCAAGTAAAGAGGACCACTCTCATGTTCTCTTAAACATATTTAATTTCAATTGGTGTATTAATTAATGTAACCTTTCGTGTTTCAACTGTAGATCAGGATTTAGAGGGTGTTTAGCATGTTGAGCATGAGTCTATAACAAAAGTTCAAGAATATGATGTGGACCCATCAGGTAAAGCAAACCACTCTAATCTTCTTTTAATTAATGAAATACTTGTAACAATAATAATAAAACATATTAGTTTAACATTTCTTTCTTATTGCAGCAGACCCCCCTTGCGATGGCGTCCACGTTATGAGAAGATGACTAGGCGTACATTAAGATCATGAGAGAGGGAAGAACAACTAAGGGGGGACAGATATTGATTTAGAAAATGATACTCCACTTCAGCTTTATGTAGCTTTCAAAAAGAAACAAAAAAAAAGTGATTGTAATCATATCATGACAACCATATTTTTGATAATTTGTAAAACTGAAAGAATGAATATTATATGTTAATGAATGAATGTGAATATGTTAATTAGTGAATGTTATATGTTAATGAATGAATGTTATATGTTATTAATGGATGAATGTTATATGTTATTAATGGATGAATGAATGAATGTTTTATGTTATTAATGGATGAATGAATGATTAATGCTATATGATTGGGTATGGGGAATTGAGAGTGATGTGAGGGGGGGAAGGGGCCAAATGAGCTTCCACCGTCACGTGGTTGGCCTTGTTAAGTAGAGAATATTAAACTATTCTCGAAACAAAGAGAAGCTCAATAAGGTAATGCACTTTTCAATAAAGAAATGCATCATTTGAAGCATCAAACCAATATGCAAAGATGAAAGAAAGTGCTAACTTTTCACTATGGTGGAAGAAAAATGATTCTTTATACCCTGAATCCATGCTCTGCATCATAATTTGAAGTTGTTTCCATTCCAATGTTCTAAGTTTAGTTTGTTTGTATGGCTTTGTATGAATACCACATTTTGTTGTGTGTGGATTTGGTTTCAAAGCTCTGTTTCTTCTATTTTTAGTGGTGACATAACTCTAAAATTTGACTTTTGTGCATAACAAGTTAGTGGAAAAATTAATAGCTCTGAAGGGTTTAGAGGCTCGATTGAGATAGATATATAGATATTTGGATCTTGTTGTTGATGGGAGGCTTCGACTTAACCATAAAATTTTGTACCATCTACAGGTATACAAAAGTTTCTCTACTTACATTCATTCTTGATCATAACTGTTGTAAATGATATTAATGCTTCAAACTTAAGATTTGTTTCATTGTTATAATGATCAAAATGTTATAATTTGCTATACATTCAAGCATTCTCTTGCCCCCTACCCTTTGCTCTCTCCCCCCTCATTTTAAGAATTTTCTTTGTAATAAAAGATTCACATTTCTATCTCATTTACACAAATTTATCTCAAGTGCTAGGAGAGAATAAAGATATGTAAAAGATGATGGATTATGTCTAAACAACAACTTTCCATCTTATAGCTAATTAAATCCTTAATATTTGAATAGTTTAGAGCTCAAATAATGCTTGTATATGCATGTGTAGCAATAAGGGAGCCTATGTGAAGATTGAAATTTAAAACATCACTTTGGTATTTTTCTTTAGGCAGTGAAATGATATTTTGAGTAATACAAACCTACACACACATTGATATTTTTCGGCATTGCATTGAAGAAATTTTTTTCTCTTATACCTACCCTCGGCTAGACATGGAGATATATAATATTGGTTTTTGGGTTTATTTTGTAAGTAGTTAATTTCACAGAGGAAGACTAAAATCTTCTTAATGTCCTATGTCAAGTGTGAAAGCATATGAATCACTTGCTAAAGGCACCATTTTGTATTCATCCAAAAATTGGTTTGTTCCTTTTTTATGTTTCTTGCATGTGTTTTTTTAGGCTCTAGAGATGTAGCTCGGCTCTTTCCTTTGCACTTTTCATCTATTTTGATGATTACAGTAGATTTTCCTCATAATTTTTCATGTAGATCTATTTGTAACCTTATTTTCTACCAATCAATTTGCAAACCACTCACATATTAAGGATGATTTCACTAACTTGTAGTCATCCATTACTTCATATGTTGTAGGTTGTGTCTATGTGCCAATAAATCCTGATGATTGCAAGAACTTTAATCCTACAAGTGTACCCAATATTTTTCAAGTAAAGTTATTACCTTATTTTATAGTACTTTAAATGGTTAATTGAAGGTGCTTCTTTAGATTTGAGATAGTTGAACCCTGGATTAAAATATGGTATTAGATGGGAAGTATAATGATAAAACTGAGGTCCATTGAACACAAATTATGAACATAATTTACAAGACTATGAATAGTGTTACAATTATAATTATTTCTCCTTTACCTACCTCTGCATTAATGAAAAAGATAGATCCCTATAAATCTAACCATGAAAGTGTTGAAATCTATAGTATCTGCAGGACTCAGGAAACTATCAAACATATTCTTTTTGAATGTTTTTATGCTTAGGAAATTTGGTACTTATTCTGCCATAAGCTGAAGGTCTGGAATAGCAATGGTAAAATTAATTGGCATGATATTCTATTTTGTAATTTCAAGCTCAAGTTTGATTGTAAGCTACTAAGTAGTCAAAGGAAAGTCCTGGCGACCCCCAAAGTCACAGCGATAAGTTATCATTGGTGAGAATCATAGCAATACACTTAAGACCAAAGGAATAATTCTCAGAGAGACTCAGAACGTCGGTATGACTGCATGACACCATAGCGACATATGATCTATTGGCTTTCGATGAGACTCAGAACATCGATTAGACTGTGTGACACCAAAGCGATATGTAATATTGACTGTCGAAGAGACTCAAGGCATCGATGAAACTACATGATGTCTCAGTGGGTGTCTAATAAACATGGAAAATGACCGAATAAAATAATTTCCTAAGATTTGAATATGAAGGGATGCGACTTGCTTGATCTCTCACCGATGGTACATTTCAACGAATATTTAAAAAAAAAAAATTACATTGTTTCGTCGAAATTTTGATGAACACAACAGACGAATCACCAAAAAGGTCCAATGAAGTTGCTATAGCTACGATGAAGGCTTCGTCGTAACTCCTTGTCCATTTTGTCGTAATTGCGACGAAGTCCACTGATGAATCACAGAAAAGGTCTGACAAAGTTGCTTAGCTGCGACTAAGGCTTCATCGTAACTCCTTGCCGTTTTCATCAAAATTTTGACGAATTTCACCGACGAACCACATAAAAGGTCCGATGAAGTTGCTTAGCTATGATGAAGGCTTCGTCGTAAATACTTTCCCATTTCATCGAACTGGTGACGAACTTCTGGTGTTCTTTTGATGCCCATTTCATCGATATTCTGACTAGCATCTAAGCCATTTTATGATGTCGACAAATGACGAATCCACGATGTTATTTCAACGTTTAATTCGTCATCAGAATTGCAATGAAAATGTTTTTGTCATTTCGTTGCTACTCCGACAAATATTTGTCAAACCACTAACAAACATCCGTCGGAAAATGGTGTCAAATTCAGTAGTGACACAACATCCATGAAAATTTCTACTTTGTGCAGCTTGATTTGCATTAGTATTTGAGAAGAATTAGAGAAATATCAAAAAAAAATCTTTGACATTTGACACTTCTAATAAACAAAAAAAATTATATCAAAAATCAAAATAACTGTACAATAATGTAGATAGGGAATCTGCATCTACTAGATTGACCATAATTTCTTAATAAGAAGATAGAAATAAGTATCAATGACTTGTAGAACAATACTTAAATAGGAGGATTCATTTCAATATCCAAGTCCATAAGTACCTTTTTCATTTTAATATCAAAATTCTTAACTTCAAATTTTGGTAATTATTACAGATCAAATGAATTTTTACAGTATTTATCAATTACCTTATTGGCTATGAAGACAATAGAAAAAAGAAAAAAAATAAGCACTTCAAAATGAAGATGTATGGTGTAGAATTTTTTCTTGTCTTCAATAGTAGCAACATCCATTGGCTTCTGTTTACATTAAGCGGGTTCCATATTTACTGTGATGAATGTTCAAATGTTCCCTATTCAGTATCTACATTGGTGAGCTTAAATATTTTCTTAGAGAGCATATTCATGTGTATGATGATTGCTTTCTTCACCATGCTTTAGTAGCTATATTACTCTATGTAGATGACATGGTCCTCATCTCTCACTCTCCCAATGATTAAAAAGGTAGCTTGATGCCCTTTCTAAGTTTTGTGACCTTCAAATTGAAACAATACCTATGCAACCATAGTATAAATATGATGAAGCTTTGACTTAAATATATTTCCTCTGAAACCACCAATTGTATAAACATTATTGCTACTACGGTTGCGCAACTATGGTAAACCTCAAAAGGTTTATCATCTGAAATATGTGTGAGTTTAAACTGTATTGCTACAATAACTACGCAATGACACTAGAAAAAACAACAGACAAAAGATGATCTCGAAATGTCTCTTAAAATTCATAAGGACTTCTCATGATAGCTAAAAGACAACGAAGTAATGGGTAACTCTCCTTCCACATAATAAGTAAAAACAGGGTAACCAAAAGCAACATCAACATGTTCTTGAAATAAATGGTGCATTGTTAGTTAGTAGAGTAGCTCTAGAGCACATCAACGATAATCCAATTTCACACACTTACAGAGTCTGTGAATATCTTTCCTCTTAGGAAAAATTAGAAGAAATAAAAAATCATTCAAATGTTCCCTAAGCCTAAACCCAAATTTGAAGCAGCCTTGAATCCTAACCCCAATCCTTTGAGCCAATGTCGTACTATGTAGAGAAAATCATCTTGCTAGGCTAGAAGCTAAACTCTTGAGCTTTTAGGGTTTTAGAGATGATACAATTACTCCCATGGTCAACTCACAGGTGTAATCTCTAGTCACCAGAATCGCTTGGCCTTGGGCAGGCATCACATATTCCTTGCCAAAGAATATGTCCCTAGCTGATCTCTGATCCTAGGTCACCTAATATAAACATGGCTTAGATTTTGAAACTCAGAACTTTACCAACTCAAAATCATTACTCCCTATGAAGATCCTAAATTATGACTACAATTTATGTGATATGGATTTAATGGTGGTGAAGAAAAGCACTTATGTGCAACACTCTTTTTTAGTTTTCGGTATGTCCTAAAATGTTTTTATCTTAGACTACACAGAACTTTAGCATTTCCAACTTGGACTTGAAAATTCCAATATATTGGAATTGGATCTACAACCTCACTGACTATAGACCATTAAGCAATTGGGTACAAGATTATGCATACTCTGACATACTTTTTACTAATTCAACCCAATTGGGTATAGAATTGATACATATTCTAGAATTTCCTACACTAATTCAGTATTTCCATACAACAAAGAAAGGGAAACAATAAATTGAGCATTTCAAAGAAAAATGGCTTACTGGGATTGTCGATGTAGTGACAATGGCACTATTGGGTGTGGGCATCCCATGTTTGGTCACCTTGCCCCTACTGTTGGTACTAAGTAAGAATCCCAAATGCCTTCCTTTCCTTCTCAACGTGCATGGACAAGCTCTAGAGTGGGTTGAGGAATTTTCGTATTCTTGTGCATGAATTTTTGGATTTGGTTAGAAGATCTTTGTGTGGGTTGGGGCCCAGAATCGACATTGTTTTTGGTTTTTTGTCGAAGCTTGGGTCTGTAGAAGAAAATATGGCTAGGGCACGAATGGATTCTGTGTGGGATGAAGAAAAGAAAAATGCATGTCGAAAGGGAGGGAAAATGAGTGAGAAATGACAAATGAAAATGAAAATTTTGGAAAAGCTATCTTTTATTTTAGTCTCTTTTTTGACAATTTATTTTTCAACATTTCTTCTTTTCAATTTTTGTTGTCTTTTTATTATTAGTCTTGGTTTTTTGTCATCCTTTTGTTTCTTTTAATTGTGTTTGGTTTATAAATTTAATATTTTTTTGGTTGTCTTTTGAAATTTGGTTTCAATTTATTTTATTTTTTAGCCTCTTTTATATTTCTTTAAAATAATTCTTGATAATAGGTTTCTTTTTTCTTTTTCTTTTTTACTTTTATCTCTCTTTAATTTGGTCTTTCATTTTTTATCTTGTTTTCCTTTTTGGTTTTTCTTGTTACCCTTGTCTTTTTTGTGTTTTTTTTTTTGTGATATTGGTTTCTTTTGGTTTTCCTTCAATCTCTTTTAATGTGGTTTCTTTTAATTAATTTTAGTTTATATTTTTAGTTTCTTTAAGTGGGTTAGTTTTTTCTTTGGTTGTCTTTTAATTTTTGGTTTCAATTTTTGTTTTTAGATTTTAGTCTCTTTTATAATTCTTTAAATAATTCTTGTTATTTGGTTTTATTTTTCTTTTTATACTTTTAGTCTCTCTTTAATTTGGTCTTTCAAATTTTATCTTGTTCTCAATTTTGGTTTTTCTTACTAGCCTTGTCTTTATTGTGTGTTTTATGTTGTTATATATTTATGGTTGTCTTTGATATTTGGTTTCAATTTTTGTTTTTCCTTTAGTATTTTTTAGCTTTCTTTCAATTTTTTCATTTGTTGTTGTCATTTGATTTTTATCACGATCTCAATATTATTTTTTTATGTTAGCTTTTTCATTATGTTGGTTCCTAATTTATTTTGTCTTCCAATGTTTGTTAGCAAATTTAATTTATTATCTTATTTAAATGTTTATTTTATTACTTTTTTTTCATTTATTTCAATTTTGTTGCTTTTGATTTTTAGCTTAAGTATTATGTGGTGGTCCTTTGTTTTTAGTTTTTAGTTTTCAATTAATTTTATGGCTTGTATTTTGGTTTTAGTTGATCTTATTTTTTGGAGTATTTTTCTTCCTCCTTTTTGATATCTTTTTTTCAATTTTCTTTGGTTTTAAATTTGTTCCTCTTATCTCATTGGTCTTTCTTTCTCTTTTCTTGTGTAACCCCTCCCTCTCCCCTTCTTTGTTCCTTTTTACCTAATTTGTTGGTCTGCAAACTTATCATTTTTCTCCTTTAGCTCTTTTTTCATCCTGATGATGGATCATGGAGTGTGATCTAAAACGTTGATGCTAAAAAAGCTTACACAATCAAAATCTAGAAACAAATACAACATTCTTATGGATTGTGGAAATCTGTTATCTCTTATTTTGTCTTAAATTATTGTTTTAAACAACCCTTTTATCTAGTAGTGGATCTTAATACATATAATAATGATTTTCACACAAATAGTAGCTCATCCTATGGATCATTATTTCTTTCTTGGTGTAGACCTGAATGTATTTGTCAAATAATACAAAGGACAGGGACCTTTAAAATGAGCAGAGTTCATGGTAAAATACAAAGATATATTCACTATCAAAATTAAGTGGTGTATTCAAGTGGCAAGTGAAAATCATGGCAGATAAATAAAGGTCACTATCATAGAAACAAATAAAGATTATAACAATGAGAAGACCTTCTTCAAGATCAATGTAAAAGGGTACTAATAAAAGTGAATAAAAGTTAAAGAATGTAAATGCTAATTTTTTTTATAAAATATGTGAAGGCCTTAAGATTGCATTGAGAGGCAATGACTTCCACACAATAGGTTATTTTGGTGCACCAAGCAACCTAGGCAACCAAATGGCCCACTTAGGTAGGGGTACCATGAGGGGGGCTTAAGCTCTATGGATTATGATCAAATTCAGAAGAAAAAAGAATAGAGGAGTAATAGTCATTTATTTAGTCATTAATTTAGGCATATATGTAGTCATTTAATTATTCATTTTTATTTTTCTTATATTAGTCATTTATTTAGTAATTTTTATTTGTTAGATATTAGTCATTTATTTGCTAAATTCTACTAGTGGAGAGGGAATGATTCCATATTTGTGGTGGTAGATAGATTTTCAAATATGGCACATTTCATTCCATGTCATAAGACTAGTGATGTTCATGTTGCAGAGTTGTTTTTTAGAGAGGTGGTGAGACTACATGGTCTACCAAAGAGTAGAGTTTCAGATGGACAAATGGAGGTGGTGAATAGGAGTTTGGGTAACCTGCTAAGATGCTTAGTAGGAGATAAATCCAAGGGATGGGATTTGATTATACCACAGACAAAATTTTCTTACAACAATTTTTTCAACATGAGCACTAGTAAATCACCTTTCTAGATTATGTATGGAAGTAGTCCAAGAATTTATTTTGAACTAAGAAAGATGGATAAGGGAGAGAAGTGTAGTGCTAAGGCTAAATATTTTGTTGAGCACCTAAAGAATTTACATGAAGAGGTGAAGAAACATATCAATAAAATGAACTCACAATATAATGCCAAGGTATATCAAAAAAGGAGTTATAAGGAATTCCATGTAGGAGATGAAGTCATGGTTCATTTTTGAAAGGGGAGGTTTACAATTGGTACATACAACAAGTTAAAGATGAAGAAGTTTGGACCATGCAATATCCTAAAGAAGCATGATTCAGGAAATGTATATGAGGTAGAGTTTCCTGATGGAATTCATATTTCACCTATGTTTAACATCTTAGATTTAACATAATATCATGAAGGAGGAATTGATGAAGAAATAATGGAAGCATAGTGGAACATTCTAGCACCTACTTCATAAAATGAGGAGATAGAAGAAATTCTAGATCGTCACGTGGGTAGAAGCACAAGAAATAGGCAATGTGTAGATTAGTTTAGTGAAATGGATAGGAAGACATGTTGAAGATTCATCGTGGTTGTCTGAGGCTATGGTTAACCATCTTGGTTTCCCTCTAACTCCTAAGAAGTGACAAGGTCACTTTTCAAATTACCCTGGGTGTCTGATGTAGGAGCATCAAGTGGTGTAGGGAAATTTTGTGTCACCCAAAAAAAAAATCCTTATTTTCTTTAGTTTTTTAAGTCCCACAATGGCACTTAAGGGGTGTAAGACAATCAAAAGTCAAAAACAAAAAAAAATTATCACTTACTATTTTCAGTAAGTCAACCTAAATGAGCTTGTATGGACCTAAAAATTTACCCAAATGAGAAGAACTGAAAAAAATTTCTAGTCATGAAAGAATCGTCTCAATACCCTACATGGTTTGGGATATATTAAAGTTTTTGTCTCAAGAAATTTCTCCAATGTAGCTTCAAATTCATATATGAAAACCTTAGAGGCCTCGAAACAACTTGAAATTTGATGAACTCATCTTTGATGTGTTTGACTTTGTAGATCTCTTTGAGAGTTTTATAACGATATGTTCTAATAGAAAATTGGACACCCGAATCAAAAGTTATGGCCCTCCAAAGTTGCCCCACTAAAAAGTGAATTTCATTAAAATTCCTTCCTAGGAAAGAAATCAAACGGCGAGACTTTTGGCACCAAAACAAAATGGAAAGTTGAACTTTCTAGAAAATTCTAGGGTGATTATTGGTAAAATAAAAAGGGTTAAGTGGGAGGTTGTAGAAGGTGGCTCCATTAGTGCATATTGTGGCTCTGAATAATATATTTTGTTTTTAGAGTTGATTTTTTCATAATGATTCAATCCCATGTGGTTGTAGCATGTAAGTTTTGAATCTGTAATTTCATTTTTTGAAAATAATTGAAAGTGAAATATTTTTTTGTCTCTCATCTTTTGTGTTGGTATCTATTGTTATGATTTATGTGGGTTTTGGGTGGTGTGGCCCTCATCAAACTTCCTCTTGAACCTAATAAAGTTGAACCAAAAGCCTATAATGGACCTAATAATGAGATCTCTAGTAGTTTTGAAATCTCAAAAGAAGAAGAATATTAACCTCATCCTTTGAGGAGGTTCACTTGTATAGGTGACAACCTAAAAGGTTTGGTTATTCACTTTTAGATTCTAATTCTATTTCTTCAATGATTTCTAATCAATCTCCTAGGATGTGGTACAATAAATTTGACACTGTTGTGTTGAGTTTAGGATTTCTAGGATGTAAATATGATCATTATTGTTACTACAAAACTGGTAATGATTGTATTCTTATAATTGTATTGTATGTTGATCATATGTTTTTTGGGGGAAAGATAAAAAATTGATTTCAAATCTAAAGACTTAGTTGTCATCACAATTTGAAATGAAGGATTTAGCTACAACTTGGTATATCTTGGAGATGGGTATAAGAAGACACTGAGCTAACAATTTTTTTTGGTTAAGCTAGAGTAAGTATGCAAATTCAATGTTGGAGATATATACCATGATAGTTTGTAGAAAATTAATTGGTAATGTGTTGTACAGGAAAAATATTTCTATGGAGGATTTTCCAAACTATCCTTCTAAGATGGACATGACCAAAGCACTATATGCTAGTGTTGTAGGAAGTTTTATGTATGTTATGGTTTGTACGAATCCAAACATTACACAAGAAGTTGGATTCTTAAGTTATATTATGGATAATTCTAGATGGGTGCATTGGGATGTAGTTAAGAGAGTGTTCAGATACCTGAGGGGTGCTTCCAAGTATGCCCGATGTTTTCATTGAACTATCCTACTGAACCTCAACATTTTGTTTGTATTCATGGTTTTTTGGATTTTGATTAAGCATGAGATATTGATAGAAGAATATCCACTAGTTGATGTGTATCCATGAGATTTGGTGGTTCCATTAGTTGGATGAGTAAGTGAAAATCTATAGTCACTTTATTCACAAAAAAGCACAGTACATCGAAGCTACTCATTTTTGTAAGGAGGTTGATTGGCTAAAGAAATTGTGTTTAGATGTTGTACTTGATGCAGGACAAATTAAAATATTTGTTGTGATAGTCAAAGTGATTTTTTTTGGTATATAATCCTACTTCTTGTGATATAACAAAGCATATTGATGTACATTTTTATTTTGATTGTGATATAGTAAATATTGCATAAGATCACCCTCTTAGGTCTTGCAAAGCATAAATTGAAGAGGAGAAAACTATTAAACCATTCTCCTATTCATTGGCCAACCCATTAGAACAATTGAGCATAAGAACTATCTATTCCTTAGATTGTTTTAAGAATGAGTTAGAAATTATCCTAAAAGCAAACCAGCAAGTCAAAGTTCTATTTTCTTGGAAAAGAATCCTACTTCCATGTGATAAAAAAGCATATTGATGTGCAATTTCATTTTTTTTGTGATATGGTAGAATATGGGAAGGTTAAATTGAAGAAGGTTGACATCTTAATGGATGTTATAAATACATTGAGAAAGCCAGTGAGTACAAAGAAGTTTAGATTGTGTTATGTTTCCATGGGATTGATGGCCTTGATCAGTTGGTTATAGATGACTCTTGAAAGGTCTTCAACAAGTGGGAGAATGTTGGGGTTAAAGTGTCTCAACCTTTACAAGTCCTAGAGTTTAATTTTGTAATTAATTATATATTTTATCTTAATGTTACTTCCCTACTAATGTTGTGATATTTTTTCAGATCGGGTAATGATGTGGAATCCTACATGCAAAGTACCATGTGTATTTTGGAAGCTAATTTCAAGGAGGTAGGAATCCACTTTTGAGGGCCTATGTTTGTGTCTAAAATGGTTGTAATTTTCATAAGTTGTTATGTCATGTTTTATGACAAACTATGCTAACTTGCTATGACAAGTTATAATAGTTGTAAGAGCCATGCATGATAATTGTAAGCTAAATTGGTGGAGATGGGAATCCAATTTTGTGGGGCCTTAATTTATGCTAATTTATAGGAATTTTTCATTTGTCATAAGTTAGTTATGGTTGATTATGACAATGTTAGAGCTAACTATGAAAATTATGACACACACATTGGGTGGCACCTTGTATGTGAAGATACTAAGCATCCAAATTTGGCATGAGCTCTACAAATTCATGTGTTACATGTGTATTTTTAGGTAATTGTGCTCTACATCTATTGTTATGTTTCCAAATTGTCTCCCTAATTGTAACACTAAAAAACTACTATAGAGGCTTACAATGCAAGTTTATTGTAATTGTTTTTTATTGATAATACATTGTTCAAGATTTTAGAGTGTAGGGTTTTTCTCCCAAAATGGTTTTCTACATGTATAATTGGTGTTATATGTATTTATTGTATCTATGATTTTTTATGTTACTTGTTGTCTGTATCTTCTTTATTGTAACTAAATAAGGGTTTGAAACTTTAGGAATTTGATCATTCTATTCTTTGACACATTGGTGTAAGAATATTTTCAACATACCTAGATTTATTTCAAAAAAATCTAGTAGGAGAAGTTGTCCCTGCTATTAAATACCTTAGAAAATTTATTAACAATTCATAAGGTGTGGAAGTTCTATGTAGCCTATCTAATATAATGGATTCAAACATTATAATGTCAGCTAGTTGCACAAAAATTCTCAACAATGCATCCCTAAAAATCAAACAAGAAAAAAATATACTCTCATGACCAAATCTATTTCAACATTCACTTCTTCTATTATGATTCCTAATTCACAATCTAGTTTGAATATTAACACTACGTTGGGGCTTTCATGTGAAAATCGTATAAATCAATATAACTTTGTTCCACCTTCTTCTAGCATCCCATTTAATTTTAAAAATGTTATTCTACTTATTTTCCAACATATTCCATAATTTACCTATCAAAATTATAATCCACCTATTGCTACCACTATTCCTTCACATTCTACCATTTCTCAAAGCCACTCACCAACTGATCTTGTTATTAACCAAATTTTTCAAAATGTGAGTTCTTTACAACAAAAAAATCCAATTTGAATCAAAATTAATCCCAATAAAATCCTCCAACATACCTCACTAATATACCATTATAATTTGCAATTCTAAAAAATATAATATTACAAAATATTGAAACACCCCATTTTGAGAAGTATAATGGAAAGGGGGATCCTAATAACCATGTGTCAACATTTATCACACTATGTAATGATTTCCTCTTTGAGTATGCTATTTTAGCCAATATCTTTTATTGGCAATTGAAATACATGGCCTTGGATTAGTTTTTCTCTTTACCTAATAATTCAATCCATTCTTTTTCACAACTTGTCAATCAATTTATTCAATGTTTCCAAGATAATATTTGATTGCAAGTCACATTAACTAATTTGGTTCATTGTAAGCAAGGAACCAAGGAGAAAATGATCGATTTTATTGGGAGATATCAAACCCTCTACTCTCAAATTTTGTATTCCCTTTTGAATTTTGATGTGCAATGATTTTTAATTAGAAACTGACTGCCACACATTTTGTATAATATTTTATTGATGTGATATCCTTCATTAACACATATTTGCACAAATATTTATGATTACCAATTGTTGGTTAGCAAATATAAGGGTTTTTTTCTCAACAACTCATGTTGGTCAATATGAGACCACTCCTACTTCTAACTATCAATAATTTAAGAAATATAATAAAAACTTTATTAAAGAATAATTTAACATAGGTTAAGTGTAGCCATGGCACTGATAATCCTAGCTGGTGATGGAGGTGGTGATTTTGCTAGGTATGGTGAGGGTGGTTCAATGGATGGTGATAAAGAAGTGAGGGTGTTCTCTAATTTTAAATCCCTATTGGCTACTTCTTAAAATGGATACACTGTGGGATACTCTAGTTTCTTTGCAATGAATTCCAATTGCTTTGTGGTGGTTGCATCAACATCCTCTAGCAATGGTGTTAGTGATGGCTCCTATAGTTCTATTGATGCTTACCATGGAGCATCTATTTATGGCAATAACTGATTCTCTATGGAGGAAAATATGGGGTATTGGGAGAAATATTCAAGTGAGGTTCGAAGGAGGAATATATCCCCAATATTCTCTTTGAGGCTCATCCAAATGCATAGAAATTTGATGTTACAAAGTCATTTAGTTAGCTATATTTTGAAGAGGGTGTTTCTCCCCTATCAATATGGGTGGAGACCAAACATTCTACCCTTTTTTAGTTGATCTTTTTTGTACAAGGGGAGGCTTATACTAAGCCAGTTCTCATAGAAGCTAGGTCAAATAACCTTGGTAAATCTCTCAAAAGGGGCTTTCTACTGCCCCCTCTTGTGAGTTCTCCTTAGCCTATGGCTAGTTTGAAGACTATTACTTTCTCCCCTATGCCAAACTCTTTTCTTCTACTTTTTGATGATTTTGTTATGGATTTTTTTCCTTTTGACGGCATGGGCTCCTATTTGGGGTTTTCTTTTCTAGTGGGTACCCCCAATCCTCCTTCTGATGTTTTGGGTGTGTCTTCTCCTCCCTATAGAGATAAGCTAGAGTGTAGTTTTGTAGAGGTATCCCCTTCTTTGGATCCTTAGTTTCCCTTACTTCAAAACTCTATTTTATCTATTCTTGATGAGTAGATTGATAAAGCTACTACTAGTTTACAGACTTCTCTTTTTGGAATATCTTTGGTCCATAAACAAAACATTGATTATATTCATAGTTGGGCATATGAGGCCTTGGCCCTAGTTCCTCAATAAGGCCTTTCTTCATTTACATAGATGGTTTGCTGGGTTTGATGTTTTCAAAATTAATTTGGTCCATATCTAGGTTTGTATCCTAGATCTCCCTTTAGATTTTTAGGATGAAATTATTATTCGAGGCATTGCTATAACTATTCATCAATTTATTACTATTATGATGTCACAAAATCTAGAATGAGTTTTCCTTATGCTAGAGTTTTGTTTGCATTGATGTTGGTTTTTCAGCTACCCAATTATGTTAAGATGTTCTCTAAGATTTGGATTTAAGAGCAGAAACTTCAATATGAGACCTTTTGTTGCACTACTGAATTTGACACCATTTTCCGACGGTTGTTCGTTGGTCATTTGACAAATCTTTGTCAGAAGAGCGACGAAATGGCAAAAATATTTTCGTCGCTATTTTTTCGTCGAAAGGCCAACGACGAATTAAACGTCAAAATAACGGTAAAGAATCATTGGTCGACGACATCGTGAAATGCCTCGGACTTTCGTCATAATATCGATAAAAACTTCATGTATCCACTGACGAATTACACCAAAATTTCATCGCCAGTTCAACGAAATGGGCAAGCAATAGTGTCGAAATAACAACAAATGTATGTCGCCATTGCGACGAAATGGGAAAGGAGTAGCGTCGAAACAACACCAAAAGTTTGTCAAACATGCGATGAAATAGGCAAGTAGTAGTGTCAAAACAACACCAAGAGTTCGTCGAATTTGTGACAAAATTAGCAAGGAGTAGCATCGGAAGAACACCAAAAGTTCATCGAAAGTGCGACAAAATGGGAAAGGAGTAGCGTGGTAACAACGCCGAAAGCTTGTCAAAATTGCGATGAAATGGGCAAGGAGTTACAATGAAACCTTTGTCGCAGCTATAGCAACTTCGTTGAGCCTTTCTGTTGATTCGTCGGTGGTTGTCGTCGAAATTGCGACGAAGCATCAATTTTTTTTTAAAAGAAAAATATTCGTGGAAATGTACCATTGCGGAGACTGACAGCTGATCATACATACAGAATGCATATTAGTTTGATGCTTCAAATGATGCATTACCTTATTAAGCTTCTCTTTGTTTTGAGAATAGTTTAATATTTTCTACTTAACAGGGCCAACCACGTGACGATGGAAGCTCATTTGGCCCCTCCCCCCCCTCACATCAATCTCAATTCCCCATACCCAATCATATAACATTAATCATTCATTCATCCATTAATAACACATAACATTCATTCATTCATCCATTAATAACATATAACATTCATTCATTAACATTTAACATTCATTAACATATAATATTGATTCTTTCAGTTTTTACATATTATCAAAAATATGGTTGTCACGATATGATTACAATCACTTCTTTTCTTTTTTTCTTTTTTAAAGCTACATAAAGCTGAAGTGGAGTATCATTTTCTAAATCAATATATGTCCCCCCTTTAGTTGTTCTACCCTCTACTTGTGATCTTAATGTACGCGTAGTCGTCTACTCATGACGTGGACGCCACTTCAAGGGGGGATCTATTGCAATAAGAAAGAAATGTTAAACTGACATTTTTTATTATTATTGTTACAAGTATTTCATTAATTAAAAGAACATTAGAGTGGTTCTCTTTACCTGATGGGTCCACATCATGTTCCTTAACTTTTGTTATAGATTCATGCTCAACATGTTGAACACCCTCTAAATCCTGATCTGCAGTTGAAACACGAAAGGTTACATTAATTAATACACCAATTGAAATTAAATATGTTTAAGAGAACATGAGGGTGGTCCTCACTACCTGATGGGGCCACATCATGTTCCTAATCTTCTAGCCTGATCATGCTCAACACGTTGATCACTCTCTACATGCTCTAAAGTTAAAACACAGAATGTTAAATTAATTAATACACCAATTGCAATTAAATATGTTTAAAAGAACTTTAGAGTGGTCCTCTTTACCTGATGGGGCCACATCATATTCCTGATCTTCTCTAGCCTGATCATGCTCAACATGTTGATCATCTACATGCTCTGAAGTATCGGGATGCACACCATGACCTTCATCTACATGTTCTACTCCACCCTCACCAGGCTGCATTCCAATGTCATGTGCAGTATTATCATTGCTTGAATGTTTAAAACAAATAGGCATGTAATTACTTTATGGTGGAAATTAATATTGAACAGATTGCACAAGTATTCAATTTTAAATAAACTTTATTGAGTTTATTTACCTGTGTGTCAGATGCAATGGAAGATTATGTTTTCCCAGTCAAGACTCTTAGGCGTTCAGCCACGACTCCATATCCTTGCTGGAAGGAAATCTTCAGGTCCTCTTTTGTGGGAACTTTGTTGAATTCATAGCCCTACATTTTTGTAGAATATCATGAATTTTGCTTCTATGGTGTGATAAAACCAAAATTGTTTTCAATTTATTATAATTTGGATCCAATATTTCATTTATTGATACCTACAATTCGTGCGGCTAATTTCATATAACCACCAGAGCCAATTTTGTGTTGCCCATGCTTTTCTAGTCTTTCCTTTGTTGCCTTTGATGTGTTGGGAAGCCTATGAGAAGTTTGAAATACGTTAGATTATGTAAAAAGAAAGAGTAATCAATATATAATTACATTGTTGATAGTATCACACATAGCATACTACTTTTAAAAAAAAATTAATGGCATTTCCATAGCATACCGACATTGAGAGCATGTAAAATACAGAGTTCAATCCATGAATTATAGAAAATATATTTTTGTTGGTTATATTTGTATCGCTGATTACATTGCACAAAACATACTACAACTGCATAAATATCAGATGGTGACAATTGTCTGTGCTACCACATTTTTCATACATTTCTACCAAAGCATTTTATCAAACAGTTCACTACCTTGCTGCTATGGCTAAAATCCTAAAATAGGTGCTTTCAAATAAGCTATGGATGCTTCGAAAAAACCTATCAAAGCATAAAAGTAAGCAATAGCATAGACAAGGCAGTGAATTGTTTCAAAAAATGCCTCAAAGAAATGTGGTCTCATGGTGATGGAATGCCATGACAATCCAAAGCAAATTTTCTTGTCATGGAATTCGTTATGGCATTCCATCACCATGAGACCACATTTTTTTGAAGCATTTTTTCAAATAGTTCACTACCTTTTCTATGCTACCACATTTTTCATACATGTCTACCAAAGCATTTTATCAAACAGTTGAGCCTTCATGTTATGGCTAAAAGTAAAACCTCAAGCGGTACTTTTAGTTAAAGCAATGGATGCTTGGAAAAAATCTACCAAAGCATACTAGTAAGCAATAACATAGACAAGGTAGTGAATTGTTTGAAAAATGCCTAAAAGAAATGCAATCTCACGGTGATGGAATGCCATGACAATCCATAGCAATTTTCTTGTCATGGCATTCGTCATGGTATTCCATCACCATGAGACTACATTTCTTTGAGACATTTTTTTCAAGCTATTCACTGCCTTGTCTATGCTATTGCATTTTCATACATGTCTACAAAACATTTTATCAAACAGTTCATTTCCCTTTGCTGCTATTATTTAAAGCTAAAATAGGTGCTTTCAAACAAACTATGGATGCTTGGAAAAAATCTATCAAAGCATAATAGCAAGCAACAAGCCATGGTCTCATGGTTTTTTTTGCGCAAAAATTAGCTCAATTTTATTCATGTTTTTTTGCAGATTTTAAACACCTTTTTTTGGTGATTTTGCAGTTTGAAATGGAAAAAAATCATTGACCAAAAAGTTAATGAATTTTTCAAAAAATAAAGGAAAAAATTGTTCAGCCTGCAGTTTTTTTTAAAATTGCGATTAATCGGGGATTTTTTGCAGATTTGCTGCTCTATATCACATACCTTCCCTTGGCCCGGTGGTGTCTTTCCTTTTTCTTTTCAACCTTTTCCTTTCCAGCCGGACCTGGGTCCTTCCACTCCCTCAGGAATCATGGGGGGACACTTTCATTACTTTTGTTCTTCTTCTCTAAATGCTTGACCTATATTGGTCCCTCGCATGCGCTTTAGATAGGTACCAACTTTCTTAGGATATGGTTTGATTAATTTGTTTTATCACCGAACAACACAACTAAACGATTAATGAGCTCATTTTTTAAATCTTGATTTTGGGCATTCCACCATGTACGTATGGTGGGCCCGAAGAGCTCCAATGTAATATCACTTAGATGTTTATAAAAAACATCATTTCCTGCAAATGATCATGGGATCAATAGTCTAAAAAGAGCGATCAATAAGTAAATTTCAATTGGATTATATATAATAATAATTAAAACAATTTAAAGTACCTAGGACCTTCTCTATCTTTATAGGAACAAAATCCTCGGTCACCACAAATGTGACCGGAAATGTTCCTGTACTAGTAATACAGGAAGATCAAGTAAATGCTACTAAACTATCACCAGTACTGGCCTCATCCCATTACATGTCTTGGCCGCATGTTCTGGTATGTGTTAAGCTACCCGAGAGGGTGCATTAGCAGGATGCACGCATGGTATGTGTTGCAGAGCATTTCAGGCGACAATATAGGAGCAGGATGATGGGGTCAGATAATGCGATGTATGTGTGGGAAGATTAGGATGGACACTTGTACCAACCCTTACTCCTCGGGGAAGCACTTGCGATTACCCAGTCATGGCGGGGAGCATCATGAGGAGGCAAATAACCCTATAAAAATAGTACATATTTTAGTTCATGACATAAAAGAGTACAAAATATAAAACCATGAATGAACTTATGTTATAATTAAAGACCTCATGACAGCTTACTTGCAAGTTTTGTAATCTCTCAGTCAATACTTTAACCCTCTCTCTTATCTCATCTGTTTGAGGCATTTTGAACATCAACTTAGTCATTTATTCATTTCATTTTTTCATGAGCTTTTTTATCATATCGAAAGGGTTTGCTGAATAAGCCATGTCATCATCACAAAATATTGACTGCACCTCACTATGGATGCTCTCCTCTACTGCTGTTGCCTTTCCCCAATCAGTAGACTGCAACAAGAATATTAAAAACATTATCGAAATTAACCCAAAAAACTTATGAAAAAACCATAATAATAAAACATTTTGCTCGTATCTAATTTATACAATTACAATGAGGTAAATCTGTCGGGTAGAAGTGCCTGAAGATACATCACGATCTGTGCTCTAGGCCAGAGCCTTCTCCGTATGATCAATGTCCCCCTGTGACAAAAATTAAATATAAAAAAACATTACCAAAATGAAACCAATATACTTATGAAAAAAAACATAAGAATAAAATGGTATATTGGAGTCATTAATTGGAGGTTGGGTAAAATGGTACATAGTACGTACCACCCCCATAGTAACTATGTTTGTAACTAAGCGATTCAAATTGTAATCGATTAGCAACTCTTCCTCTATAGTTATTGATTTTATCGCACATACGAATACACGGTTTCCCTCGCGCGCCTCGAATATGCAATTGGGTTTCTTATTTGTTGACCCAGGTCGTGTACTGTTTATAAACCCTGCAATATTCCCTAATTCTTTTGGCCTTCTATCAATGTACATAGCCACTCCTTTATTTTGATCCTTATCTTTTAGTTGTATATAATTTGCTGATAGTGCATACCTATGCATACTTCATGTATATCGAACCAGTTGCATCCAATGTTTGTAACTATAAGAGGGTCCAACATATTTCATCAATTAAGTAACTTTTTCGTAACAGACCTTTATGCCATCCATGCAAAATAGGCCCAAACCATGTAATGACGATGGTGCTATGCGATATATCCTCTCGTTGACAGAAAAATTGGTGTTTATTGAAGGAAGTTCCTTGGGTACCCATGCTTTCTATAGATGTTTGTACCTCAAGGGCACCTCAACGTCACCTATGCTCTCATCATCATAAGAACATGTCCCCCCTTCAGCAAGAAAAAATTCCATGCATTTATGGAATTTTCTTCTAATCTTTTGACCTCTAGTTGATCTCCCTCTTTTAGACATACTACATGTCTCACTTTCCTCTTCTCTAACTGAATTTCCCTTGCTCGAGGAAGACAGATCTGAAAAATACCTATTTGGTGGTACCTACACTCGTAAGGATGTTGGATGAAGTTCTTTCATGGTGATGTGACCCCAAGGTGACATTATGATTAATCTATCATTTCATCGCTAGAATTTCACAGGTTATAATGTAATAAAGTCTTAATAGATTGCAAGCTATTGTTACTACCGTCCAAATGTGTCCATCACAAATCAAATCTACTTAACGTTTTAACTCCCAAACTTTGTAACAAGTGTTAAATGTGACTATGGTCCACCAGTTACACAACCAAGGCCTCAAATTTATTCTCTAATTGTAATCAAAGGACTTTTTCTCTTCATTCAAGTAAATAAACTTGAAGGGAAACACCACCAAGTGGTTTATTGGACACCTACATGACTAAAAATAGAAGCAAATTAACATTTTATTTCCATATGTCTAAGTGGTTAACAGGAGGGAGTGTGTACTAGGCTTGGTTAAGTCATCATAAGTTTAAGCTTTGGTAATAAAAAAAATTTAAATCATATTAAATCTTCCTATGTCTAATTGCTAGGAGATTTTTGGTATGTTTTAAGGTAGGATGATTGATGAAAGAGCCCAAAGACTAGCCTTTCTCCATGGTATCTAGGTACACATAGCAGCGTTCTTCTCTTATACGGTTGGACATGATTTAAAGAACTTAGCTAGGAATTATTCATTTAACCTAAGGTTTTCTCATAATGCCATCATTGGAAAAGTATGATCAAATTCTTCTATTATGAAGAATTGGTCTATGTGCCTCTAGTAATCACTATAAATGTTTGTAAGGATAAAATGACTAATTGCATCAGGTAGAAGAGAATCAACTTTGAGTTCTTCAAAGATTATATTCCTCTATTCATAATTTTTAAGGGTTGTGTGTGGAGGAGGTTATCACTACCAAGAAGGGAGGAGACCTTTCCTTGTATTCTCTTATAATTTTCATTATTCTTATTTATTTTACACTTACATTTACAAATACACATACATATGCATTTACTGTTTTCATTTATTTCTCATGTAGTTTAATAGTTTGATCTATTTCATATTATATGTGTTGAAGACTTTAGAATTTCAATTACATTAATTTATGGATATGTTGTATCTATAACACTACAAAACCATATGCTCTTTGCATTTACACTTGCATTTAGAAATACACATTTATATACATAGATATAGATTTCTTTTAATGATATGTTGCATTTATTGTTCTAGGAGAGCATCTAGTAATTGCATTTACATTTACATTTAAAATACATATACATACATATATATATATGTGTGTGTATTATTATCATTATATTCCAGTCATTGAGAAACAACCCATTAGGTCTGCACATGGATAAAATTCATAAAAATCGGATCTCCCATACATGTTTTGTTTGAAACCTTCTAGGCTTGAACCTCTCATTTCACATGCTTTTCTTCACAAAACTCTTGAGGACAATAGCTATACCTTCTTTATTTATCATCCTACACCCTATTTATGCATCCTACAATTACAATAGTATCCATGGGGCCTCTTACACTAGCTACAATAATCACAAAAGTGTAAGAGCCCCTTTATATCATGTTTGGACTACAAAACCCTGAAAAACAGGGTAACTCAGATTATAATTTGTTGGTGAGTTGTATGGACAAAATCATTAGCACCAGCTCATTCTTGGAGTCTTTTGAAAGAGAAGTGAATCAGGTGGAAGTTAAGTACAAACCTTATAGTGTTAAGGTGAATGAGGTGATCAATTTTTTATTGTGTGATGAAGAGTACAAAGGCGGTCCAATTGGTTGGTATTAGCGTGTGCTTTACGGCCCGATGCTTGTTTGCTCCTCCTTTCTCTATAAGAAGGATTTCAAGGCCAGAAGTATGGGTTAACAAGTTAGATATTTTTGGTCGAGTCTAAATGAAGTTGCAAAGCAAATTGTAAAGTCTGATGGTTTTAGGGAAAATGCAATTTAGGTTTGAGTCATTCTGTAGTAGGTTTTGAATTCATGGGGATTTGATGTTTTATGACAATACTAGCATTTGAATTGATATGATTAATTCAAACTCATGTCTCTCCATTGTAAAAGCATGTCGAATTTTAGACAAAATGATTAAAGAGGGTTGTTTACGTTCATCTCATTGTTGTGGTGTGCTGATTCTTTTTTGGAAGGTTGAATTCAAGGAATTAATTAAAATGGTTGAATGGGATTGTAGGTGGATATGTTCTGTATAAGCTATTTTATTTTTTCTGTCTTATCTTATACCATTTTATGAGAATGGGGGTGCCAATGTACGAGAAGATCTTTGGAAACTAGGCATGAAAATTGAAGGTTAAAGAGAATGGGGGTGCCAAGCTTACAGTACTCATTGCCCCTTGGTCGTCAATTTTCTATGAGTTCCCTCAACCTCATCCTCGGAGCTGGTATTGACCTTGTTTTCACTCCTCCAAACTCTTCCTCGGCGTTGATATTGAGCTTGTTTTCACTCCTCCAAACTCTTTGTCGGTACTGGTATTGAACTTGTTTTAACTCCAAACTCTTCCTCGGCACTAGTATTCACCTTGTTTTCACTCCTCCAAACTCTTCCTCGGCGCTGGCATTGACCTTGTTTTCACTACTCCAAACTATTCCTCAGCACTGGCATTGACCTTTCACTTCTCAAATTTGACGAGCTACAAACTGGTTTCATTAGGTTTAACAGTATGTTAATTAAGTTCAAAATTTTGGTGCCATTTAGCTAGGTTTTAATATTCTACAATATAGTTAAATATATATTATGTATATTTTACATATTAAATATAATTATTCAGCTTATTATAATTATATATTATATTCTTTAACAAAATTATTAAATACGTATAAAATTATTATAATTAATAATTAATAATAAGTATATTTTTATATAATACAAAATATAATTAATATAATATATATTTAATATAATAGTAATATATATTAATATGAGAGAGAGAAACTATATTTTGATTGGTTGTTTCATGTCAACAATCAAAGGATGGCATGTGTCCTTGGGGAGTTATGCTCAAGGTAGCGTGCCATTTGATTAAAGATATGATAATTCTCCTTTAAGACCTCTTCAATGTACCCATTGCACACTTAAGGAGACAAAGATAAATATAGGGAAGAAAATATAGAGAGAGAGGGAGATAATGACAAACATACAAATATAAAGGGAGACAAAGAGATAGAGAGGGGTAGAGAGATAAAGAGATAAGGATAAATAGATAGAGATATAGGGAGGGTGATTGATATATCTTTGCCTATCGCTCTCTATATCTCCCACTATCTATGTCACTCCCGCCTATTACCCCCTCTATCTATTGAGCTATCTCTTCCTCTCCCCCCTTTCTCTCATTTTCACTCCATCTCTCCCTCCATCTCTCCTACTCTATATCTATATCTCTATTTCTCTTTTTGTCTCCCTCTTACTCCTCTCTATGTACCCGAGAGTAATTAGGAGGTGGAGAGAGAGAGAGAGAGGGAGAGGGAGGGAGTGGGAGACAGATAGAGGGAGGGAGGGTTAAGGGTACAAGGTAGATGGTTTAAGGGTTTAGGGTTAAGGGTGGAGGGGAGAGAGATAGAGGGAGTGAGTGAGTGAGATAAATACCTAAGAGAGGGAGAGAGAGGGAAAGGAAGAGAGATATATAGATAGAGAAAGAATTAGGAGGGGTAAGGGAGAGGGGAAGAGGGGAAGAAGGGGAGAGGGAGAGAGAGAGATAGGAGGGAATGGGGGAGAGGAAAGAGTGTGAGGGTAGAGGATAGAAGGTTTAAGGGTTTATGGTTGAGGGAGGTAGGGAGGGAGAGACTTGAGAGAGAGGAGGGAGTGGGAGAGAGATAAAGGAAGGGAGGGTTAAGGAGTAGAGGTAGAGGTTTAAGGGTTTAGGGTTTAGGAGTAGGGGAAAGAGAGAGATAGAGAGTGAGAGTGAGTGAGAGAGAGAGAGAGAGAAAGAGAGAGAGAGACCAAATACTTATTGATAACCATAAATATTTGATATCTCTACCTTTATATTCAACACATATGAACTAATAGTTGAACACAAAAAATCTATTTTTTGTTATAAAAACAACACATAATGATTTAAAATACAACTTATATTGAACAAAAATGGACCAATAGTTGAACACTAAAACTTTTTGAAAATCCTTCACATTTAATGGGAAAATACATGTTATTTATTTTGCTCACCTTTTATATTTGTGATAGGACAAACTATTAATATAAAATTATCCAATGCTTGTACTAATGGAACTTCAAATTTTGTTCCTAGCGTTAAGAGGTAGAGGAGTAGATGGTTTAAAGGGTTTAAGGTTAAGAGGTGGAGGGATAGAGATAGAGAGTGAGTGAGTAAGAGAGAGACCTAAGAGAGAGAGGGGGTATGATATTGAAGATACTTGAGAGAGAGAGAGAGGGAGGGAGTGGGAGAGAGATAGAGGGAGGGAGGGTTAAGGGTAGAGGGTAGATGGTTTAAGGGTTTAAGGTTAAGGGTGGAGGGGGAGAGAGATAGGGAGAGTGGTGAGAGAAAGACCTAAGAGAGGGAGAGGGTAGGAGGGCTTGAGAGAGAGAGAGAGAGGAGTAGAGGTTTACTTGATTTGAGGTTTAGGGTTAAGGGTTAATGGTTTGAGTTTAGGGTTATGGCTAGGGTGATGGAACTTCAAAGTTTTGTTCCTCTTTGTTCACATTTTATAAAAACAACACATATGGACTAATAGTTGAACACAAAAATCTATTTTTTGTTATAAAAATAACACATAATGGCTTAAAATACAACTTATATTGAACAAAAATGGACAATAGTTGAACACTATAAATTTTTTGAAAATCCTTCACATTTAATGGGAAAATATATATTATTTATTGTGCTCACCTTTTTATATTTATTGATAGGACAAACTATTAATATAAAATTATCCAATGCTTGTACTGATGTAACTTCAAATTTTGTTCCTAATGTTTCATTCATGCCCTGCCTTATGTCACTAGTCTTTCATGGTGTTGGAAAATTTTTTAGGGCTGGGGTTTTAGCTTTGTCTTCATCTTAAACCCTTGTGTTTACCTAATGCCTTGGTTGGGATCTATTTTGCTGTTACCTTTTTTGAAGGGTTTTAAAAACATCTTATGCCCCATCGTTCCGTCTAGGCCTACTCCCTTTGGTCTTAATATTTTATTTCCTCTGCGGGTTTTATTTTCCTAAGTCCTAGTTTGATCTGTGTAGGATCTAGACTAGATTGCAGTTTAAATACTTAAACTTTTACAATGCTTTACAATGATTATTTCAAGTTAATTAAAATGAAATTAACTTAAGGAAATAACATAAAGAACGTAATCAAGGTGATTATAACAAAATGAAAAGAAATGAGAGACAGAAAGAGAGAGAAGAAGAGAAGTGCAAACAACGCTTGATAACGGAGTTCGTCACGAAAGTGACTACGTCTCCAGGTCCACTCCAATAGAGAGACCGATCCGATTAACTCCAAAATCGATTACAAAGCACCACAATCATTCTTCAAGCAATTCGGCAGCGTAACGATGCTCTGATATGCAAGAATGATTTGAAGACTCTTCAACAAGACCTCTCTTCCGTCACTTCAGCATCAGGACTTCATCACCTGAAAAAAAAACTTGAATGCCAATCCTCACCTCAAGCCCCCTTTTTATACAAAGAATTTGCTCAATTTGGCTCTCAACCAATTGATTTGCAAAATATTCTCCTTATCTCCCATTTTTACATTTCAACACAAATCCCCTTACATGAAGTAAAAATGCTTGAGGGAAATCCTTATAAATCTCCCCATAAATACATAAAATCAATTTAAAAATAGCCCCACTATCTAAAAATAGATTTAAGCCTTGTTTTCAACTCAGGGCTTAGGAGGTTTTGGAGGTTTGATTTAATCCCTACAAGGATTCTTGTTTGTTTTTTTTTTACTTTGAATAGGGAGTTTGTTTTAATTTTTAAAAAGTAATCGGTTTGAACAATCAACAAAACTAACCCGCGCCAACTACATTTTGAACTCGACGAATGGTGTAGTGGTAAGCCTATTTTTGTTGAACCCAGCGGTTCCGGGTTCAACTCCCAGCCGTCAGGTTTTTTAAAACCAAATTCTAACAAAGTTATAACAAAACAAATCTGCCTCCATATAGAATAACGGTCGGCGCACATGGTGGACTGGTTGAGCGGGCTGTTCGGAGCTGTGAGGTCTTGTGTTCGACTTCGCAACAACCTTTTAACAAACCCAACAAATTTTCAACCGCCGGCTGAGTGGGAGGGACGATGGAGCCGATGCCACGTGCCGCACCAGGAGGGTGCCACGTGGCAGGGCCGGATTGGCTAAGACCGCTGACATGGTTGCTCACAGCGACAATGACGTGTCCACCAGAGAATGACGTGGAGCTGACTGTGTTGCTGATGTGGATGCCAACTTGGAATACAGCCAAATTCCACGTGTCCAGTGCTCATTCGCCGATAAGGATACGTCACCACTGACTGTACTGCTGACTGGATGCCACGTGTCAGATGCCGATAAGGCCGTACCATCTGACTCACATGCCACGTCATTGTACGGACATGACACGTGTCGTCTTCTGATTGGTTCCGTACGATGACTCTGTTGCCACGTGTTTCAGCCGAATTCATCCAAGTGGATTCTGTACGGTACGGACTGGTTGATGACGTCAGCAACTGTACCCTCAAAGTCAACCTAACTTTGACTGCTGATAAGTTGAGCCTCTGATGTCGGATTTTGACAAAACGAACACCGTCGGAATCATCTCGACGAGCTCTTCGCGATGACGCCAGTTTCATTGATTTTTGACAATGCCATTTTTTTCGCTTCCTGGATGCCCCTGATTCTGGTTTGACCAAAGGTTTGACTGGCCATAACTCATGCAAACGGACTCCTTTTCGCTCCGTTCGAGTTGCGTTGGAACCAGGACACCGAGCTCTTTCTGATGGTGCAGATTTTGGAGAAAAATGAGACACTTCAATTTCCACTGAAAAATGTCCACCGGATCAGGCCTCCCCACTGAAGACCTTTTGGACCTCCAAAAGTGGCATTTACTCTGACAATAAGTGAGGACTTGGCCTCCCCACTTGTCCTGTATCTTCTGTACATCTGAAAACCTGACTCACAAGCACAATAAAGACTGCAACAATGTTGTTGAACATAAACAGTATTGTATCACTTCCATAAACTTCTACATCAATTGTCGTAGCCACTAACCAACAAAAATTGACTAGCATCAAGTTGAAAACCAATGCAGAAATGAAAGAGAATAAGTCAACAACAATTTGATCCTTTACAACAGGAACATTTATACCCAAGGATCCATCAATGCTTTCAAGCATCTTTTTCTCATGCTGTACTGCAAGTGCATCCTGCAACATCTGACCCTGGTTAGCTACTCCAAGTTCAAGTGTAGAACCACCTGTACTGACAGACATAAGAGTTAACTCTTTACTTGCATTAATTACCCTCTTTAACTGTCCTGTGTTTGCAAAAGATTGATCAGTCTTAATCCTGTGAGAATGTACTATGTACTGAATGCCATCCTTAAACAAGTGATAATGATTTTGTTGCCTGTAGAAGATTGCTTTTCTGTCATAAAGATAAGGGCTACCAAGCACTATCCCACAGATATCCAGTGGAACTACATCAAACAGTACTTCATCCACAAATTTACTAGTGATTGTGAACCTTAAGGTGCATTGTTTCGTTACTTGCAACTTATCATTTTCACAAATCCAGCCTAGTGGATAAGGTCTCTTATGTGGTGTAGTTTTTAATCCCAAGTTATTTACAACACTTTCTGAAATTAAATTCACCTGAGATCCACTATCTATGAGTGCATCAATTTTACTGTTCTTAGCCATAACCCTTAAATGAAACAACTCATTCCTTTTTGCATCTTCAGAGAAATCATTAACTATGGAAGAAGAAGCACAACTTGCAACAGAAACACCAGAAATAGAGGCTTTACCTTTTAGACCCATCGCTGTTATCTTAGTCTCATCATCTGAATCTGAGCCAAGATCCATAACAACATTCATGGATTTATCCTTACCTTTTTGTTTCTGATTACGTCTTTGAGCCCACTTAGGCCTCAATTCAGGATGTAACTTCCAGCAGTGATCTTCATCATGACCATTCTTGTCACAATGAGTGCAAGAAAGTTTCTCATCCTTCTTGACTGTAGCTGCCTTCTTTCCTTTCCCTGTCTCTACATTCTTAGAAGATTTCTTTACATCATTATCAAACTTGTCAATGAAAGATCCTTTACCCCTTGACTCTAAGTGTGTTGCCTGAACAGACACTTCATCTAAGTTACAAGGGTTCAATACCAAAATGGAATGCCTAAGGTAGGAATGCAAACCTCCTATGTACTTCAACAACGTGTCTTGGGTATACAAAGGAACATTCAAAGCAATAGCCTTCTTCCTAAATTCATGGGTGTACTCTTGGACAGTTTGACCTTTCCCTTGCCTAAACATTTGCCAGTCCATCATTAACTGTTGCATGTGTCCTAAGGGATAGAACTGCTTCTTAAGAGCATTAATAAATTCTTCCCAAGTTAAACTAACTCTGCCATGTTGTGAAACTTCTGCCTTAGACTTACTCTCCCACCAAGTTAATGCTGTACCTCCTAAACGAAGAGTAGCTAATTGGATCCTATCAACATCATCTATTAGGTTCTGGACTCTACAATATACCTCTATTTGTTGAATCCAATCATCCAATTTCTCAGCATTAAGTTCACCACAATATTTAGGCAAATCAAATTTTACATCCAGTTTTATTTTAGGCTTATACCCACTCTTGAAAGGATTAGAAGAAATAGAATGAGGAGAAGATGGAGAAGAAGGAGAAGGAGAAGAGGGAGGAGAAGAAGAAAAGGGATGATCTGGTTGCTTGCCACCATCTTCATGATGTTTCCCTTTCATGTCTTTGCGATCTTCTTGCTTTGACGAACCTTCTTCACGTTCCTTCCGTTCTTGTCTCTCCTGAAAAAGTATGTCCACCTTTGCCTTCATCTCAAGGAATGCTCTTCGAAACTCCTGCTCACTGATTTCTTCAGGAACCTCCATTCCAGAAACTGACATCTTCGAAAATGTTTTACGCTTCCCGATCTCAGGATCAAAGTCTTCGAGCTTGCCTTCACCTTTCTGAATCCTGGATCTCGTTAGCATTCAAAACAAATAACTGCAATAAAAGTCACCCTAAAGCTCTGATACCAACTTGATCTGTGTAGGATCTAGACTAGATTGCAGTATTTAAATGCTTAACTTTTACAATGCTTTACAATGATTATTTCAAGTTAATTAAAATGAAATTAACTTAAGGAAATAACATAAAGAACGTAATCAAGGTGATTATAACAGAATGAAAAGAAATGAGAGACAGAAAGAGAGAAAGAGAGAAGTGCAAACAGTGTTTGATTTCGGAGTTCGTCACGAGAGTGACTACGTCTCCGGGTCCACTCCAATAGAGTGTGACCGATCCGATTAATCTCCAAATCAATTACAAAAGCACCACCATTCTCCAAGCATTTCGGCAGCGTAACGATGCTCTAATATGCAAGAATGATCTGAAAGAATTCTCCAACAAGACCTCTCTTTGACGCCTCAGCATTAGAACTTCATCACCTGAAAAAAAACTTGTGCCAATCCTCACCTCAAGCCCCCTTTTTATACAAAGAATTTGCTCAATTTGGCTCTCAACCAATTGATTTGCAAAATATTCTCCCTATCTCCCATTTTTACATTTTCAACACCAAATCCCCCTTACATAGTAAAAATACTTGAGAAATCCTTATAAATCTCCCATAAATACATAAAAGTCAATTTAAAAATAACCCCCACTATCTAAAAAAATAGATTTAAGCCCCTTAATTTTTCAACTCTCGGGCTTAGGAGGTTTTGGAGGTTTGATTTAATCCCTACAAGGATTCTTGTTTGTTTTTTTTTTACTTTGAATAGGGAGTTTTTTTTAATTTTTAAAAAGTAATCGGTTTGAACAATCAACAAAACTAACCCGCGCCAACTACATTTTGAACTCGACGAATGGTGTAGTGGTAAGTCTATTTTTGTTGAACCCGGCGGTTCCGGGTTCAACTCCCAGCCGTCGGGTTTTTTTAAAACCAAATTCTAACAAAGTTATAACAAAACAAATCTACCTCCATATAGGGTAACGGTCAGCGCATATGGTGGACTGGTTGAGCGGGTTGTTCGGAGCTGTGAGGTCTTGTGTTCGACTCCGCAACAACCTTTTAACAAACCCAACAAATTTTCAACCGCCGGCTGAGTGGGAGGGACGATGGAGCCGATGCCACGTGCCGCACCAGGAGGGTGCCACGTGGCAGGGCCGGATTGGCTAAGACCGCTGACATGGTTGCTCACAGCGACAATGACGTGTCCACCAGAGAATGACGTGGAGCTGACTGTGTTGCTGATGTGGATGCCAACTCAGAATACAGCCAAATGCCACGTGTCCAGTGCTCATTCGCCGATAAGGACACGTCACCGCTGACTGTACTGCTGACTGGATGCCACGTGTCAGATGCCGATAAGGCCGTACCATCTGACTCACATGCCACGTCATTGTACGGACATGACACGTGTCGTCTTCTGATTGGTTCCGTACGATGACTCTGTTGCCACGTGTTTCAGCCGAATTCGTCCAAGTGGATTCCGTACGGTACGGACTGGTTGATGACGTCAGCAACTGTACCCTCAAAGTCAACCGAACTTTGACTGCTTATAAGTTGAGCCTCTGATGTCGGATTTCGACGAAACGAACACCGTCGGAATCGTCTCGATGAGCTCTTCGCGATGACGCCAGTTTCATTGATTTTTGACAATGCCATTTTTTTCACTTCCTGGATGCCCCTAATTTTGGTTTGACCAAAGGTTTGACTGGCCATAACTCATGCAAACGGACTCCTTTTCGCTCCGTTCGAGTTGCGTTGGAACCAGGACATCGAGCTCTTTCTGATGGTGCAGATTTTGGAGAAAAATGTGACACTTCAATTTTCACTAAAAAATGTCCACCGGATCAGGCCTCCCCACTGAAGACCTTTTGGACCTCCAAAAGTGGCATTTACTCTAACAATAAGTGAGGACTTGGCCTCCCCACTTGTCCTGTATCCTCTGTACATCTGAAAACCTGACTCACAAGCATAATGAAGACTGCAACAATGTTGTTGAACATAAACATAATGTTATCACTTCCATAAACATCTACATCAATTGCCATAGCCGCTAACCAATAAAAATTGACTAGCATCAAGCTGAAAACCAATGCAGAAATGAAGGAGAATAAGTCAACAACAACACGATCCTTTACAACAGGAACATTTTTACCCAAGGATCCATCAACGCTTTCAATTATCATTTTCTCATGCTGTACTGCAAGTGCATCCTGCAACATCTGACCCTGGTTAGCTACTCCAAGTTCAAGTGTAGAACCACCTGTACTGACAGACATTAGAGTTAACTCTTTACTTGCATTAATTACCCTCTTTAACTGCCCTGTGTTTGCAAAAGAATGATCAGTCTTAATCTTGCGAGAATGTACAATATACTGAATGCCATCTTTAAACAAGTGATAATGATTTTTTTCCCTGTAGAAGATTGCTTTCCTGTCATATAAGTAAGGGCTACCAAGCACTATCCCACAGATATCCAATGGAACTACATCAAACTGAACTTCATCCACAAATTTACTAGTGATTGTGAATCTTAAGGTGCATTGTTTCGTTACTTGCAGCTTATCATTTTCACAAATCCAACCTAGTGGATAAGGTTTCTTATGTGGTGTAGTTCTTAATCCCAAGTTATTTACAACACTTTCTGAAATCAGATTCACCTGAGATCCACTATCTATGAGTGCATCAATTTTACTATTCTTAGCTATAACCCTTAAATGAAACAACTCATTCCTTTTTACATCTTCAGAGAAATCATTAACTGTAGGAGAAGAAGCACAACTTGCAATAGAAACACCAGAAATAGAGGCTTTACCTTTTAGACCCATCGCTGTTATCTTAGTCTCATCATCTGAATCTGAACCAAGATCCATAACAACATTCATGGATTTATCCTTACCCTTCTGTTTCTGATTCCGTCTTTGAGCCCACTTAGGCTTCAGTTCGGGATGCAACTTCCAACAGTGTTCTTCATCATGACCTTCCTTGTCACAATGAGTACAAGAAAGTTTCTCATCCTTCTTGACTGTAGCTGCCTTCTTTCCTTTCCCTGTCTCTGCATTCTTAGAATATTTCTTTACATCATTATCACTAAAAAGATCCTTTTACCCCTTGACTCTTAAGTGTGTTGCCCCAACGTACACTTCATCTAGTTAAAGGGTTCAAACCAAAATGGAAGCCTAAGGTAGGAATGCAAACCTCCTATGTACTCTTCAACAACGGTCTTGGGTATACAAAAGCGAACATTCAAAGCACATTCTCTTCCCAACTCATGGGTACTCTTGGACGCTTGACCTTTCCCTTGCTCAAACATTTCCACAATCCATCACACTGGCTTCTTATGTATGTCCTAAGGGATAAACTCCATTTTAAGAGCATTAATAAATTCCTCCTACCAAGCAACCGACTCTACCATGTTGTGAAACTTCTCACTTAGACTTACTCTCCCACTGTGTTAAGGTTGCATCTCTAGAACGAAGAGTATCCAATTGGATCCTATCAACATCATCTAATAGGTTCTGGACTCTACAATATACCTCTATTTGTTGTATCCAGTCATCCAATTTTTTAGCATTAAGTTCTCCACAATATTTAGGTAAATCAAATTTTACATCCAGTTTAATTTTAGGTTTATACCCACTCTTGAAAGGATTAGAAGAAATAGAATGAGGAGAAGATGGAGAAGAAGGAGAAGGAGAAGAGGGAGGAGAAGAAGAAAAGGGATGATTTGGTTGCTTGTCACCATCTTCATGATGTCTCCCTTTCATGTCTTTGCGATCTTCTTGCTTTGACGAACCTTCTTCACGTTCCTTCTGTTCTTGTCTCTCCTGAAAAAGTATGTCCACCTTTGCCTTCATCTCAAGGAATGCTCTTCGAAACTCCTGCTCACTAATCTCTTCAGGAACCTCCATTCCAGAAACTGACATCTTCAGAAATGTTTTAATATTTCCCGATCTTAGATTAAAGTCTTTGTTTGCCTTCGCCTCTTCAATCTCCGGATCTCAAGTAGCATTCAAAACAAATAATCGCAATAAAAGCCAATTTTGTTCCGATACCAACTTGATCTGTATAGGATCTAGACTAGATTGCAGTTTAAATGCTTAAACTTTTACAATGTTTTTACAATGATTATTTCAAGTTAATTAGATCGAAATTAACTTAAGGAAATAACATAAAGAACGTAATCAAGGTGATTATAACAGAATGAAAAGAAATGAGAGACAGAAAGAGAGAAAGAGAGAAGTGCAAACAGTGTTTGATTTCGGAGTTCGTCACGAGAGTGACTACGTCTCCGGGTCCACTCCAATAGAGTGTGACCGATCCGATTAATCTCCAAATCAATTACAAAAGCACCACCATTCTCCAAGCATTTCAGCAGCGTAACGATGCTCTGATATGCAAGAATGATCTGAAAGAATTCTCCAACAAGACCTCTCTTTGACGCCTCAGCATTAGAACTTCATCACCTGAAAAAAAACTTGTGCCAATCCTCACCTCAAGCCCCCTTTTTATACAAAGAATTTGCTCAATTTGGCTCTCAACCAATTGATTTGCAAAATATTCTCCCTATCTCCCATTTTTACATTTTCAACACCAAATCCCCCTTACATAGTAAAAATACTTGAGAAATCCTTATAAATCTCCCATAAATACATAAAAATCAATTTAAAAATAACCCCCACTATCTAAAAAAATAGATTTAAGCCCCTTAATTTTTCAACTCCCGGGCTTAGGAGGTTTTGGAGGTTTGATTTAATCCCTACAAGGATTCTTGTTTGTTTTTTTTTTACTTTGAATAGGGAGTTTGTTTTAATTTTTAAAAAGTAATC
>VDFB02256132.1:46755826-46790720 GCA_007258455.2 Sequoia sempervirens
TTGTGAGAATAATCATTTAATTTGTATGGAAGTAAGTCTTTCATATTATTTGACTTGGTATTGTAAAATTTTCTTTGTAGGATTCTCTAGGGGGAACAATAGAATTGTGATGATAGGTAGAGTTGTACAACACCATAAATCATTTGGAATTATCAATATATTGCTTATAGAATACTCTGTGCAAGTAAAATGGAATGTGCAATGACAATTGGTCTCGAATTCAAATCTAAATATAAGTACATTATACACAAGAAGATGGTATCTATTCTATGATTTAAAGAACCCCAAAATAAGAAAACTAATAGGTTCCATTTGTTTACTTGCTCTTAGATACTTGTTTAATCGGTGAGACCCTCAGAATGTCTTGTTGATAACCAACAGTGTTCAAAACTCCTGAAGAGGTTAGATCGGTGTGACATTGGATATGTCTTGCCGATGAAAGTCATTGGCAAGACATGGACTATCGGAGTGAGTTTTCTATCCTGTGTTGATGATTGATCTCTCACCGATGGTACATTTCAACGAATTTTTTTTTTTTTTAAATTCCATTGTTTCCTTAAAATTTCAATGAAAACCACCGATGAATCACCAAAAAGGTTCGATGAAGTTGCTATAGTTGCGATGAAGGCTTTGTCGTAAATCCTTTCCCATTTCATGCAAATTTAACAAAGGCCACCGACAAATCACATAAAAGGTCCGACAAAGTTGCTTAGCCGTGACGAAGGCTTCGTCGTAACTCGTTGCCCATTTCATCGCAATGTCGACAAAGGCCACCGACGAATCACAAAAAAGATCTAACAAATTTGCTTAGCTGTGACGAAGGCTTCGTCAGAACTCCTTTCCATTGCGTCGCAATTTCAACGAAAGCCACCGAAGAATCACATAAAAGGTTTGATGAAGTTGCTTAGCTGTGACGAAGGCTCCGTCGTGACTCCTTTCCCATTTCATCGCAATTTCGATGAAAGTCACCGATGAATCACATAAAAGGTCCGACGAATTTTCTTAGCTGCGACGAAGGCTTCATTGTAACTCCTTGCCCATTGCATCAAAATGGCAATGAACTTTTGGTGTTGTTTTGACGCTTCGGAAGAGCCATTGCAATTGCATTTTGGTTGTAATTCGTCAGTGGATACACAAAGTTTTCATCGATATTCTGACGAACATCTGAGTCATTTTATGATGCCGATGACTGATGAATCTTCGTCGTTATTTGGACGTTTAATGCGTCGTCAGAATTGCGACGAAATTTTTTTCATCATTTTGTCACTTTTTTGACAAATATTTTTTGAACGACCGACGAACGTTCGTCGGAAAATGGAGTCAAATTCAGTAGTGTCAATGGTGTGTTTCATACCCTTGGATTAGTACAAAATCTATTATTTGTGAGAAAACTAATAGATGGTTAGAGGTAGTATTTTTTATTGTAGGATGCAAGATGGTTAGAGGTTCTATGGAAATTTCTAGAGGTGTCATATATGGGACATTGTATAATCTTGATGCATGCACTGTTGAGTGTAATAGTACTTCTATGAAAAGCAAGTTTGTGGAAGAGTTGAGGGTTTCATCTTCAGTAGATGGTCATGGTTTCTCAGTACCCAAGTGTGCACTTTCTTTTGAATCAAATTTACTTGTAGAGAAAAATATGTTATGGCACTAGAGACTTGGCCACATTGGAGAAAAGTGTTTAAGGACCTTGAAAAATTAAAAACCTTGTTGAAGGGTTGTCTAATTGTAATCTTGAATTTAATTTCTGTGAGCATTGCAATTATGGAAAACAAAATCATGTTTAATTTTACTCGAGTTCTGATAGTGATGTATTGGATATTATTCATTCTAATGTGTTTTGTCCCATAGATGTTCCTTCAATTGGAAAATCCACATATTATGTTTCATTTGTTGATGATTATAGTAGGACATGGGTATACTTTCTAAAGAGTAAATATGAAGTTTTCAATCAATTTAAAGAATTTAAATCAATGGCCAATTTTTAGACTAGAAAAAAAAAAAAGTGTTTGAGGACTGATAATGGTGGTGAATTTTTCTCTAACTATTTTGATAGATTCTATAAATATTGTGGTATTCATAGAAAAAAGAGAACTTCATATTCTCCACAATAGAATGGAGTTCTAGAAAGAATGAATAGGAAAATATGGAGAAGGCTAGATGTATGTTGAGTGGTGTTGGTATAGAAAAAAGGCTTTAGGTTGAAGCTATTGCCACTACCTGTTACAATTAACAAGTCTCCTACATCAGATCTTGTTGATAAGACACCTATAGAGGCATTGTCTGGTCACAAGCCTTCATTAAGACATCTTAGAGTTTTTGGTTATGAGGCATATGGACATGTGCCAAAGGATAAGCAAACAAAGTTGGAGAACAAGGCTATGAAATGTATCTTCAATGGATACAATTATGGTGTGAAAAGATACAAGATTTGGGAACCTATTGCAAAAAAGGTAATATATAGTAGAAGTGTTACTTTTAGAGAAACTAAGCTTTATTCTATTACATTTCAACTAGAACAAAGTAAACAAGAAGATGTGATTCAATTTCCTTCTACACCTAAGAAATTTGAATCAAGGCCCATGGATGGATAAGAAGTTGAGGAGAGCTCATCTAGCTCTAAATCTTTAGAAGAGGAGGACAAAACTCTAACTCAACTTGTTCATATGTCTACAAGGCATAGACAACAACCTGGAAGGTATTCAACTAATTATTAGAGATGTAATTTTTCTTTGAATACTAACATGGATGAACCCATATTGATAGAAGAGGCATTAGGTATGAACGATGCATAATCTTGAAAGATTTATATGGAAGAAGAAATGGTAGCTTTGAAAAAGAATGATACATGAGATCTTGTTCCATTTCCTAAAGTAAGAAAACTTGTTAGTTGCAAATGTGTGTTCAAGAAAAAGATTGGTTCAAATGGAGGTATTGAGAAGTACAAAGAAAGGTTGGTTACAAAAGGTTACTCTCAAGTTGAGGGTGTTGATTATGGTGAGATATTTTCTCCTATTGCAAAAATGACATCTATTAGATTTTTTCTTTCTTTTTTAGTTGTTTATGATTTAGAGGTTGAGCAAATGGATGTTAAAATTGATTTCCTTCATGGTGACTTGGAGGAGGATATTTTTAGAACACTACATGGTGAAATGTATAAGTAAATTGATTTGAAACTTGAAGAAATCTTTGTAAGGCCTAAAACAGAGTCCTAGGATATGGTACCCAAAATTTGATATATATATGTGTTGAGTTTGGGATTTGAGCATTCTAAATTAGATCATTGTGTTTATTATAAAGCTGATGGTGATTGTTTCCTATTTATTGCATTATATGTTGATGATATGTTATCTATTGGTAAAGGAAAAGGTATGATTTTAGAACTGAAATCTCAACTTGTAGCTAAATTTGAAATGAAAGATCTTGGTGCAACTAGACACATTCTTGGGATGGAAATTAGAAGAGATAGAGTGAACAGAAAGCTATGGCTTGGCCAAAGTAAGTATGTCAATTCAATTTTGGAAAGGTTTGGCATGCAATATTGTAGACCGTTGTGTGTTCCTTTTTTAGTTGGAACAAAGTTATATATTTCAGACTTTCCAACATCCCCATCTGAGATGGAAGACATGTGAAAAGTGCCTTACTAAAGTGTAGTTGGGAGTTTGATGTATGCTATGGTTTGTACTAGATCACACATTACCCAAGTAGTGGGAGTTATTTCTAGATATATGCGTAATCCTGGTAGATTTCAATGCAATGTAGTTAAAAGAGTCTACATATTTGTGTGGTATCTCAAAGTATTCCTTGCGTTATCATAGTAATTTGAATAAAGATGAGATTTCATTTGATATTCATGGTTATGTGGATTTAGACTAGGTAGGTGATGTTGATAGTAGACGATCCACGAGTGATTATGTTTACTTTATTTGGTGGTGTAATTAGTTAGATGAGTAAGCAATAATATGTGGTTGCTTTGTCCACTACTAAAGTTGGGTATATGGAAGCTACTCATGCTTGTAAAGAATCCATTTGGCTTAAGAGACTATGTTCATATATTGAAATAAAATAATGTGCAATGAAAATTTATTGTGACAGTTAAAGTGTGATCTGTCTAGCTAAGAACCTGACATTTTATGCCAAGACCAAGCATATTGATGTACAATATCATTTTTTTGAGATATAGTTGAAGATGGTAGGATGGATTTGGTTAAGGTAGAGACTCTGATGAATATTTTTGATTCTTTAACTAAGCCTATGAGTACAAATAATTTCAGATGGAGTATTATTGTAAATCTAGACCATTTATCATTAGGTCACAAATTTGATAGTCAATATTTTGTTGGCTTGAATTTCCCTATAAGGAAACCCTATTTTATGAGGGTGTTGTATTATCACTATGTATTGTGATGTATTATAAGAGTCTGATAGCGTTCGTATTTCCTCTGGATCTTTGGTTGGTGATACTCCTATGAGAAGCTTGGTCTACAAGTATATTGTAATCCTTATGATTTCTGGATAATATATTGGGTGGATTTTGGAGTGTGGTGTTTTTCTCTCAAAAGGGTTTTCCCCACATAAATCACCATGTTGTGGTATGCATGATATTTATGTTTACTTTTGTTTAACTTCCTATAACTGTTGTAAAGATCTTTAAATTTTTTCATTATCCTTCTCTTAAGATTAGTGTAGGAAGTTGTATCTCTACTTTATCTTCCTTACAAAATTGGCTAGGAAGAGTGGTTTGTTGCTACTCCCTGAATGGTACATTGCATCTACTATTTCTTTTGACACAATCCAAAATAAAGATCAAGAAATTTTCTTTTCAAAAGATCAAGCACATGTTGCATTGTCAAGATCAAGGTTCAACCCCAAATGGGAAACCCTTGCCATTTTGGCCCTTGCCCCCAACACTAACAAGCCTCAGGTTGCAAAAGAAACCCAAGATGTAAAAGGAGGGCTTGTAATTAAGAATTTTTTTTGATACTTTAGCTACTGAAGCTGCCACATTAGTAGTTGATACTACTAGGTTTAGTGAGGCTACTGCAAAATCTTTGCAAAATATATATGATAAGTTGTTGTAAGATTATTTGACACTTACAATAGAGTATAATAAATTGAAAATAAAACAAGTCTAGGAAACACCCCTCCATTAGATGCACAAGCAACCGAATCTTCTTCAACACCACCAGTAGATGATTTAATTAGAGATAATCAGGAGTTTAAGGAAAAGGTATAGATGTTGGAAGACAAATTGAGGAATATTTAGAGTGACCAATGGGAAGGAATGTATCATGTTATGTCAAAAATTTTGGAACATTTGATGTCCAAAATTTTGAAGAGGATAGAAAATGTTCACAAAGATTATTCTAACCTTGATAAGGAAATAAATAGGGTGGTAGGGGATAACGAGAAAGCTATGGAAATAATGAATAAGTGGATCCCTAGAATAAAAAAATTGCAAGGAATCTATAAAGGATCTTCTCATGAGCCTAAGCTACCTAAGGATATCTTACCTACATATAATATGGCCAAGATAGCAAGAGAAATGCATGCATACATGGATCAATTTATAGAGAAGGCAAAGAAAAGGTTGAAATATTTTGAAACTATAGAAATAAGGATCATGCCTTGTATTAGAAATGAGGATGGGGAAATAAAATAACTCCTTAAATGGAAATCTCAATTCAAGGCACTGACTCATACCTTGTCATTATTCATCTATGATGACAATAAGATTGATATAGAACTCTTTAAGTCTTGTATGGATAAGTTGATAGATGCTAATCAACTTCTAGATGATTTTGAGGAGTCATATTCAAATTTTTCTAGATATACTCATTATGTGTATAATATTGATTTGATCCTAGCATATCAATGACCATTTGAGAGAGTATATCACACATGGGATGATAAATACAACAATTTTCTTGGGATTTGAAATATTTTGTCATCCAGGTCTAAGTTGCAACAAATCTAGCTCACATGATGACTTGAAAATAAGTTGTCTCCATACATCTGAGAAGTTTTGGAATTCTTTTTGTCCTTTTGTGATTCAATTAGAATAAGTTCCAATGAACTCCAAAGGGAATATGCTTTCAGTTTAAAGGATGGGCCTTAATGAATAATCATTCACTTCTTAACCAATGCAACAACAAGGGGTATCTTCTTTGATAGTTCAAACAACTCTTTTGTATCCTAGTGGAATGTTCATTTTGTCTTCTACAAAGGGGTTGTTTGTCTTTTATATGATTCTAGGACAATATTGTCAAATGAAAATGTGACATTTGTTTGTGGCTTGCATCTTGTTTGCTCCCTTATTTTTATAAAAGGGATTCAAGGCCATTTTTGAAGGATCTTGGAAATTTTTGTATGTAGAGTGTATATATTTAGTCTATACATGTGTCTAGTCTGGGTCTTTATAGAAAATGATATTAATGTAACTATGAATTTTGTATAAGGGAATTAGTTCCATACATGAATATATAATGAAAAATTTGTGGCCAACTATCTCCTAAACTGTATATCTCTTTTCATTTATGAATTCAATTTGATCAAAGATATTTTCTATTCATCTTTGCAGATATTTTGTGATAAAATGTTTGTTTTATGGTTTTTATTCAAAGAATAGATTAATTTTTTGTATAAGGAATGTTAAATTATTTGAATGTATACATGGATTTGTAAGTAGAATTGGTTATAAAAGCTAAAGGGTTTCATTGTAATGGATTGTTGCTAAGCTTTCATGGAACTAGGTTAATTACTATTGTATGAGTTTTAATTGCATCCTCCTTGACTCCACTTCCTACATCTAAGGCACTAGTTAGTATGAATGTCTCTGATTATAGTTACTTGGCCATCAATCTTAAAATGAAGTCTCCATTTCAGTTGTAAATTATTGTCTTATGTTATTTACATACTCTGAGACACATCATTGCATTAAACTCCAAGAATTTAGCTATTTCTATTGTTTAAATATAAATCTTGGTCGCAAGGAAGAGAGTATATCTATTTTAAAGTGATATCTAATATCAATTATATGAAATCCTAATTGATATTGATTAGGACTACCCTCCTAGGTCTTGAAGAGCTTGAAGTGTAGAGGAGAAATTTGTTGAAATAATTCTCCTATTTGTTGGCCAACCCCTAAAACAATTTAATATAAGAATTGACTTTTTCATTTATATTGTTTTAGGAATCAGTTGGAGCTTTAAGCAAAAAAATAAACTAACAAGACCAAATGATAGGTGTGACCAAGGACATACTATAGCACCTGATCCATACCAATTCGAGGCATATTTAATCAACTATATATCTGTCTCAATAAGATCATCTAGTATAAACTAAACTAAGAACCCATTAAAACTTCAAAAACACCTATTCTAATCATGAAAGCTTCAAAAACACCTATTCTAATCCATTGAAACTTATTGTAATTCCCAAAATTTTACACTAAAATATAGGTAAGGGAAAAACACAAATTTCAAATTTCAATGACAACACATGACTAACTCACACAATTTTGTTTCTGAAGCACACAATGCATAAAAGGCATAACAAAATTTGACCAAATATAGATTATAATATTTAGTTAAGTAATTAAATTGATTAGGCAATCCTAGAAGGGTTTCAAGGGAGGCATGAAGTTCACATCACCCAGATAGACTTGACTAGTTCTATTAACTCATCAATAGTCATAGACTTAGTTCAAGTCTCAAGTTATGCAAATAAAATATATAACAATAGTAACTTCAAGTAATAACAAGAGAACAAGCCTAGGTGCTAGACCTAATTCCTCAGGGGCTCATCTTAGATGGCCTTTCCTACATATATGATTCATAGAGGAACCGTAGTTCGACATCTTGAGTTCAATCAAAACACACTTCGTTGGCTAACAAAGGGTATATATCTACTAGGTTCATAAGATGCCATGACCTCAGTTTTAATCACAAACCACTAACACTACTCTACACTATAAAAGATAACATAACAATGGTAATGATAACAATTTAAAAGGGGAACTTTGTAACATAATAATCTTGATATAATTGTTAGACTATCATTAATGAAAGATTTTCAAATTGGCTTACCTCACAATTCTGTATTATAGTTGTACCCTGAGTACTATTTTATTATAGAAAAATATCGAAGGAATTTCAAGTACACACCATTCATACCACATGATCAATAAATTCCTCTTGACATCAATTACTAAGGGATAAGGATATGTGCAGGATCATCATGGAAAAAATAGGCCCTTAAGTGGCAAAAAATTCATAAAAATCAGAGTTAGGCAACTTGACATAGAAATTTGAATAAGTTATCTATATTATTTCAAAAATATGTAAGAATAGAATCTATAGAAAATTGAATTTAGTTTCTAAACTACTAGGTTTATTTTATTTTTAAAAATCTATTTGGTGAAAATTTGAAATTTCAATGTAGTAGTACTTAAATTTCGGGAAAAATAAGTAGGTGTCCTAACCACTAACCATAATAAAATGATAATATTTTTTATAATATTTTAGACATAAGTAGACTCATGTCCGATGATGCATATTTTTGTAATTTTTTTCTAAGTAAATAATTAATTATGAATTTTTTATTACAACTTTTAAAAAATATAAAAACTCGTATGTTTGACCACCTTAACTTGGTAAAAATTCATGAAATTCAATTTTTCTTTTTTTAATACTATAGTATGTGAAGCATAGAATGTGATGCATGTTATGGATTCAAAAAATGTGATACCATTTGAAAGCTATATAGATGTTTTTCAATTAGCCTATCAATCAACACTTTAGTCGTAATTCAAATAGAAAATGAATAATAATTATTTATTAAATTCAAAGTAAAGTATAGTTTATATTGGTGGAAAGCTGAGAATGTCCTTTAAAAACCCTTTTCATTTCATCAATTTTGGGTTAAAAAATGTCGTCAGCCACATACCCTACAAATACCCATTACATTGCCACTTTTTGGCCCATCATGATCCTGCACATACCCATAACAACTAAATTATTGTAAACACTAACGGATACTAAGTTAATCAACCCATAACTAATGCCATCATATTTTAAATAAAGAGTTATAGAATGCACTACTAATTAAATCAATGTAATCTTGTAACATATTGAAAACCAAAAGACTTAAAGAAATTGTAACTATGGGGAATCAGATAAGGGTTTCATTAGATCATACAATAAGTCAAAATATGAACATGAATAAAGAGAACAAGGAAAAATACATCAATGATGAAGTAATAAAAGTCCAAAGTATCTAGGTGACTAACTATATTTTCTAAAACTAAACTAAACAATGAATTGATGCTAAAGTTGCATTGGAAGGATATGGTAAAATGTCTCAGTAGACATACATGTGTAACCCATACAATGATATTGACAATGATATCTCATAGCTATCTTTTGTTTTAACATATTCATATAAAGTTGTGTCTAATGTAATAGTGAAGATGTGTAGAATTATCTAGCTTATTCAAACACTCCAAGTAGAATAAAAAAAATTACATCTTATCTAATACTAACAATCTAATTAGATTTCCATATTTGTGCGATTTAAACATGTCCTCCTCTCTAGACCTGGAGCTGTGATAAGTGATACTGTGTTGATTCTAGATGTGTTCACATTATGGAAAATATTAAAGCAACGACACTAGATAAATACTTCTAAGTCTAAGCAAAGACTGTTCAAACTTCTAGTAGGTGATGAAAGCTTCCATGACATAAACCCATACATGTTGCTAAAGCTATTCTTTGAACAACGAAAATAACACCATGTATTGCACTATATATTTTTGATGATGGCCTGTGTTCCCCTCTAACATGGGTCAGGCTACTATGTGAACAAATTTGATGTTCAATTTTTCATTGTGCAACAACACGGGTCACACATTAGAGGCGTGTAGGTCCCCTCCCAGGACACCTGATTGTTATGCATCCAAACACCCGCAAGGAGTAACTTTATGCCTTGCAAGTATACACGTTTTAATGATGCATATTATTGCATTGGATACAACAGTTTGTAGTCCTTATTCATAGACTTGAAATAATGCTTTCCTTCATCCACCAAACTCAGTCTACTACATGTCCAAAGAACAATTCCCAAAGAACAATGAGAAAGCTACTTAAATAAATCTTTTTTTTCTACTTGTGGGGAAAAAATCCCAACTCCAACAAGCTTTGAAGATGAGCAGCATTTTCTAGCAAAGATAAGTATTGGGCCATAGATTGAATCCTATGTCCACTTATCTTTGCTAGAAAATGCCACTCATCTTCAAAGCTTGTTGGATTTGGGGTTTTTTCCCTGCAAGTAGAATTTTTTTTTTTATTAAAGTAGCTTTCTTGTTTTTCTTTGGGAATTTTTCTTTGGGCATGTAGTAGATTGAGTTTGGTGGATGAAGGAAAGCGTTATTTTGAGTCTATGAACAAGGACTGCAGACTGCTGTATTTAATGCAAAAATATGCATCATTAAAACTCTTATACTTGCAAGGCAAAGAGTTACCCATCCTTGCAAGTGTTTGGATGCATAACAATTAGGTGTCCTAGGAGGGGACCTGCACACGTCTAATGTGTGATCCATGTTGTTGCACAATGAAAAATTGAGCATCAAATCTTTTCACATAGTAGCCCGATCCATGCAAGAGGGGAATACAGGCCACCATCAAAAATATATGGTGCAATACATGGTGTTATTTTCATTGTTCAAAGAACAACTTTAGCAACCCTTATCTGAACACATCTAGAATCAACATAGTATCACTTATCATGGCTCCAAGTCTAGAGAGGACATGTTTAAATCACACAAATCTAGAAGTTTGACTAGATTTCTTAGTATTAGATAAGATGTAATTTTTTTATTCTACTTGGAGTGTTTAAATAAGCTAGATAATTCTACACATCTTCACTATTACATTAGACATAACTTTATATGAATATGTTAAAACACATTAAATCTTTTGGGTTATATGAATATGTCGACGTTATGAAGGTAACATCGGATCTTTTACTGATGAATTTTACAGTTCTTATCGCCTAACGAGCACCACAATTTATAATTGAAACCATTGGTTAACCAGGTACCGAACTCTGAACACTGTCTTAGTATTTCTATCATTTTTTCCTAATATAGATGTTTATTAACAATAGAATAATGCTTTAGAAAGGTACAATATTCAATAATATAGAATAAGACAACAATCCAACATTCTTCACTTGCCCATGTCGACTAAATCACAACCCTTCATCATCAAATTTAAACCAATGGAAATTATGTAATTGATACTGATTTTATCAATTTATAATAAGGGTCATTGATGGAACTTTTCTAGCCTTAAATATTCCAACAACTCTTGTGTTTATAGCATGGCTTGACTGGCTATTGAAAAGTAATTCTTTGCTCCATAAAGACCAAACAATAATATGACCTTTTTAATTTCAATATAATGTAAACAAGTTTATATAGACTACTACATGACTAGGATGAAAAAGAAAAATCATGCAATTATATTGAGTACAAAATATTGTTTCCAACCCTCACATCATTAAAGCATGTCCAATCTTACAAGCAGTATATATCATTTTCTTTCTTTCAAGATTTAAAGAGAGTAGATATTTATTCAGATAGTTCAACACTTGGAATTGTATTAAACTACTCTTCCATCCTTGGCTGGATTCTCCCACCCATTAGTGATGAACAACATTATGATTTAGTTAATTTGTAGCTGATTTTCTAGTAATTTTGTGTTTTAATTATGTCTATCATGTCTTGTTTTTTTTTAATTACATATTTTTATTTTATTTTATTTTTACTTTTAGTATTTTTTATGTAATTCTCACAATCAATTGCATGAAGAATATAGAGTAAAAAAATTTACTTGATATCTCAATCTCATTAAGTTAAGTACTATAGAAATCTAAGATGTGTCTTACCTTTGCTCACTTTTCACTAAATTCGTTTGATGTTCTTTCTCCTAGATTTAATAACCATGATTATTTAAATTCAACCATATTTGTATAACCTAGTAATCAGAGTTAAAAGAAATATTCAGGTTAATTCTTCTTCTTGACCATTGTAATTTTATTTGATGGAGAGAAACCGCATGGTATCATTCTAAATTAAAACCAAAACTATTTAAATTACAGGATAATGACAATTCCTATTATACTTCCTATTTTAAAATATTGAAACTACATACATCAATCCAAAATGAATCTTCCTTTTTCCACAGAGTTAAATAGTGACAAATAATGACTCAATTTACAAGAAACTCTAATTCTAGAGGAATCAACACAAACACATAGAGAGGTATTTTCAAGGATCAATTTAATGAGTTCAATAATTATTTACTATGGTAACATAGTAATTTCTTAAATAGGGTTAAATATTTCATCTAGGAAACTTACCATTACCTCATAATACCAACTAGAACTAATAAATGACAACACATAGCCACTTTATCTTTCACTTTTAATTTATCTTATCATTGGTTAATAGAATGCACATAAGAAAGTAAGGTAAACTGAATCACATACAAGGAGGGGCCTTACACTTATCATATTGGGGGAGTGGTGTCACATTGATGTGGAATGGTGACCCTTTCCTAATCGCTTAGATAATGAGCTTGTTTCGATCGATTCTATTGAAGAGAATTGATGAAACCAATGAAAAATGTGTGATAAAACATGCTTTAAATGCTAAATTAACATGATGAATGCTAAGATGGCTGATATGGGTGTATGCAAATCTACTCTAAATGTATGCAAGATTCAAAAGATCAAAACCCTAATTACAAAATATGCTAAATCTATGCACCTATGTTATCATGGAAGCCATTAATGGATGATTTTAGTTAATGATGCAAGTAAATTAATCTAAAAAGATGCTAAATATGAGTGCAAGTGAAAGTGATTTTAACAACATAAGTTTTCTCTTAAAAGATGGACCCATTTGTCTCTAAATACTGACCTATTTATAGGAGGACAAATGAGAAATGAGGGGTTAAGACTAAAAAGGTTAATCAATGGTCAAAATTGGAGGAAAGATGAAACATGGATCAAGGATTCTCATTAATGGATGATAATCAATGATCACATGGATCAAGAAGAGAATCAAGGGTTCATATTCTTCCAAACAAGCAAACTTTCAAAACTTGCAAAAGAAGTCTTGTTGAAAGTTTGTTGTAAGGAGGAATATTATTTTTTTCAAATGAGTGAAGAAAGATAATATTCTCATGGGTGAGGAAAATTAGATATTTACTTAATTAAAACCAAATTAAATTGTGTAAAGGGGAAGGAATATTTCATGGGAATATTATTTTTGGAGGAATGTGAAAAGGAGGAATATTCCCTTGCAAGTGGGAGAATTAGATTTAATTAGTAATTTGATGATTAAAATAAAGTTTCAATTATGCAAATTAGGGGAATTATATGATATTCATTAAATAATTGATTTAATGGAGATCAAATGAAAAAGAAATGGATGAGATTGATTTGATCTCAATGGTCACAAATGAAAGGAGGATGAAACATGGATCAAGGATTTTCATTAATGGATGAGAATCAAAGATCACATGGATCAAGAAAATATCAAGAGCTCACAATCATGCAAACAAACACACTTTGCAACAACTTTAAAAAGTTGTTTCAAAGTTTGTTTGGAATAATTATTACCTTTTTTTGGAGGAAAATAGGAGAATATTCCTTTGGAATGTTCTCTATGCAAGTAGATGAGAGGGAAATTAGCAATTTAGTTACTTAAAACTAAATTTGAATGTGCAAGATGATGAATGTAAGGATATTCATTAAATGATTGATTTATTTAATGGAAAGGGGATGCAAATATGATATTTAATTAAATAGTTTAGGTTATTTAATTAAATAAGAGGACTTAGGGTTAAAATAGAATAATTTGCATTATTTAATTAAACTGGATGAAATGTTAGTGTGAGAGGGGGTGAATTAACCCAATTAGGTCAATTAGATTAATAGGTGAAAATGAGACATTTAATTAAATAATTAGGCTTATTTAATTAAACAAGAAAAATGAAGATGGATTTTAGAATGAAGCGATGTTGATATATCGAATTCAAGTGTGTATATCATTCAGGACATTTTTAAGTGTCTACAATAGGGTACAAAAAAGGGAGTCCAACATAAGTGGGGAAATTATTATCTCTATAGTGACTCCACAACCATTAGAGTTTATGGGTACCCTATTAGTCCCCATGTATTACCTAGATATGTACCCTCCAAAGTGGCATTTTCAGAAGTCATATGGAAGCTTAGTGAGTTAGATAAATCCCATATCAAAGGGTAAAAGAAGGGTTCAATCTTCCCTTTTTCCATAGGTTTTTCTAATTTCATAGTTACTAAGGAAGGATTGGATCATTTATATCCAATTTTGCAATCATATAAGATGGCCTAGGATGTTTCAACAACCTTTGATCCTGAAGGTTTTATTAATTAGGTGAGGGTCAACATTAAGAGGTTATCCTATCAACATAAAATTTACTTTAGTGAAGATGTCATCAAAAATTGCAAGGATGACCAGGAGGACTCGAAGATAGCAAAATAAAGAAGAGTCTTGATTATCAATGTATATTTGCTAAGATATGGAATCCAATTGCAAGAATTCAAATGATCTTGCAAAATATTGATAAGATAATTAGAAAGGCATCGGTGCTTGAAGAGAGGCATACCTATCAACCCACCATTAACCCATTTGTTTATTCTTTTAAAGAAGACCCAAAGGACTTGTAATAAGAGATCCTGCTCAACCCTCTCCCCCCTCATGCATCACCACCATCTCCACCATAGGTGCCATTATCCCCTCCATAGAAGCAACCACAAAAAAGAACAATAATTGATCAACCACCTTTGGCTGATTATCCTATTGGACCTTATGAGGAGGATGAAGTTTAAGTGACTAGGGAGGAAACGAATAAAGAAATTCCCTTTCCCTCAAGAGAAACTGAAGTCAGATAGCGTCATAGTAGACTAGGTAATGATGCCACAAATGGAAGGGATGAGGAAAATGATATCAGGGCATTGGTTTTCCAACAAATCATTTTAGATAATGAATTTGTAAAGACTAAAGAATTTAAATATTTTTTTATTAGGTCAAAGAGGGAAGAATACTTCCAGTGACCTAAGCAAGAAAAAGAAAGAGTACCCTAGGAATAGTATGATGAGGTCACAAAGAAAGTACTGAGATAAATGAGTTTTGATGCCAAGGAAATTACCCCAAAAGAGGGGAGGGAATTGGTAATGGATAGGGGATTATTGCTACTCCTAGAGTGGGATATTGCCTTGGCGATTACTTTTGATACAATAAGGAGACAGATGAAGAAGTATTTTATTTAGAAGAACAAACACAAATGGCATTGTCAAGATTAGGGTTCAACCCCAAGTGGGAAACCCTTGCAATTTGGGCCCTATCCCCAAACAGTAATATGCCTCAAGTTGCAAAGCCATCACAAAATGTAAAAGGGGGGCTAGTAATAAAGAGGGTATCGAATACCTCAGCCATTGAATTTGTTGCATTAGCAATTGATACTGCCATGTTTAGTGATGCTATTACCAAAAGTTTGTAGAATAAATATGATAAGTTGCTACAAGACTACTTAACACTTACAACAAAATATACAAAATTAAAGATAAAAGAAGCTCATGTTGCACATCCCCCCATTGACACACAAGCAACTAGCTCTTCTTCAACAACATCTACTAATATTTCAATTAGAGAAAATGAGGAACTCAAGGAAAAGGTTCAAATTCTATAAGATAAATTTGAGGGGTATTTAGAATGACCAACATGAAGGCATGTTTCATGTTGTGTCAAAAAATTTGGTACATTTAATGTCTAAAATTTTGAGAAGGTTGGAGAATGTTCATAGAGATTATTCTAACCTTGTAAAGGAAATTAATAGGGTGGAAAGAGATAAGGAGAATACTAGGGAAATTAGGAATAAGTGGATCCCTAGAATAAATGCATTACAAGGAATGTATAAAGGATTTGCACATGAGGCTAATCCACCTGAGGATATTTTTCTTGCCAAGCTAGTAGGAGAAATGCAAGCATATATGATTGAATTGATAGAGAAGGCCAAGACTAGACTGAATAATTTTGAGAATATAGAAATTAGAATTATGCCTTATATTAGAAATGAGGATGGGGAGATAAAGGAACTCCTTTAGTGGAAATATCAGTTCAAGGAACTAACTCCCACTTTTTCCTTCATTTTTGATGAAAATAAAGTTGATATAGAGCTCCTTAAGGCTTGCATGGATAATTTGATTAATACTAATAAACTTTTAGATACTTTTGAGAAGGAGACCTATTCAATTTTGTCTAGATATACTCGTTATATGTATAATATTGATTTGATTCTTGCATTCCAATGGCCATCAAAAATAATATATCAAGCATGTGATGTGAGTTATAATCACTTTCCAAGATTATAGGTATTGTTTTGGTGGTTGGTTTGGTTAACAACATTTTGGGCATAAGTTATCAAATTTTGTGTCATGTAATAACAATTTTGCAATTTTGGAATAGTATATTCAAAATAAGGTATTTCTCCAATCAGTTGATACTATGCTAGGATAGGTCAACATGATAGTAGTAATGATAAAGAAGGGAATAAAGTGGGAGATTTAAGTTGTGTTTCAATCGGTCTCCACCAACTAGGTATAACTACCGCATCAACTTGTTAGAAATAAATGTCATAGATGTCTTGTCGACCGCATAGAGAATTTTGAAAGGAAATTAAAACTACACGCCATAATAACTATCCCAGAGGCCTTCAACAACCTTTGTAGCACTCCTTTGACTTTCTTATATTTTCAGATAGTGTTTTTACTTTGATAGACCATGATACTATGTTATTGTTATTTGACTGCTGACATTGGAGCAATGATGGTTTTCATATTGTGATGTGATGGTACACTATATGGATGATTATTGATTATGACATGCTTTCTGGTTATCATAGTTGATTATTTGAGTTAATATTGATATATGTTCATCTATAGTTAATCGATGTTTTAGTTTTGTTAGTTTTGATGTGACACTGTATTGGTGAAGGGAATGGGATTGTATCACTCGCCTATGAGTGCCCTATGATTCTATGATTTTCTCTTCAAGGTGTGATTGTTTATAATCTATATAAATGTACGACATATGCTTTATTGTAGGATTGTAGGTATAGGACATTGATTCCACTTGGATTCACAAGTTTGAGTGTGTCCATTGCCCAACATAATAGTTGATTAGGAGATAGTAATTGGATTTCCTTGTCAAGCCACAACCCTAGTCACAGTGTGTCGTTAGTCTTTGTTTGGTTTTGTTGAGTTGTCATGTTCTCCATGTTTTCCTTTTCGTTTATTTATTTTGCAAGGTATGTTTTGTGGGAAATTAATGTTAATTAATGCTTATAATGGTTTTTAGTGATTATTTAATTAATATTGATTAATGTTATTAGAAGTTTTATATTTGATTTAATTAATTAAATTAAATTTATTTTGTAAAGTGATTTAATCATTGTGATTAAATTTATTTTATAAAGTGATTAAATTAATTAGATTAAATTTAATTAGAAATTAATATGCGAATTATGAATTATTAAATGCATAAATATCTTGTAATTATCTTACAAGAAATATCTGTGATTTGGTTGAAAAGATATTTTATTTGTGACATGTGTTAAAAAAATTAAACACTATTGTTGGGAATTAATTCTTGGAGAGAATATTTACATTAACTGAAAGAGAAAAGAGGCTACTTCATGACAATGAGAAAATATATTTTTTCTAAAAGTGGTTGTTGAAAATTGGGAGGAAGTTCTTGAGAAATTTTGGCTCTAGTTTTGTTTTCTTCTTTCTGGAAAAGTGGATAATTTGGAGGAAGCTTTGGTAAATTGGAATCTAAAGGTGAAGCTCCACTTCAAACATCATTTCCTCAAGCATTCAGAAATAGGTTCTTTAAATTATTTTTATTTATATGCAAATTGGAAAGATTGCCTGTACAAGAAGAATATGTTATCTATGTAGAAGCTTTAATATATTTTGTAAATTTGAAAGATTGTCGTGTTTGGAAAATTGTTGTGAAAGCTTAGAGCTTCTGTAGAAATTGTTTTAAGCTTTGATTTGTCTGGAATTGGAAAATTGTCATAAAAGCTTTAGAGCCTCTATAGGAATTGTTTTTAAAACTATAGAAATCCCAGAAGAGAAAATAATAGAAGGTTTGGAAAATCTCTGTAGGAATGGATTTAAAATCTTCCTGTCAAAATTTGTGGAAAATCTTGTTTGTATGGGAAAATATTTTCTTGTAGAAGATTATTGTTTTGTTTTGTTTTTCCAATTAGTTTTATTTGGTTGGGAAACTAAAAACCTCTGGTAAAAATTTGAAAACATCCTTCTGTAGAATTTTTTTGTAAAACCCCTTGTAGAAAACTTTTGTTAAAACAATTGGTCTTCTTGAGCAATCATTCTGATATATATATATATAAGCATATTTGATTATAAAAATACATGTTAAAAATTGATTTCGAAGAAAACCTGGATTGAAGTTACCATATAGCAAATTTTATATATATTCACAGGTTTTGAAAATTTTAAATGTTTAAAATATATGTGGAGAAGCGTTGTGGCTACCCCATAGTTGACTCCCCATTGGGGAGAGTCGACGCTGTGAGCCAACACCAACGCTGCCCCACAGTGGTTGTGCCCCCCACAATGGGGGTTCGACTATGTTACAGCCAACACAACCTTTGATGGCTACGAAACCTTCTTCCGCCTTGGAAAAAAAAAATCAATTTTATTTAGGTTTTTTTTAAAAATATATAAAGTATATTATAAATATATAAATACATAAATGTGTATATATAAATATATATTTGTATATATATATATATATATATGTATATATGTATGTATGTATGTATGTGTATAAATCTATATATATATTTATTATATTTATATATGTATAATTATGTATATATATATATATATATTTAAATGATATCTTAAATAAATGCATGCAAATGCACAAAGTAGATAATTTTAAAATGATATGATATGAAAGAGGAAATTGATTTTTATTTAGATGTAATTTAGAAATTGAAATAAACAAATATATTTAATTTCTTTATTTGTCTATAAGTGAAATTGCAATAAGCTAGTTTATTTGGGCAATGTGTTATTGTACTTTCTTGAAATGGAAATTGGATTTAGGAAATCGTAATGGTAGTTTTATTTCTTGCCTGAATTGCCTATTAAATTATGATTTCTTTTATTCTCGTAAGTTGGGGAAATTGGATAGTCATGTATGTAAGTCTTCTAGATGATGTTGTTTTATGTGGGGGTTGTTGTGATATATGGTTCAACCCTTTGATTTCCCTTGGGTAGTGCACTTGGTTGTGATTCAGTTTAAGCACCCAGTTACTAGGAACGAGATGTGTTGCCTCTTATATTTTGGATTGGGATTTAATATCCATTGTGTACACTTTGTTTACCCTTGGGTTTTGGATTAGATCCTTGTGTTGTTAGTAGGGGAGTGGCTCTCAATGGGGGTTGACGCACAAAGTGGTTCTAAGGTAACTCATGTGAGAGTTAATTAATTCAATGTAAATTAAATAATTGTATTAGGGGAAAAGGTACCTTAAATCATATAACTTGTTAATTGTGCCTTGCTCATGGGCTCAAGGGCTTGTTTAGATTTGGGATGAGATGAGAAGGCCTGGAATGACAAGATCATTATCTCATCCCTTTGAAAGATATTTGATTCCGCATCAGTTTGCATGTGGGGCCCGGGGTCATGAGAGGCTATCAAGGTAACCCAAGATGGGGTCGGGGCCTAGGAAGATCTACTAGGGTAAACCATGCAACTTTGTGATAACACTCCTCCTATGACAATAATATGTATTGTGCAGTTAATATACTTGATTATTTTACTCTGGAAGCAATGTAACCTTTAGGTATGTATTATTCTTGTATGGTATAGTATTGTGTGTTTTCTATGTCTAGAGGTTGTTGGTTTTTCCCAAGAATCCATTTTACTATCTCCTAGCATGGGGGATGGGCCTTTGGGTACCACTTGGTTGGGTGGAATGTGCACCTTACACTGTTGGGTTCCCATTTCATGTTTGTGATGGAGGGATCTTCCAAATTGGAGAGCTGACATGTACTAGTTGCTTTGTACTATTTCTTATGTTCTTTTGTATTAGTTGGATACTTTGTATATGTACTACTCCTCATTTTTATTTGAGGAGGATTCTTGTATCAATGCAATTGTAACATTATTGTATGATCTTCCTCATTTTGGACATGATTTTTGTAACTTCTATATTAAATGAATGTAATCTATGGATGATTCTTTAATGTGCTTTGTATCTTATGAGATGATTTTAATGCTTTGGATGTATGTTATTTATTTCATGAGTATTATTTATATGCTATGGATTAGTTTACTTTTATATAATATGGGATTCAAATGTAAGCTTTTTCGTGTACCTTAGAGGATGCATGCATTAAGTGTAGTTCACTTTACTTGTTATTAATTACACTTAAAAAATAATAATTATGCTTTTGTTGTCTTTGCATCATCCTCTAGGGTTATGTGGTGAGGTGTTACACATGGTATCAGAGCTAGGTTTAAACACTGGGTGCTCTGGGATAATGTTGAACCCATTAAGTTGTTAGTTGTGTATGATTTAAGATTGTGTACCTTGTCTCATACCTTGTTTTGTCTGTGTAGGATCATGCCACCTAGGCGAGGTCGCGGTAGAGGTTGTGGTCATGGCCAAGGAGGCGGTTGCGAAGGTATTCAGTAGGATTCCCCTCCCCATGTTCCCCATGACTCAAATTGTGAGGAACATTAGGCTTCCCAAAATGCTCTAGGAGGTGGTGATCAGAATCAGGATCCACCAGGGATCGAGGGTGCTCATTTGTGTCATTTGTTAGAGGAGACTCTTGCTCACCTTGGGCTAAGGCATGACATAGATTAGATTAATATTGGTGAGAGAGAGGTACTAGAACAACCAGAGATATACATAGCCACTCACATGAGAGACCTACTTAGAGCTCATCTACCCACTTTTGAAGGTTCTAAAAGTGGATTAGAGGCTGAGACATGGTTGATAGACCTGAACTAGTGTTTTTCTATGCACCCTTATGGTAGCAACACTAAGGCCAAGTGTGCAATCATGCACTTGCGAGACTTTGCATCTACCTGGTGGAGATTAGAGGAGTAGAAGCTCTGTATTGACATTAATTATGTGTCTTGGGATATTTTCATAGAGTGGTTTATATCCATATTCCTTTATGACTATTGGTGATAGTGTCATGGAGACAAGTTTCATGCTCTACGATAGATGGCCATGTCGGTGGAATAGTATGAGCATCAATTTTATGAGCTCAAATAGTTCGCTCGCATTGGTGATGATGAAGGCATGCTTGTTCAACACTTCATTAGGGGCTTAAATGCCTAGATTAGTGGTGGTGTTTAGGTTTTTGAACCATAGACTATGGAGATAGTAGTGGAGAAGGATAGACTGGTGGAGGAGAATTTGGTGATGGCATTGGGTGGCCATATTGGAGTGCAAATAGGAAGTGCTTCAGCTATAGGACCTAGTTCACAAAGTGGCTAGGCTCAAGGAGCTAGACTACCTAGGACACAATAGGTGCCTTCACAGAGTGGTCAATATCAAAATTCATAGGGGAAACAAAATAATTTCTAGCCGAGACAGGGAGACATGTATTAGTCAGGGGGTGACAGGAAATGGAGGCAAAACAAACACCCCAACTTTGAGCAGCTAACATAGAGTATGCAGTCTACCTATAATAGGGGTAGCATTCAACAATTGAGTGCACCTCCTGGAGGTAGAGGATTCAACAGGGGTACAAGATGTTTTGATTGTGGCCAATAGGGTCACATAGTGCGACAGTGTCCCAATAAGGGCACATCAGGTTATACTCAAAGGCTAGCAGCATCAGAACTGAATGTTGGAGATGGGGGTAGAGGTCATTGAGTATTTGTTGTAGTTGACAACTGCCAGGTTGATCACCAAGGCACAATGGTAGAGACTTCTGGTATGTTATAGGGTAACATGGTTACCATTCTATTTGATTCAGGAGCATCAGATTCTTTTATTTCATCATATGTCATGGCACATTGTATACTAAGGGCAGCAAAGCAAGATGTTAAGTGGTAGGTCGAATTGGCCTTCCGTGCTAAAGTTGCAGCACATTCCCTAGTACCTGATTGTAGATTGGAGATTGGATCCTTTCCCACTATAGTAGACCTCTACATTATACCATTGGGGTTGTATGACATCGTCTTAGGGATGGATTGGCTCGAGGCTCACAAGGAAATTATTGACTATCAACACAAGTCGATTTGATGCATTGATGTATCTGGTAGAGAGGTTGAGATAGTGGGAGTTCAAAGACCCATATCGTTGAGGATGATCTTGACTATGCAGCTAAGGAGATGTGTACATTAGGGATGTCAGTTATTTGCAGTGACAGTAGATGATTTGGAGTTGGGTGATAGTGAGGAGAAGGTTTCTCTTGATAGCCACCCCATACTTTAGGAGTATGTAGATGTATTTCCTGATGAGATTCTAGGGATGCCACCTCAGTGTGACATTGATTTCAAGATTGATCTTATACCTAGTTTCGAACCTATTTCATGAGCTCCATACCATATGACTACATAGGAGCTTAAGGAGCTCCGCTTGCAACTAGAGGAGTTGTTAGCAAAGGGTTTCATCCACCCTAGTGTTTCACCTTGGGAAGCACTAGTAATTTTTGTGAAGAAGAAGGATGGTTCTCTCCATCTGTGCATAGACTACCATTAGCTGAATAAAGTGACAATTAGGAACCGATATCCCTTACCTAGGATTGATGATTTGTTTGATCAAATCAAGGGTGCTAAGGTATTTTCAAAAATTGATCTTAAGTCAAGGTATCATTAGCTACACATTTTTTATTATGACATTCATAAGACATCGTTTCACACACGTTATGGTCACTACGAGTTTATAGTTTTACCGTTCGAGTTGACAAATGCACCATCTATGTTCATGAGCTTGATGAACAGAGTCTTTCACACTTATATGGATAGATTTTTATTAGTATTTCTTGATGATATATTGATCTATTACAGGACAATAGAGAAGCATGAGGATCATCTAAGGTAGGTTTTGCAGTGTTTCAGAGATAATTAGTTGTATGTGAACCTGTCCAAATGCAAGTTCTTTAAGACTGAGGTTAAGTACCTTGGGCATGTGATATCAAGAGAGGGTATTGTAGTAGATCTTGTGAAGATCCAAGTGATCATTGATTGGCCTATGCCCACTAATGTGGAAAAGATACGTAGTTTCATGGGATTAATAGGTTATTATAGACGCTTTGTTCAGGGTTTCTCTAGGATAGGATATCCTATCACTTCTCTTCAGAGAAAATGGAAGAGATTTGTCTAGTTAGAGTAGTGTGAGACACCATTTCAAACTCTAAGGGAAAGGCTGACCAATGCACCGATTCTTGTGATACCTAATCCTACTGGAGATTTTATTGTCTATATAGATGCATCTTTGGAGGGATTAGGAGTAGTTTTGATGTAGAATGGTCATGTTATTGCGTATGAGTTGCGTAAAATCAAGGATCATGATTTGAATTACCCCACACATTATCTTGAGTTGGAAACGATAGTACACTCTTTGACGAGATGGAGGCATTACCTATTTGGGCATAGATTTGAGTTGCACAGTGACCATCGAAGCTTATAGTACATCTTCATGCAGCCTAATCTAAATGCCAGGCAGAGGCGATGGATGGAATTCCTTTGTGAGTATGACTTCAAGGTGAAGTTCATCCAGGGGAAGGAGAACATAGTTTCTAACGCTCTCAGCAGATGGGGAAATGAGTTGTCAAAGTTGACTCTTGGTGTGGATTTGAGGAGTCAAATTCTTTCTACACTTGCTATAGACAGTTGGTATCAGGAGGTGAGATCAGAGATAGAGACATGAAAAATTTGTAAGGGGAAATTCTTAGTTTATTCTCTAAAGTCAGATGGTTTTTTGAGACACATGGGACACATTCATGTTCCATCTTCTGGAGATCTCCGTACCTTGGTTATGGTAGAAGCACATTGAGCACCCTATTTAGCTCATCTAGGAGTGAAGAAGATGCATGCCAATTTGCGACAGCTATACTTCTAGGCAAGTATGAAGTGAAATATCACTGACTTTGTGTTGAGGTGTTTGGAGTGTTAGTGAGTGAAGGCTAAACACCAACATCCGGCAAGACTTTTACAGCCACATTTGGTGCCAGAATGGAAATGGGATATAATCTCATTGGATTTCTTTGTTGGGTTACCCAATTCTTTGTGATGGCACGATGCCATTATGGCGACGGTGGATAGGTTGAAAAAGGTAGCACACTTCTCACCTGTTCATTCATCCTATAATGCTCTGTTCATTGCTAGAGTGTTCATGGGAGATATAATTAGGTTGCATGGTATTCCTCATCATATCATTTCTGATAGGGATCCTGTGTTTACCTTAGCTCTTTGTACATCATTGCAACATGCCATGGGGATGCAGTTGAACTTTAGTTCAGCGTATCACCCTGAGACAGATGGACAGACTTAGAGGGTCAACCAGATCCTTGAAGATATGTTACGAATGTATGTGATGGACCAGCAAACACGATGGAAGGACTATCTCCATTTAGTGTAGTTTTCTTATAATAATAGTTATCAGAGTTCAATTTTTATGCCTCCTTTCTTGGAATTGTATGGATGATTGTGTCAAAATCCTTTGAGTTGGGATCAGTTAGAGGATAGATTTCTACTAGGTGTAAAGAGGCTTTAGGATATGGAGCAGCAGGTGATCTGTATCAAGGAACATTTGGTTGTTGCACATGATAGGCAGAAAAAGTATGCAAATGCACATCAGGTGGATCACCAGTTTGTAGTAGGTGACCGAGTATTTTTGTGAGTGCATCTGCGAAAGAGTCCAATCTGATATGGAAAAGGGCTCTAAACTCACAACTTTCTCTGTCGGGCCATTCGAGATTCTTGAGAAGATTGGGCCAGTAGCGTACCATCTTGCTTTGCCACCTAGTCTCTAGTGCATACACAACGTATTTCATATTTCAGTACTCAGGCCTTATCACCCTGATATATCTCACATCCTTGATTGGAATTCCTTACAGGTAGAGGATGGGTAGCTGGCTTTGGAACCTATGGCTCTCACATAGCATAGGAGACTCACCCTTAGGGGTCAATATATTGAGTAGGTTAGGGTCTAGTGGGATCCTAGAGATGATACTTTGGCTACCTAGGAGGATGCGACTAGGATGAGAGAAATTTATCCCTATTTTTTCATAGGCTTCTAGGAGTAAGCCTGATCCTAGGGGGAGGATGTAGCACCCCTCTGATTTGCTTATATTTTCAGAAAATGCTTTTACTTTGATAGACCATGATACTACGTTATTGGTATTTGATCACTGGCATTGGAGTGATGATGGTTTTTATATTGTGATGTGATGGTACACTATATGGATGATTATTGATTATGACATGTTTTCTAGTTAACATAGTTGATTATTTTAGTTAATATTGATATATGCTCATCTATAGTTAATTGATGTTTTGGATTTGTCATTTTTTATGTGACATTGTATTAGTGAAGGGAATGGGATTACATCACTCGCTTGTGAGTGCCCTGCGATTCCGCGATTTTCTCTTCAAGGTGTGATTGTTTATAATCTATATACATGTATGACATATGTTTTATTATAGGATTGTAGGTACAGGACATTCACTCCACCCAGATTCACAGTTTTGAATGTGCTCATTGCCCAACGAAATAGTTGATTGGGAGATAGTAACTAGATTTCCTTGTCAAGCTACAACCCTAGTCATAGTGTGCCATCAATCTTTGTTTGGTTTTGCTGAGTTTTCATGTTCTCCACGTTTTCCTTGTCGTTTATTTATTTTGCAAGGTATGTTCTATGGGAAATTAATGTTAATTAATGCTTATAATGGTTTTTAGTAATTATTTAATTAATTTTGATTAATGTTGTTAGAAGTTTTATATTTGATTTAATTAATTAAATTAAATTTATTTTGTAAAGTGATTTAATCATTCTGATTAAATTTATTTTATAAAGTGATTAAATTAATTAGATTAAATTTAAATAGAAATTAATATGTGAATTATGAATTATTAAATGCATAAATGTCTTGTAATTATCTTAGAGGAAATATTTGTGATTTGGTTGAAAATATATTTTATTTGTGACATGTGTTAAAAAAATTAAACATTGTTGTTGGGAATTAATTCTCGAAGAGAATATTTGCATTAACTGAAAGAGAAAAAAGGCTACTTCATGGCAATGAGAAAATATATTTTTTTTAAAAGAGGTTGTTGACAATTGGGAGGAAGTTCTCAAGAAATTTTGGCTCTGGTTTTGTTTTCTTCTTTCTGGAAAAGTGGATAATTTGGAATAAGCTTTGGTAAATTGGAATCTGAAGGTGAAGCTCTACGTCAAACATCATTTCCTCATATATGCAAATTGGAAAGATTTCCTATACAAGCAAAATATGTTATTTGTGTAGAAGCTTTAATATATTTTGTAAATTTGAAAGATTGTCGTGTTTGGAAAATTGTTGTGAAAGCTTAGAGTTTCTGTAGAAATTGTTTTAAGCCTTGATTTGTATGGAATTAGAAAATTACCATAAAAGCTTTAGAGCCTCTGTAGGAATTGTTTTTAAAACAATAGAAATCCCAGAGGGAAAACAATAGCAGATTTGGAAAATCTCTATCGGAATGGATTTAAAATCTTCTTGTCAAAATTTGTGGAAAATCTTGTTTGTATGGGAAAAGATCTTCTTGTAGAAGATTATTGTTTTGTTTTGTTTTCCCAATTAGTTTTATTTGGCTGAGAAATTGAAAACCTCTGGTAAAAAAATGAAAACATCCTTCTGTAGATTTAAAAAAAAAAAACCCCCTGTAGAAAACTTTTGTTAAAAAAATTGCTCTTCTTGAGCAATCATTCTGATATATCTATATATATATGTATAAGCATATTTGATTATAAAAATCCCTGTTAAAAATTGCTTTCAAAGAAAACCTAGATTGAAGTTACCATACACTGAATTATATATATATATATTTGCAGGTTTTGAAAATTTTAAATTTTTAAAATATGTGTGGGGAAGCGTTGTGGCTACCCTACAGCCAATTCCCCATTGGGGAGAGCTAGTGTTGTGAGGCAATTCCAACATTGCCCCACAGTGGTTGTGCCCCCCACAATGGGGGTTCGGCTGTGTTGCAACCGATGCAACCTTTGATGGCTACGGAACCTTCTTCCACCTTGGAAAAAAAATGATTTTATTTAGTTTTTTTTTTTTAGATATATAAAGTATATTATAAATATATATACATAAATATGTATATATAAATATATATTTGTATATATATATATATATATATGTATGTGTATAAATATATATATATATATAATATATTTATTATATTTATTAAATGAGATTTGAAATATTGTAATTTAGTTTTTATATTTAAATATTATATTTATATATGTATAATTATGTATAAATATATATAATTATATATATAGATATTTAAATGATATCTTAAATAAATTCATGCAAATGCACAAAGTAGATAATTTTAAAATGATATGATATGAAAGAGGAAATTAATTTTTATTTAGATGTAATTTAGAAATTGAAATAAACAAATAGATTTAATTTCATTATTTGTCTATAAGTGAAATTGCAATAAGCTAGTTTATTTGGGCAATGTGTTATTGTATTTTCTTGAAATGGAAATTGGATTTAGGAAATCCTAATGATAGTTTTAGTTCCTGCCTGAATTGCCTATTAAATTATGATTTCTTCTGTTCTCGTAAGTTGGGGAAATTAGATAGTCATGTATCCAGATGATGTTGTTTTATGAGGGGGTTGTGATTTATGGTTCAAACCTTTGATTTCCCTTGTGTAGTGCACTTGGTTGTGATTCATTTTAAACTCCCAGTTACTATGAATGGGATGTGTTGCCTCTTATATTTTGGATTGGGATTTAATATTTGTTGTGTGCACTTTGTTTACCCTTGGGTTTTGGATTAGATCCTTGTGTTGCTAGTAGGGGAGTGGCTCTCAATGGGGACCAACACACAAAGTAGTGCCAGGGTAACTCACGTGAGAGTTAGTTAATTCAATGGAAATTAAATAATTGTATTAGGGGAAAGGGTAGCTTAAATCATATAACTTGTTAATTGTGCCTCGCTCATGGGATCAAGGGCCTATTTAGACTTGGGATGAGATGAGAAGGCCTAGAATGGCAAGATCATTATCTTGTCCCTTTGAAAGATATTTGATTCCGCATCGGTTTGCATGTGGGGGTCGGGGCCTAGGAAGATCTGCCAGGGTAATCAATGCAACTTTGTGATGACACTCCCCCTATAACAATAGTATGTATTGTGTAGTTAATATACTTGATTATTTTACTCTGGAAGCAATGTAACCTTTAGGTATGTATTATTCTTGTATGGTATAGTGTTGTGTGTTTCCTGTATCTAGAGGTTGTTGGTTTTTCCTAGGAAGCCCTTTTACTATCTCCTAGCATGGGGGGTGAGCCTTCAGGTAACACTTGGTTGGGTGGAACATGCACCTTACACCGTTGGGTTCCCATTTCATGTTCGTGATGGTGGGATCTTCCAGATTGGAGAGCTCACATGTACTAGTTGTTTTATACTATTTCTTATATTCTTTTGTATCAATTGGATACTTTGTATATGTAGTACTCCTCATTTGTATTCGAGGAGGATTCTTGTATCAATGTAATTGTAACATTATTGTATGATCTTCCTCATTTTTGAAATGAGTTTTGTAACTGCTATATTGAATGAATGCAATCTATGGATGATTCTTTAATGCACTTTGTATCTTATGAGATGAGTTTAATGCTTTAGATGTATGTTATTTATTTCATGAGCATTATTTATATGCTATGGATTAGTTTACTTTTGTATGTTATTGGATTTGAATTTAAGCATTGCCATGTACATTAGAGGATGTATGCGTTAAGTGTAGTTCACTTTACTTATTATTAATTACACTTTTAAAAAAAAATTGTTACGCTTCTGTTGTATTTGTGTCGTCCTCTAGGGTTACGTGGTAGGGTGTTACAACCTTTTCAAGGAATTTGCAAATTGTAATGTTTTGGCCCTTTGTAGATAATGGCATTACCTAAGATTTTTCCTTTTATGACTTAGGTGGTGGATGAGGCTTTTTGCTTGTTACTTCCCTTGTGTCTCTAAAAGGGAATTCTAAGCCTTATTTTAAGGGTTCAAATTCTTTAGTCTTGTAATTTTAGTATATAGCTTGGTTTTTGTACAGATAAGTCCTTCGAAATTTAGAGAAGAAATATTGTAATTTTTCTTTGTAATAACTACAAACGACTCAAATACTTAGTGTGTTTTCTCAAATTTGAGTGTCAATCTACTACACTCTCCATGTTATAATACATTATTGTGACTATAATCATAGTATACGTTAAATACCCATGATCCTAATGAATTTAAGCATTATCTAACCCTCTAAGCTACAATCCCAAATGAGATATTCAAAAGCATCAAAAAGCTAAGAAACCATTAAACTAAACATGAAATGAACATGAAAGCTTAAAATAAATTCATTCTAATACTCTGAAGCTTGTCCCATTGGGGGAGTGGTGTCGCATTGATGTGGAATGACGACCCTTTACCAATCCATTGGATAATATGAGTCGTTCCAATCAATTTTATTGATGAAAACTGATGAAATTGATGAAATATGAATGAAACATGGATGCCAAAACTAGTTTAACATGATGAAAATGAATGCTAAATTCTAAAATGTTTGATGGATATGGATGCAAGCTATGATAAATGGAAATGAAGTTCAAATATTCAAGCCATGGATGCAAACTAATGCTAAAATGGAAGTAATTAATGGATGGTTAACCTAATATGGATGAAGATTAAGCTAAAATGCTAACAAGTGTTAAGTGTGGATGCAAGTGAGTATGAATTTTAATAGAATAGCTTTACTCTGAAAAGGTGGATCCATTTCTCTCCAAATGGTGAAGTATTTATAGGAGAGCAAATGAAGAATTAAGGGCTTAGATCGATTTGATCAATCAATGGTCAATATTGAATGAAGGGTGAAGGTATGGATCAAGGATCCATTAATGGATGAGAATCAAAGATCACATCGGTCAAAGAAATCATCAAAGGTACACAATGATTCAAACAAACACACTTTGTAACAACTTTGAAAGTTTGTTACAAAGTTTTTTTTGAAAATGATCATTCCCTTTTTTAAGCCAAATAGGAGAATATTCCTTTAGAATATTCCCTATCTAAGTGGATGGGAGGAGAAATTAGCAACTTAGTAATTAAACTAAATTTTGATTGTGCAAGATGAGGAATAATAGGATATCCATTAAATAATTAACTTATTTAATGAAAAGGGGTTCAAAATGACATTTAATTAAATAATTAAGATTATTTAATGAAATAAGAGGACATAAGGTGTTAAAATTAAATAATTTTATTTATTCAATTAAATAGGATGAAAGGTAAATATGAAAGAGGGTGAATTAACCTAATTAAATCAATTAGATTAATAGATGAAAATGATGCATTTAATTAAATAAATAGGCTTATTTAATCAAATAGGCAAAAAGAAGATGAAATTCAAGACAAAATGATGTTAGTGATTAGGTTCAAGGGTGTAACACCATTCAAGACAATTTTAAATGCCTACATTTTTCCCCTTTTTGAAGCAAGGTACCTATTACATTGGTTCAAAGATTGATGCCTTTTGGATCAATGTTGCTGCTCAGATCAAAAAATTTAAAAATTTAAAAATTCTTGACTCTTTTGAATGCCCCATTGTTGCCCCAGCGGAAGGAATTAAGCTAGTACCTTTCCCCCTTGAGAGATCAGGCATAAATTTGGAATTTTAGGTTGAGATCATGAAAAAGATTCAAGATTAGTTCAGCTAAAAGAGGACTAGAAAACTCAGATGTCTGATGTAGACAGATTTGGTGATGTATAGACAATAATCGACCATGTGTAGCCTCATGTATATTTTGATATATCACACAGATTTGATACTTGGATAGAAATTCTAGTAAAGATAAAAGAATAAGAAGAATAATATGGATGGATTGACCATTGATTTCGAGAGTTATTCAGAAGTCCAACAAGTCCATGAGTCATTGAGACTTTATTAGATATGGTGATGAGATTGATGATTTTCTCATTTCTAGGATTGGGACTCTCCATCATTCCTTATTTTTGATATAACACATAGACACAATGCATCATGGTATTAATAACCAGGATGGTGTTGTATCTAGTGCAATGGACTTTGACTCTGCAAATAGATAATATAGTCCCTGTTCACACCTTGACATACAAAAACTTTGTTGGAATGTAGTTTAGAAGTTTAAAATATTTCGAACCAAAGCATACGTAATAGTCAACAATCTACTCCAAACGATCTCCCTACACACAATTATGTATGCGCTAAGATTATTTTACAAGAATATCCCAAAAGCACAACAAACAAAAGATAATGATCAATGCCCCATTCCTTTCTCTCTAAATCATTTTTATAGACATCATTGAGAGGTCCTTGGAATGTGTCAACAAGATAAATCATAAGACAAGATCAAAACAAATAGTCAATGTTATCTATATCTCTTGCCAAAGGTGTAATGTGTTTCGAGGATAAATATCCAAAATGATTTCCAATGATAATTCCCATTGTAGGAAGGATGAATTCTAGGATGCATTATCAGATGTTGGTGGCTTGACAGGTTGTTTGAAAGGCCATTGATATAAAGTTTTATTGACATGTTAGATAATGATCAATGGTTTGATTTATTTGTTGCATTTAAAGGTTCTACTTTTGTTGATTGTTGTACTTTTTTTCCATTTGTGTTACCAAAGGGTGAGTGTGACAATTGATTTATTATGGATAGAAGTTTATTGTGGGTGAAAGCGAAATGGGATGGGTGGTGTTGGGAGTTTTTTTGGAATATTTCAATGTTTTTGGTATTTTTGTAATGTTTATGTGAATATTTTGGTTTTTGATTATTTGAGGTTGTTTAAGGTTTTCCAAGTTTTCCAATGTTTTGGGTTTTTCAATTTTCAATTTTTTTTGTCTTTTCTGTGTTTTCAAATGTTTTTGGTTTTCTGAGTTTTGACCAAGACCTAAAAGGGACTGACCTAAGGCCTCAGGGGCTTATCAAATATTATCCTTACCTATGTTATACATGTAGAGACCACGTAGTTCAATTGAATTTGACCAATTATTGATGAGATATGAACGCTTGATTGGTTGTCAGTTTATTATGACAGACTCCTAGCCTAAATTGTCTTGAGGGCACATCAGTGATGACCTTGCCTATGTTCAAGCTCAGAGACAATGTAGTTGGACATGGTACTATTTTTTATTTTGATTTTCTAACATTTTGACCTATTTTGGGATTTTTGATGTGTTTTGGATGTTTTGAATTTTGACTTTACAATTTTTTAATGTTTTTGGATTTTAGTTGTACAAGATTTTGATGTATTTGGATTTTTTTATTTTGCAAGTGTTTTTGGATTTTTTGATGAGATTTTCAAATGTTTTAGGATTTTTGAGAGATTATGAGATAAATGATACCTAGATCACGATGTCAATGTCACATTGTGAGATAGAAGACATGGATCAAGAGTTATTTGAAAACACAAGTGCAATAACCCGTCCTAAGTGTCTAGCAATGTTCCATAGTGCAATGAACAAACCAAGATAGGTAACATATATGCGAAGAGTACAACAAAGTTTTATCATACTAGATATGGGCTATGGGACTTCATGAGATAAAATGGTAAATAACCTATCAAAAGTTTTCCATGAGTAGAGTTGAAGTGTATTGCAAATCTTTGTCAAGATCAAGATGAACGAGAATATCTAAATAAATCTAGATTGGATGGATGGAGAGAACATTGGATTTATCATGACAAGGATGAGATGCTACTATTTGAGAAGGATCATATAGACACTTGATTCTACTCATGATGCCTGTTTTCCAGGTTTTCGTCATATAACACTTGCCCAAAGTGTCACCAAAGTGGTTTTCACTAGAGGATGATTTTTATTTTTATTTTTTGAGAGTTTTACCCTCATGTTGAATCGCCTGATGGTACTAATGTAGATACCACTATCATAACATTCCAATGATATCTTGCTTGAAGAAGTTGCTTTGGTAAGATATGAGAACTTGAATGCAACTTTGAAGAACTCTGATCTTCCTTCTTGGGACTAGAATGAACCTTTTCTATGTGCACACATTGCGATAAAGTGCCTTCAAAATCCTTATGATGAAGGGTAGATTCCAACACACGGTCAATGTGAGAATTGGATATCATGAATGGAGTGTACGATGTCATGCATGAAGGAATATGAGATAGATTGGTCGATGGTTTGGAACCTTTGAATCTCCAAACTTGGGAAGATCAGCAATGATGTGTGGGAATGGAGGTTTTCATGGAATTAGGACCAACCACTGTTGGATATACTTTGTTCCTTGCTTAAGAAGCCTACATTTGTATTTGATGATGCTTTTGATGGATACATTTCTCTTTTTGAATTTTCCCCATAGTTTCTTTGGTTGAGGGAGTATCATTGAAATGATTTTATTTTTCCTTCTTTGGTATCCATTTGTATTTGCTTTGTCCTTTTTGCTTTACTACTTCATTTTCTTTGATGATCTCCTCCTTGCTTTGATAGTAATCTTTCATTTTACATTGGTCCCAATTTGTTTATGAGATGATGGGTGGATGATGATTCATGATACAACTAGTTGTAGTGTTAACAGTATTTTCCCCATAAGGATCCTTTGTGCCACATAGGTTGATGTTTGCATTAGACAAGATTCCCCTTGATATTGTGAAGGTATTAATAATACCTAATCCTTTGCCTTGATAATGTATCCTCCAATCCATATCCACTAAATATGACTTGTCATGAACACATGATATTGCTATGGATTCCTGCTCTTCAGGAATATGAACTGTTTGCTTTGATTCTATGACATCAGTATCTATTGATATTGATTCAAAAGATGTCGATGATGCACAATCATTGTAAGAATCAAGAATCTCAACTGCTGCTTTCTCTTGTGTGTTGATGTCAAGAGTAAAGGATTTTAGTTCTAGATGAAGAACATCTATATGCACCTCAGAGGAAAATATCTCATAGGTAGTGTTTGATATATCCTTGGAATTTCCAATGGATTGGAAAATGTTCATCAAGTTATGATAATAATTTGGGGATATAAGCTCTTGGTCTTGACATGATTTGGAACCACTCCCATTATATTTAGGAGCATCATCTTGAAATGACTCTTGGATGGATGATACAACATTGGTAAAAGACTCTTCACAACTTTTTGTAGGTATGGATGCAATAAGGGATATTTCTTGCTCCTTTGGAACTTCTTCAACATTCCCAATCATTGGTTTATATGTGGGATAAATATCACAATCTGATACATATTTGATGCCATTATGGTATGAAATATTGTTAGACACCACTAATTGTTTTGGACTTTGTTTTAAAATAGTATCTTGATATGTGTTTGATTCCTCATGTTGTGATGAATGAATAACATGAATGTGTCCCACCATGGAATCATGGGTATGGTTTATCTTATTTGAGGTTGATGCCTTTCCAATTTATTTTTCTTTTGTATGATTGGGCATAGGGTTTGTATAAATTATTGGATTGTCATTCATAGATTTTTGA
>VDFB02256132.1:46799950-46975254 GCA_007258455.2 Sequoia sempervirens
AAAATGTTTTTCAGATTAGATATTAGACATGAATTGGATATCCAAAAAAAATCGGATATCTGATTTGCAGTACTTTGGCTTGGGCATTTCTATGGAGCAATGTACTAACAGCCAACCCAAAAAAAAAGTCAACTCAGGATTTTCGCATTTTTTGGCGAGTTCAAAACGTTACTTTTTTCATGTTGCCACTTTTTGGTCCATTATGATCCTGCACATACCTAGGTCTAAATCAGGTAGTTTTTATTGCTAAGGTGGATCACTCCTTTCTTTGAAGGCCATACACTTATGATTGGGTCAAGTGTTCTTTTCTTTAGAAAATTCCTATTTCCTTGTTGATAGGTTAATTATGATTTGATTAGATGGGTTGTGAAGCACTTAATTAAAACAAATATCTTTATGAAAGAAGTATATTGGCATGAAATTAAATATAATTTGTATTCCAATGTAAAAACTACAAAGACAAAGAATGGAAATAATTCTTTCAACACATAAACTATTATGTAGTAGTCAATTAAAATGAAAAAGCTTACTCTATATTAGTTAGGATACACAACTAAGAAAATGATCTAAAGTGACTTATTTATCCTAGAGGAACTAACTATATAGTATACAAAGAAAACCAACAAACCCACAACTACCCCTATCTTGAAGGAGTTTAGTTTTCTCCCCTTCCTGATCTGTTTAATATTGTCTAATTATTTTAAAGAGATGAAGGGTCATAACACAACTTTATTCAACCCAGTAAATAGCTTGATTAATGAAACTTGACAAAAGCAACAAAACAGTTGCTACATTTGGCATTACATGTTGAATGAAGAGTGGTGACAATAATCTACTTATAGTTTGATAAAACACTATTTTTATAAGAAGGCTTGACATTAGAAAGATAAGTGTTACTTATAGTTTAATAAAACACTATTATAGTTTTACCAACATATACTATTGTATGCTTTCATGGCTTCTTAGTTAATATATGGGGAGATAGAGATATATGGGGAGAGAAAGAGAGAGAGATAGAGATATATGGGAAGAGAAAGAGAGATGGAGATATATGGAAGAGAAAGGAAGAGAGGTGGAGATAGAGAGTTGATGGATAGGGGGATAGGAGGGAGAGATGGTGAGAGATAGAGAGGGGAGGGAGAGAAAGGGATATGAAATAGAAAAGAGAGCAGAGACAGAGGAGTGAGAGGGACATAAAAGAGAAATAGAGATAGAGATATGGTGAGTAGGAGAGATGGAGGGAAAGAGATGGAGGAATGAGAGAAAGGGGGAGAGGGAGAGATAGCTCAATAGAGGGGAAGAGGGAGTGACATAGAGCAGTGGGGGAGATATAGAGATAGTAGAGAGCGACAGGGAGAGATATATCAATCACCCTATCTATTCATCCTTATCTCTTTATCTCGTTACCCCTCTCTATCTCTTTGTCTCCCTTTCTATTTGTATTTTTGTCATTATCTCCCTCTCTTTCTATATTTTCTTCCCTATATTTATCTTTGTCTCCTTATGTGTGCAATGGGTACATTGAAGAGGTCTTAAAGGAGAATTATCATATCTTTAATTAAATGGCATGCTACCTTGAGCATAACTCCCCAAGGACACATGCCATCCTTGGATTGTTGACATGAAACAACCAATCAAAATTTAGTTTCTCTCCTCATATAATATATACATTATTATATTAAATATATATTATATTACTATATTTTGTATTATATATAAAAATATACTTATTATTAATTATTAATTATAATAATTTTATACATATTTACAATTTGTTAAAGAATATAATACATACTATAATAGTTGAATAATTATATTATTATTATGTAAAATATAGCAATACATACTTAACTATATTGTGTATCATTAAAACCTAGCTAAATGGCACCAAAATTTTCAACTTAATTAACATATTGTAAAACCTAATGAAACCAGGTTGTAGCTCGTCAAATTGGAGAAGTGAAAGTTCAATACCAGCGCCGAGGAAGAGTTGGAGTAGTGAAAACAAGGTCAATGCCAGCGCCGAGGAAGAGTTTGGAGTAGTGAAAACAAGGTCAATGCTAGCGTCGAGGAAGAGTTTGGAGTTAAAACAAGGTCAATACCAGCGCTGACAAAGAGTTTGGAGGAGTGAAAACAAGGTCAATATCAGCGTCGAGGAAGAGTTTGGAGGAGTGAAAACAAGGTCAATGCTAACACTGAGGACGAGGTTGAGGGCACTCAGGGAAAATCGACAACCAAGGGGAAATGAGTACTGTAAGTTTGGCACCCCCATTCTCTTTAACCTTCAATTCTCATGCCTAGTTTCCAAAGATCTTCTCGTACATTGGCACCCCCATTCTTGTAAAATGGTATAAGATAAGACAGAAAAAATAAAATAGCTTAGTCTTTCACATTTTTATCCACCAGCCTCAGGTCTTGGAAAAACTCCCATAATCTACCCACATCTTGGTTGAGGTCTAGGATTTCATCACACATAGCCTTCATCGCATGAGTCTGAAGCAATTGTAGACTTAGTCCAAGTATATGCTAGGCTAAGGTAGATCTAATGAATGGAAATAAAGGCATACAATTCTTCTTTAATACCTCCACCACAAACATATGCAAGGTGTTGATTGTTTTTACCGTAAGCAAGTTGATCTTCTAATCTACCTATGGAATTGCCAATTCCAATAAAGGGCAGCTCGAAGGACCTAGACCAACTGACGAGGATTTGAAAGACCTCCTACACTTTGGGCTCTGCAATACCCAGGAGGGTGATCCCTTAATGCGTTTACAACCTTTGTACCATCATCATAAACAACATTAACAACAATAGATAATCTCATTTAATAGCTCAACATAATAGGATAATACTGAATAGAATTGGTTGTTTATCAATAATATCAACTATTTGGAGCATGAGATAACTACAACATTTCACAACATAAGATAGTCATTGATTTGAAATTTGTAGCAAGATCTAGGTAAAGGCAAACAAATACTAAACCATATGAATAAGTACAACTTAGATCAGTGCCATATATCCATTGGAGGAGTCAAATTTATAAGCATCTAAGGGTTTATGACAGATTTAACACAACATATAAGATCCTTGATAACATTGCTTTACAATCTCATCAATATGTATTCTAACTCAATACTACTTATCAAATCCTTATATAGAACATATCCACCTACAATCCCATTCAAGCATTTTAATTAATTCCTTGAATTAAACCTAAAATAAGAATCATGCACACCACAACAGTGAGATGAACGAAACAACCCTTGATCATTTTATTCAAAATTCAGATATGCTTGTACAATGGAGAGACATGAGCTCGAATTAATCATATCAATTCAAATGCCAGTATTGTCATAAAACATCAAATCCCCATGAATTCAAAACCTACTACATAATGACTCAAAACCTAAATTACATTTTCCCTAAAACCATTAGACTTTACAATTTGCTCTACAACTTCATCCAGACTCGACCAAAATTATCTAACTTGCTAACCCGTACTTCTAGCCTTGAAATCCTTCTTATAGAAAAAGAAGGAGAAAACAAGTATCGGGCCAGAAAGCACATGTGTCACCAACCAATTGAACCGCCTTGTGATATTCCAAACATTATTTACAACAACAATCTCCCTAGAGAATCTTCTTGTTCATCGTGCCCGCTGAGAATGGTTGATGCAACAACAAAAAAATTCAATAATTTCGTGCGTAGACTATCACCAAAAAAAAAAATTGGAATCTTTTGTAACTGCAACAGCTGATTTTTCAACCGTTAGCAGCCTACTCCTTTTCACTCTTCCTCAGTTAAATATACATTTACCCATTTCTGGTACTCTTCATCAGTTGGCCAATCAAAATTGATCATCTCATTCACCTTGACACTATAAGGTTTATACCTAACTCCCACTTGATTTTATTCTCTTTCAAAAGAATCCAAGAATGAGCTGGTGCTAATGATTTTTTCCATACAACTCACCAAAAAATCATAATATGAGTTATCCTATTTTTGAGGGTTTTGTAGTTGAAACATGATATAAAAGGGCTCTTACACTTTTTTTGATTACTGTAGCTTTTGTAAGAGGCCCCATGGATACTGTTGTAATTGTAGGATGCATGAATAGGGCGTAGGATGAGAAATAAAGAAGGTATAGCTGCTGTCCTCAATAGTTTTGTGAAGAAAAGCATGTGAAATGAGAGGTTCAAGCCTAGGTTTCAACAAAACATGTATGAGAGATCTGATTTTATGAATTTTTATCCATGTACAGACCTAATGGGTTGTTTCTGAACACTAATATAAATGATATACATTACATCATCACACACACACCTGCAACACGCACACACACACACATATATATGCATGTATGTATGCATGTATGTACATGTATTTTTAAATGTAAATGTAAATGCAATTATTGGATGCCTCCTAGAACAATAAATGCAACATATCATTAAATAAATCTATATCTATGTATATAAATGTGTATTTCTACATGCAAGTGTAAATGCAAAGAGCATATAGTTTTGTAGTGTTATAGATACAACATATCCATAAATTAATGTAATTGAAATTCTAAAGTCTTCACATATAATATGAAATCGATCAAACTATAAAAATACATGAGAAATAAATGAAAACAGTAAATGCATATGTATGTGTATTTGTAAATGTAAGTGTAAAATAAATAAGAATAATGAAAATTATAAAAGAATACAAGGAAAGGTCTCCTCCCTTCTTGGTAGTGATAACCTCCTCCACACACAACCCTTAAAATTATGAATAGAGGAATATAATCTTTGAAGAACTCAAAGTTGATTCTCTCCACCTGATGCAATTAGTCATTTTATCCTTACAAACATTTATAGTGATTACTAGAGGCACATAGACCAATTCTTCATAATAGAAGAATTTGATCATACTTTTCCAATGATGGCATTATGAGAAAACCTTAGGTTAAATGAATAATTCCTAGCTAAGTTCTTAAATCATGTCCACAGATAAGAGAAGACCACTCATGTGTACCTGATACCATGGAGAAAGGCTCTTTGGCTCTTCTATCAATAACCTACCTTAAACACATACCAAAAGTCTTTTAGCAATTAGACATAGGAAGATTTTAAGATGACTTAAAAATATTTATTTCCAAAAGCATAAACTTATGATGACTTAACTGTGCCTAGTACACACACTCTCCCCATTAACCACTTAGACATATGGAAATTAAATGTAAATTTGCTGCTATTTTTAGTCATGTAGGTGTCCAATAAACCACTTGGTGGTGTTTCCCTTCAAGTTTATTTACTTGAATGAAGAGAAAAAGTCCTTTGATTACAATTAGAGAATACATTTGAGGCCTTGGTTGTGTAACTGGTGGACCATAGTCACATTTAACACTTGTTACAAAGTTTGGGAGTTAAAAAATTAAGTAGACTTGATTTGTGATGGACGCATTTGGACGGTAGTAACAATAATTGCAATCTATCAAGACTTGATTACCTTATAACATGTGAAATTCTAGCGATGAAATGATAGATTAATCATAATGTCACCTTGGGATCACATCACCATGAAAGAACTTCATCCAACATCCTTATGAGTGTAGGTACCACCAAATAGGTATTTTTCAGATCTGTCTTCCTCGAGCGAGGGAAATTTAGGAAGAGAAGAGGAAAGCGAGACATGTAGTATGTCTAAAAGAAGGAGATCAACTAGAGGTCAAAAGATTAGAAGAAAATTTTGTAAACACATGGAATTTTTTCTTGCTGAAGGGGGGTCATGTTCTTATGATGATGAGAGCATAGGTGACATCAAGGTGCCCTTGAGGCACAAACATCTACAGAAACAATGGGTACCCAAGGAACTTCCTCCAATAAACACTGATTTTGTGTAAACGAGAGGATATATCACATAGCACCATCGTCATTACATGTTTTGGGCCTATTTTGCATGGACGGCATAAAGGTTTGTTACAAAAAAGTTAGTGAATTGATGGAGTATGTCAGACCCTGTTACAGTTACAAAGATTGGATGCAATTGGTTCGATATACACAAAGTATGTGTAGGTATGCACTATCAGCAAATTATATACAACTAAAAGATAAGGATCAAAATAAAGGAGTGGCTATGTACATTGATGAAAGGCCAAAAGCATTAGGGAATATTGCAAGGTTTATAAACAGTACACGACCCGGGTCAACAAATAAGCAACCCAATTGCACATTCGAGGCACGAGAAGGAAACCATGTATTCGTATGTGCAATAAAATCAATAACTGGAGGGGAAGAGTTGCTAATCGATTACAATTTGAATCGCTTAGTTACAAACACAGTTACTATGGGGGTGGTACGTACTATGTACCATTTTACCCAACCTCCAATTAATAACTCCAATATACCATTTTATTCTTTTTTTTTTTTCATAAGTCTATTAGTTTCATTTCGGTAATATTTTTTTATATTTAAGTTTTGTCACAACAGGACATTGTTCGTACGGAGAAGGCTCTGGCCCAGAGCACAGATTGTGATTTATCTTCATGCACTTCTACTCGACAGGTTTAGCTCATTGTAATTGTACAAATTAGATACGGGAAAAATGTTTTATTATTATGTTGTTTTGATAAGTTTATTGGGTTAATTTTGATAATGTTTTTAATATTCTTGTTGAAGTCGAGTGATCGGGGAAAGGCACCAGTAGTAGATGAGAGCATCCATAGGGAGGTGCAATCAATATTATGTGATGATGACATTGCTTATTCAACAAACCCTCTCGATATGATAAGGAAAACCCAAAAAAAATGCAATGAAGAAATCCTTAAGTTCTTATTCATAGTGCCTCAAACAGATGAGATAAGAGAGAGGGTTAAAATATTGACTGAGAGATCACAAAACTTGCAAGTAAGCTGTCATGAGGTCTTTAATTATAACATAAGTTCATTCATGGTTTTATATTTTGTACTCTTTTATGTCATGAACTAAAATATGTGTTGTTTTTACAAGATTTTTTGTGTCCTCATGATGCTCCTGGCCATGATCAGGGTACTGCAAGTGTTGCCCGAGGAGTAGGGGTTGGTACAAGTGCCCATCCTGATCTTCCTGCGCATACATCACATCATCTAACCCCATCATCTGTGCCTATATTGTCGTCTGAAATGTCGGAAACACATACCATGCAGGCATCCGTTAGTGCACCCTCTAGCGGCGAACACATGCCATAACACGTGTCAGGACATGTACTTGGGGATGCATAGGACACTAGTACTGGTGATAGTTTAGTAGCATTTACTTGATCTTCCTGTATTACTAGTACAGGAACATTTCTGGTCACATTTGTGGTGACCGAGGATTTCGTTCCTATAAAGATAGAGAAGGTCCCAGGTACTTTAAATTGTTTTAATTATTATTATATATAATCCAATTGAAATTTACTTATTGATCGCTCTTTTTAGACTATTGATCCCATGATCATTTGCAGGAAATGATGTTTTTTATAAACATCTAAGTGATATTACATTGGAGCTCTTCGGGCCCACCATACGTCACAGTGGAATGCCCAAAATCAAGATTTAAAAGATGAGCTCATTAACTGTTTAGTTGTGCTTTTTGTGATAAAACATTCAACCAAACCAAGGTCCTTCAGAAAGCTGGTACCTATCTAAAGTATGTGAGGGACCAATATAGGTCACATTTAGAGAAGAAAAAAAGTATGAGCATCCCCCATGATTCCAGAGAGGGAGTGGAAGGACCTGGTGTTGGATGGAGAGGAGAAGGCTGAAAAGAAAAAAAGGAAAGACACCACCAGGCCAAGGAAGGTATGTGATACTATAAAAAATGTAATTATATACTGATTACTCTTTCTTTTTACATAATCTAACGTATTTCAAACTTTCCATAGGTTGCCGACACATCAAAGGAAACAAAGGAAAGACTAGAAAAACATGGGTAGCACAAACTTGGCTCTGGTGGTTATATGAAATTAGCCGCACGAATTGTAAGTATCAATAAATGAAATATAGTATCCAAATAATAAATTGAAAACAATTTTGGTTTTATCACACCATAGAAGCAAAATTCATGATCTTATGCAAAAATGTAGGGCTCTGAATTCAACAGATCCCACAAAAGATGACCTGAAGATTTCCTTCCAGCAAGGCTATGGAGCCGTGGCTGAATGCCTAAGAGTCTTGATTGGGAAAACACAATCTTCCACTGCATACGACACGTAGGTAAATAAACTCAATAAAGTTTATTTAAAATTGAATACTTGTGCAATCTATTCACTATTAATTTCCACCATAAAGTAATTACATGCCTATTTTTTTAAAACATTCAACCAATGATAATACTGCACATGACTTTGGAATGCAGCCTGGTGAGGGTGGAGCACAACTTGAAAATGAAGGTCATGGTGTGCATCCCGATACTTTAGAATATGTAGAGCGTGATCAACATGTTAAGCATGATCAGGCTAGAGAAGATCAGGAACATGATGTGGCCCCATCAGGTAAAGAGGACCACTCTAAAGTTCTTTTAAACATATTTAATTGCAATTGGTGTATTAATTAATGTAACCTTCGTGGTTTCAACTTTAGAGCATGTAGAGCTGATCAACGTTGAGCATGATCAGCTAGAGAAGATCGCATGATGGCCCCATCGTAAAGAGGACCACTCTCATGTTCTTTAAACATATTTAATTTCAATTGGTGTATTAATTAATGTAACCTTTCGTGTTTCAACTACAGATCAGGATTTAGAGGGTGTTCAACATGTTGAGCATGAGTCTATAACAAAAGTTCAGGAACATGATGTGGACCCATCAGGTAAAGACAACCACTCTAATGTTCTTTTAATTAATGAAATACTTGTAACAATAATAATAAAACATATCAGTTTAACATTTTTTTGTTATTGCAGCAGACCCCCCCCTTGCAGCGGCGTCCACGTCATGAGTTGACGACTAGGTGTACATTAAGATCATGAGTAGAGGGTAGAACAACTAAAGGGGGGACAAATGATTTAGAAAATGATACTCCACTTCAGATTTTTGTAGCTTTAAAAAAGAAAAAAGAAGAAGAAGTGATTGTAATCATATCATGACAACCATATTTTTGATAATATGTAAAAATTGAAAGAATGAGTATTATATGTTAATGAATGAATGTGAATATGTTATTTAATGAATGTATAATGTTAATGAATGAATTTATATGTTATTAATTGATGAATGAATGTTATATGTTATTTGTGAGGCCTACCATTTGATACACCATTTGGCTATCTTTTGATTCGATCATGATGATACTCTATGTGTTTTGGACTATTTTGGATGATCATTGACACTTGATGTTATGCTTGTTTTATGCTTATGATGCTATGATGATTATATGCACATTATGTTTCCTTTATTGATATGCTCATATGATTTGGTTATCATGATTGAAATGGACAATTGTTTTAAAATGAGATGGAATTGATAGGATGCTAAATTTAATTTAGTGATGATGTGATTTCTTTATTATGCCATGACTATACATGAATTGATAAAATATGTTATTGCTAGAGGAAGAATGATTATATATATTGAATTTATTGATTCAGAGTTAGATTGTGCTAAATATATGCATATGAATTTATGATTTAATTATTGATTATCATGCATTGGATATTTTGACATGTGGACATTGAGTGTGCAGGTACATGCCCATGGCCAATGGGATTGGAGGTAACCAAGGGTACCCAATTGTGTCAGCCTAGTGAAGCCACTATGGTCCATGAAGAATGGACCATAGCCTCTTGTGTTGTATTTTAATTTGTGATTAAAAAGATTTAATGTTGAATCTTGAGATTATGTTTTTAAAGTCAATCAAACTCTTATTGAGGGTTTTGGGGCATGTTGGAATTATTTTATTATGTTAAAATTTCAATTTCTCTTTTGAGGGTTTTCAAAGATTTAATTAGTCCTTAAATTGGGTTAATTGGCCCTTAATTAACCCCTAGGATAGTCACCTATGGGTTAGGGGTCAAATCAAGCCCATAACTTGTCAAAATTGCAAGTTGTGACCCTTCTTAATTAGCCATCAAGAAGGGTGACGGATTTTGGGGATGGGATTGGAGTGTTGGTTCCAAAATCTCATTTATGAGATTTGAAAACCTTGTTGAGTGTTGAACACTCTTTGGCCTTTCACTTCCCCAAGAGTTCTCACACATGTGTGAGAACTTGTGGGGAGGTGTGTCCATAGGAGTGAATAGGAGATTGACATGTGTCACTCTCTCCTTGAAGGGTTTCCAACCCTAAACTCCTATTTGAATCTTTTGGAAATGAAAAGAAAGGGGTTCTTCTTTTTTGTTTTGGGGGTTCTTGGATTGCTTGGGAGAAGGAAAAATCTTGCTTGGTCTTGAAGGAGTTGAGATTTGGAGCTCATCTTCAACCCTCCCTCATTTTTGGCTTGGATTTGAGATAGGTTTTACTCTATCTTTATGTATGTTTTTTTTTCTTTTTTGATACTTTTCTTTTACCTCTTTGTATGGAAGTTTGAGAACATGAATTATATGGGTTGTTTGTCCATTTATGTGTCTTTGTATTTCCTTGTGTTGGTTTGGGTTGTATAGGATAAACTCACCCAATGTGGGAAGAGAATCCTTGTGGGGGATAGGAATGTGTAGGAACCTCTATGGGGAGATTGTTCCTCCTTTGAGAAGGAGAGGCACAAAAAGGGTATGAGTACCCAAGTTTGTTTCATGATAGTATGGTGTTTTGGAAGATTTTTGTATGGAGGGTGTATGATATGAATAATTTTGATGAAAGGGTGGATTGGAGAAGAAAAAAAATGGTGATGTTTAGTCTTTTTTTTTATTTGCTAGCAACTCTCCCCATATAGAAGTGATGTCCACCTCTATCCCCATATTTGGATTCTTAAAGAATCCCTATGTAAATGTGTAAACCTTGGTTGGGAGTATTTTGTTTGAGCATTGTGGTTTGAAATGGATGTTTACTCTATTGTTGTGTGTACCCGGTAGCTTGGTTACCTCCTAGCTCGGGGGGTGGTTGGTTTTCCAACCCAAGGTTGGGAGGTGAGCACACCCGAATGGCCATGAGAAAATTTGTTTTATTTATAACTTGCAGATTTAAAGATCACCTTTGCAGCTGTGTAAAAAGTTTTGAAAGAAAGATATATGGTCCTCAATGTTCAACTATGTTGCAGCTTGTGGATAGACATTTGAAGGCATGTAAAATAGTATATAAACATTTGAAAGATGAACTTGTTCCTCTGCATGAACTATGTATATGAAACGAGAATGTAATCAGTCTTATTCACCTTGTGGTGGTAGTGCTTGTTGTATTAATGCGTACAATATTAGTGTTAAAGTCCGTGTGGCTTAATCTGCCTTCTCCTCTGCGTTTATGTGATGAAAATAGTACTGAGTTGTATTCCTCCCATTTTGTATGGTCTCTTAATAGTAAATTCGAATGAAAGTAGGTGTATATCTATATGAGTAAAATGTAGCGGAACTATTTTTATGTATATTGTTGCACTGAAAGAGTTCTGTTTAAATGTTCCTCCCATGCTTAGAATGTACATATAAAGAAATGTGGTTACCATCTAGCATATGGCTGTGCTGTAGAATAAATGATTTTTGAGAAGTAAAAGTATTTTAATTTCTTGATACAAAGAAAGAAAGAATGTTTCTCCATTAATTCTTGCTTATATGGGTTGAATCTCGTTGAAGAGAAGTTATGTTTGATTCCTCATTTGTATATATATGTGGTTAATATTTCAAGGGAAAAATTAGATTTGTGTATTGTGTTCTTACCATAGTAATGAAATGAATCTGTGCTAATAAGAAACACCATCCTGTTTGTAGAAGAAACTGCAATATAAGCTAACCCTGAAACAACCCCTATTAGCTTGGTGATGCTCTCTTTGCAGTTGCGTAGCAGCTGCTTGTAACTTGCTCCCATGGCAGCCGTTTCTTTCTTTATGTAGAGGCTCAAACTTAAACTGGTAGAGACATTGGTCACAGCAAAAGAATCATATATATCTAAACTAAGTCTCAGATTTCCTTCCTTCTAATGTGGCCTTCTCCACCTGCTTTCAAATGGGGAAACATAAAGTCCAATAAGGAGGCTGACATTAAATGGACTTTCCTGAGTCTCTTTCATAGCACAGTGAGCCCATGATAATGCGTTTAGTCTGAAGATTACTTCGGCTATCACTCAACAAGCAGTGTATAGGAGGGTAGTGTATCATCTCAGGGTAGCTTATCGCTCAACTCATCAGTCTCGCGTTGAACCAATTAATGAGAGTTTTTGGAAGTGCTGTTCCTTTTTGGTTATCGATATTGTAGCTGGCATGTGAAAGGATGGGTGAGATTGGACGTAGATCCCAGTAGACCTTCCCTATATGCCTTACTTAATTCGCCAGCTGCATCAGATGAGAATGGACTTTCTTGTTCCTAGTGAGCGCTCTGAGGTTCTGCCTTTATTATTTTCCCTTATGCTTTCTTTTATTGCGCCCTTTACCAACCACCCTAGCTTGTCAGTAGGAAAAGAATAACCTAAATTTATTCAGCTCCTTACGTTGATGTAAGGCCCAAGTAGTGCGTACTGGTTGAGATTAATGAATGCATTACTCTTTCTCTGGCGGTGTCCAAGTACAGCGAACCCATAGTTTAGAGACCTTATTAAGATACTGGTCCCTGATTTAACTTTAGTGCTGCTGCATTTATCATGGAGAAAGCTGTGTTGTTCTCCAGCATTCAAACATCAATGTGTCTGAACACTGCCAGCAAGCGTGGTCATGGAGGTGAGTTAAGTTAATAATGGCCAGTTGCTAATCCAAGATTGTGGTGTGACAAATGATTTACTTGCCATCAACCAGTCTCTGACAGTGGTAGTTGGCCAGCGTGGTGAGCAAATATTTACTTTGCTTAATTCCCTGTCGATAGGATGGTGAATAAGATAATAGTTTTCTAAATCTAAAATCGTAGTGTCGTTGCTCTTTTAAATGCAGTAGGTAAAAATAAAAAATAAAATAAAAGGATAACAATAATAAGTAACTCTATGGAATGGAAGAAACGACTATCACAATAATGTTTTACAAAAGAAGCGGAATAGTCACCGAATCAAGCTTATGGAGAAGATTTCATTCTTTTAATACGTGCAATTAAAGTGCCACGATATGCTTTATGGTAGTTATAATGGTCCTCCCGTGATTTTAGTAGTAAGGTTTTAAATAGAACTTTACAGGAAAGAATAACAAATAAACCAAGACACATTTTTCCCTACCTTTTCTCATAAATCCTATCCCTACGAATTAGGAGGTCCCCACATAATCCTATGTATAAGGATTCCTTTATTCTTTACCCACTAGGCTATCTTTTAAAGTAAATAAAAGAAGAAGATCCATCGTGGTAATTTTCAAGTTAACTTAATTCCTTAAATAAAGTAAAGGGGATATATTCCCATATTCTTTAGAAAAAGAAGGAGAGATTTCTTCTTTGGCTAAATTTAGTATTACCAGGATATGTTTCTTGTTTTACTTTATTTACTAGGGAAAAATAAATCAATATGTACACTAAGTAGCAATAGTGTAATTATTTGTAGCCGGTATTGGCATGGTGTGACGGTTTATAGGTGGCATTGTTGTTCTTGCCACCAAGGTTCAAACCCCGTTGGGGTGGTATTGTTGAATGGTTGTATCCGGTTCATAGCTCTGGTCAAAAGCGTTTACCCCTTGAATTAAAAAATAGTGTAATTATTTGTATATAAATAAGTGAGCAATCAAATAAATAATGATTAATTATAAATAAATTGATATGCAATAAAATATATAGAATCCTTTTGCTTTATTAGAATTATAATTTTAATACTTATTATGTCCTATTAATACACAATAATATTAATATTTGTAAGGTTAGAGTATCAATAATAAGGTTGTTTTTATTTTATTGGTGTTGACATCCTTCTAGATAAGAATCATAACAATAATATTAACTTTTTTTGTGGTGATTCATTAATATGTATATTAAGGATAAATTTTGGTAATGTAAGCCATGGAACCAAAACTTGGTACTCTTAGATTTGAAACAAATAATAATAATAAAACTAAAATAATAATAATAATGAATGTTACCTTTATGAATAATCCACTATACAAACCCTAACCTTGTGAATGTGAAAATTAAAAGCTAAGTAATCTTAATATGTCATATCTTGAGATAATTAGGCCATCTTTAGAATCTTTGTTTAGCCTAGGTTTTTGAGCCTACCTCTTGGGGATTGAGGGTGCATGCGTTGGGCTTCATGCACCCGACTTCGTTACTCCTCCACTCCCCGCTCTCAGGCATCACGTTGATGGTAATATTGCACTAGCATGTTCCTCAATGCATATAGTATTCAACTATGTATGCACATGGTTATCGTTCGTTAGTGTTTTAGCTAACACTTTGTAGCTTTATGAAAAAAATAAAAATTAGTTGTGTTAATGCCCTTCATGCAAATTTAGGGCATTACATTATTAATGGATGAATGAATGATTAATGTTATATGATTGCATATGGGGAATTGAGAGTGATGTGAGGGGGGCCGGGGAGGGGCCAAATGAGCTTCCACCGTCACGTGGTTGGCCCTGTTAAGTAGAGAATATTAAACTATTCTTGAAACAAAGAGAAGCTCAATAAGGTAATGCACTTTTCAATATAAGAAATGCATCGTTTGAAGCATCAAACCAATATGCAAAGATGAAAGAAAGTGCTAACTTTTCACTATGGTGGCAGAAAAATGATTCTTTATACCCTGAATCCATGCTCTGCATCATAATTTGAAGTTGTTTCCATTCCAATGTTCTGATTTTAGTTTGTTTGTATGGCTTTATATGAATACCACATTGTGTTGTGTGTGGATTTGGTTTCAAAGCTCTATTTCTTTTGTTTTTAGTGGTGACATAACTCTAAAATTTGACTTTTGTGCATAACAGGTTAGTGGAAAAATTGACAGCTCTGAAGGGTTTAGAGACTCGATTGAGATAGATACACAAATATTTAGATCTTGTTGTTGATGGGAGGCTTCGACTTAACCTTGAAATTTTGTACCATCTGCAGGTATGCAAAAGTTTCTCTACTTACATTCATTCTTGATCATAAATGTTGTAAATGATATTAATGCTTCAAAGTTAAGATTCGTTTCATTGTTATAATGATCAAAATGTTATACTTTTCTATACATTCAAGCATTCTCTTGCCCCCTACCCTTTGCTCTCTCCCCCCTCCTTTTAAGGATTTTCTTTGTCATAAAATATTCACATTTCTATCTCATTTACACAAATTTATCTGAAGCGCTAGGAGTGAATAAAGATATGTAAAAGATGATGGATTATGTCTAAACAACAACTTTCCATCTTATAGCTAATTAAATCCTTAATATTTGAATAGTTTAGAGCTTGTATATGCATGTGTAGCAATAAGGGAGCCTATGTGAAGATTGAAATTTAAAACATCACTTTGGTATTTTTCCTTAGGCAGTGAAATGATATTTTGAGTAATACAAACCTACACACACATTGATATTTTTTGGCATTGCATTGTACCTACCCTCGACTAGACATGGAGGTATATAATATTGGTTTTTGGGTTTATTCTGTAAGTAGTTAATTTCACAGAGGAAGACTAAAATCTTCTTAATGTCATGTGTCAGGTGTGAAAGTATATGAATCACTTGCTGAAGACACCATTTTGTATTCATCCAAAAACTAGTTTGTTCTTTTTTTTATGTTTCTTGCATGTGTTTTTTTAGGCTCTAGAGATGTAGCTCGGCTCTTTCCTTTGCACTTTTCATTTATTTTCATGATTACAGTAGATTGTCCTCATAATTTTTCATGTAGATATGTTTGTAACTGTTGTGACCTTTTTCACACATCGCCCCATTGCAAATGGGGACCCCCTAATTTTTGCTTCGTTTCAAACTTTTGGCTTGATTTTAGTTAGTTTTCCTGTTGTCTCTCTCTCTCTCTTCTGTCCCTTTTCTGTTGTTTGTCTTTCCGGGATGTGCCCGTCTTTGAGCTTGAATTGAAATTTTGGCCAAGTCTATAGAATTAGGTTTTGTATTTCTCTGGTCAATCTAAGGTCGAATGAGGTGAATAAATTGAAATCTGAAACTAACATTGATGTCAGCATGCTTCCAGCAGGTTCCCAACTAAATTTCAGTGAATTCTGGCAACTTACTATTTTTAGTAAGTGTTCATTTCAGGACGTTCTTTCAACACCTTTCAAAGTTGCGATCATCACACTGCATCCAGAACATGTCAAGCTACTTGTCTGCAAGTTTTGAGTTAGAACAGACAACTGTCTATTTTTAGCAAGTTCAGCTTCCAGAGCAAATTTTAGGGTTTATATGCAAAATTCTTCAATGCATGTCGGGAGATTCTTGATGGGTTTTTCGAGACCTTCACGATGATATAACATGCAAAATGAGATAATGACTTTCAGTTTTCAGCCTTTAGGGCTATTTTTAGGGTTTGCATGCAGAGCTTTTCAACGCATGTCAGCATATTCTTTATGGGTTTTTCAAGAGCAACGCAGTGATGTGACATGCAAAGCAGGATGATTAGTATTTAGTGACTTACTATTTTTAGCAGTCCATTCTAGCAGCTGCCCAATGCATCAGAACCACAAACAGGGCGAAGTGCAACATAAATGAGGTCAAACATAGGTCATTTGATATGCATGCAAGTCAAATTAGGGTTTCCAGCTTCAGGGTCCAAAATGAGCAGTAAAAAGTTAGAATTTCTGAAAACCAGTGTATCCCACTGCATTTAGCATCTTTCAAGCTATCCACTGGTAAAATTTGAAGACATTCAGAGCACTTACTATTTCTAGTAAGGCATTCCAGAAACTGGCTAAAAATAGTAAATCAAAAGAAGGTGCCAGTGTGAATGGGAAAGTCATCCGATAAGGGTCACGTCATTCAGATTTTAAGACAAACGGAGTTGTGGAGGTCTCAGAAATAGGTAGTTGCTATAAATAGTAAACCACCTTTAGAAACATACTATTTTTAGCAGGTCAGCTCGAGATGGCAGTGTGAACAGATTGACAAGGTCATGAAGGTCCTGTGCTTAAAATTTCAAATCGATCCGAGCTTTAGAGATATGAAAATCAGAGGACTTACTATAAATAGCAGGGCATGGATAAGCTGGCTGGCAGATATAAAAAATGGCTAAGTGTTGGAGTTTCATCCTCCTGCCACCCCTAAATGCGCCCTCTTCAAAGATCAAGGTGATTGAAAAAAAAATGCTAAATGTTGAATATCCTGTAGGTACCCTCAAATGTGCCCTCTTCAAGGCATGAGATGAAAATTTTTCTAAGTCTGGACTTATATCCTACAGACCCCTCCAAATGCGCCCTCACCCTCATGCTAAGAAGTTGATAGAAAAATGGCTAAGTGTTGAGGTTTTTCCACCTCCCTATGCCAAATGCGCCCAAGAAGAGAATCTAAGGTGGGGACAAGTAAAAAGATCCTAAGGCATAGAGATAAGTCTTGCTAGACCTGTAAAATGCGCCCATGTCAAGGGAAGTAAAGTGAAAAAAAATTCTAAGTGTTTAAAATATCCTCCTCAACATGCCAAATGTGCCCTCATCATCAAGCATACAAAAATATCTAAGGCATGAAGTTAGTCCTCCTTGACCCCTTGAATGCACCATGCAAGATGAGGACAAATAAAATATTCCAAGGCGTGATAAGAATTAAATCCTCTTACACAGGTGAAATGCGCCCAAAATGCATGCTAAAGGTAAGGATGAAAAGATGGAAAAGGCGTGGAAAGTCAAAGTTCCTCCACCACTAGCTATATGCACCCAAGAGGATATTGGAGGTTAGAAATTTTCACTAAGGCGTTGAAACTCAAAGTACACACCTTGAAATGCGCCTTAACATGGAGATGGATTGGAAATTGGTCTAAGTCCCTAAAACTTGAAGCTCACCTAGGTAAATGTGCCATCCAAGAAGAATCAAATAGAAATTTTTCTAAGGAAAGTGAAATTGAAAGCGTCAGGGGTCAAATGCGCCCAAGCTAGTGATGAAATGATAAAATATTTTTCCTAAGTGTTAATATTTAAATTTTACCTTCTAGGAAAACTACGCCCGAGTTGGAGAAGATGTGAAATTTTCAGAGGCATGAATAAAATTGGCAATGGATGAGTCATAGGGCACCAGCTTCACAAAGATCATAAAAAATTTCAAGTCAGAGCAAGGAAACACGCCCAAGGATGAAGAATTGGAATAAATTTGATAAAAAATATTTTTCTAAGGTTTGAAATTCAAAAATTAAATGTACCCCTTCATTTGGAGACACATGAATTCAACGCTTTCTGAAGGGAATTTTCTTCTGGGTATTGGACGTCTGCGATGAGGAATGGATTTTAAAGTCTTCCACTGTTCACCGAGGCCTTCTGGATGGAGATTTTTGATGGGCACCAGATTGATGAATTTTCTAAGGGGAAATTTTTTTAAAAAAAATTCTAAGGCAAGGAATAAAATGTCTTGTTGAAATAAAATGCCTTGGTGGATGAATTTGAAGTTGGGTGCCTAGATAATTTTTTATCAAATTCTTGATGAAAGCAATTTTCTTGAGCCAGAGATGAATAAAATCAAAGTTGTCAACGCCTCAGCCGGTGAAATAAATTTCTTGAAGAAGATGCAGTTGAAGCTAACACTTTCAAAAGATGATTTTAAAAGTGCATCTCTTAAATATGCCCTTGAGGAAGATGAAATTTGTCTAAGGCATTGAAATATGATGCACGGGTGTTATATGTCCCAGCCTACAGATGTAAAAAAATCATGAAGAAGGAAAAAGTTGTGCTAGAGAAAATGATGAACTCTATCAGATGAAGAGATCACTCGAACATTGAGATCAAGTGAGGTAAATTTATATCATGAAGTGTTTTGATGCTCTTCCTTTTGTCTGTTTTGCAGGATGAACGTTGAGGCCAGAGCACGATGACTTGAAGTGATGAAGCACGATGATATTACAACCTTCGAAGGGAGATAAAGTTATGTGTTTCGAGCTCTTCCGCAAGATCTCGGTTGCGCCCAAAACATGAAAGAAGAAAAGTTGCAAGAAATGGCTAAGTGTTGGAGTTTCTCCTCAAAGACCCAATGTGCACCCAACGCAGTCAGGCGGGTGGCAAGGAAGAAATGATCAGGTCCAGGATAGGAAAAGATGAAGGCCCAAAGGTTAGAAATGATCCTCAAATACTTCAAGGTTGAAGAACAACATCAAGGAGGAAAATCATCGTTGAGCACGGGAAAGAAGTTGTCACCTTGGAGTCAGATCGAGGGCGTGCCTACCATACCCTTTCAAGAAGTCGAAGCAATGATGATCAGACTCATCTAGTTTGCAGTCAGAAAGAAGAATAGTGTGAATGTGTTTCCAGACAGGAATCTTCTAGAAGATGGCGGCCATTAATTGCTTATTTATTGCCCCACTTCTCTTTGTGGTAGTTTTTAGGGTGAATCTTGTTTAGGGCTGAGGTGGAACAATTTGGGCCATCTAGCCGATTGTAATTTGAGCCATCCATTGGACTTGGCTAGCTATATAAAGGGGCATCCCCCCTCATTTGTACCTCATTAGAATAGACATTGAGTTAGACAGTAGACATAGAGTAGAGGGACAACTTAGAAGTAGCTTAGTATAGATTGATAGTGTAGTTGAAGAAGGAAAGCTTTTCCTTTGAAAACTTTGTAAGAAATTGTTGTGAACACTCTCTCAATAAAAAGAGTTTTCGTTGATGATGATCTCATCTTTTGTTGTGAGTAGCTAGCAAGGTTTCTTAGTCCTTCTGATTCGAGTAGGATCTTAAAGTAGAATAAATTTCATTTCATGCAAGTAGTTAATGATTGTGGAATGTGGTCTTCAATTTGAGCAAACTTCATCTATCCATACCACTAGCGGGATCGATGACAGTGGGTTTGACTTGCATGGTCAACTAGAATATTATGGACTTAACTTCAATTATGATCTTCATGTTGGCATGCATCGTTGTGACAGTGTCTCCATTGTTGAATTATAATTTTAAAATTTCTAGTTACTCCCCTTGAAGATTGCACCGGTTCTGTGGAGGCTATCCGAAGCGAGGAAAAGCAGAGCCTGGTTGAAGCTTGTGAGAATTGATCACCATGTCCCACACCTTAGAGTAGATTAGAGCCTTCTTAACCCTGTACCATTTACATTTAGTACCTTCTGAAATAAGAACTTCATAGACAAATCTTTCGAGCATTCAAATTCCTTTCTCCACCGTTGAACAATTTCGTAAGTCCCCTTGAAATACCAGCAAATCACATCAAGCCAACTGAGACTATTCGCACTGAAGGAACCTTGGAGTTGAATGCACAAACTCTCTCGCAATCTTAGTGTGCTGGATACTTTGATCAAGAGAGAATAGGGTAGCCATTGGCAACTTTATTCTACGTTGGTGCGGTCACGAAAATCACATCAACAATAACCTTATTTTCTACCAATCAATTTGCAAACCAGTCACATATTAAGGACCATTTCACTAACTTGTAGTCATCCATTACTCCATATGTTGTAGGTTGTGTCTGTGTGCCAATAAATCCTGATGATTGGAAGAACTTTAATCCTACAAGTGTACCCAATCTTTCTCAAGTAAAAGTCTTACCTTATTTTATAGTAGTTTAAATGGTTAATTAAAGGTGCTTCTTTAGATCTGAGATAGTTGAACCCTAGATTAAAATATGGTATTGGATGGGTAGTATAATGATAAAACTGAGGTCCATTGAACACAAATTATGAACATAATTTACTGGACTATGAATAGTGTTACAATTATAATTATTTCTCCTTTACCTACCTCTGCATTAATGAAAAAGATAGCAGATATTGGAAGTTCATTACATGTCTCATGTATGTGTTAGTATTTTAATTTTGTTTAAGTTTTTCAAGAGCTTGATTAGGTCAAGAATATGTTCTACAAGATTTGTTCTCTTGACATTGCTCAACATTTTCCCTACACATTTTCTCTTCAATCCAGACGTTTCTTAACTCCTTCCCTTGTTAGCCCTTGGTTGTTCTCAAGTGTAATGTTTTTTCTATGCATCTTGTAGTCTGTATGTATGATCAGTCATCTCTTATGAAGCATGGATAACCTTTCATGGAATTTTTGTTGTAATTAGACAATTGCCATTGTGAGAATAATCATTTAATTTGTATGGAAGTAAGTCGTTTTCATATTATTTGACTTGGTATTGTAAACTTGTCTTTGCAGGATTCTCTCGGGGGGAACAATAGAATTGTGATGATAGGTAGAGTTGTACAACACCATAAATCATTTGGCATTATCAATATATTGCTTATAGAATCCTCTGTGCAAGTAAAATGGAATGTGCAATGACAATTGGTCTCAAATTCAAATCTGAATATAAGTACATTATACACAAGAAGATGGTATCTATTCTATGATTTAAAGAACCCCAAAATAAGAAAATTAATAGGTTCCATTTGTTTACTTGCTCTTAGATACTTGTTTAATCGGTGAGACCCTCAGAATGTCTTGTTGATAACCAATAGTGTTCAAAACTCCTGAAGAGGTTAGATCGGTGTGACATTGGATATGTCTTGCCGATGAAAGTCAATGGCAAGACATGGACTATCGGAGTGAGTTTTCTATCTTGTGTTGATGATTGATCTCTCACCGATGGTACATTTCAATGAATATATATATTTTTTAAATTCCATTGTTTCCTTAAAATTTCAATGAAAACCACCGACGAATCACCAAAAAGGTTTGATGAAGTTGCTATAGCTGCGATGAAGGCTTTGTCGTAACTCCTTGCCCATTTCATGCAAATTCAACAAAGGCCACCAACGAATCACATAAAAGGTCCGACAAAGTTGCTTAGCTGCGACGAAGGCTTCGTTGTAACTCGTTGCCCATTTCATCGCAATGTTGATGAAGGCCACCGACGAATCACAAAAAAGATCTGACAAATTTGCTTAGTTGCGACGAAGGCTTCATCAGAACTCCTTTCCCATTGTGTCACAATTTCAATGAAAGCCACCGACGAATCACATAAAAGGTCTGATGAAGTTGCTTAGCTGTGATGAAGGCTCTGTCGTGACTCCTTTCCCATTTCATCGCAATTTCGATGAAAGCCACCGATGAATCACATAAAAGGTCCGACGAATTTTTTTAGCTGTGACGAAGGCTTCATCGTAACTCCTTTCCCATTGCATCGAAATGGCAATGAACTTTTGGTGTTGTTTTGACGCTTCGGAAGAGCCATTGCAATTGCATTTTGGTTGTAATTCGTCAATGGATACACAAAGTTTTCATCGATATTCTGACGAACATCTGAGTCATTTTATGATGCCGATGACTGATGAATCTTCATCGTTATTTGGACGTTTAATGCATCATCAGAATTGCGACGGAAATTTTTTCATCATTTTGTCACTTTTCTGACAAATATTTTTCGAACGACCGACAAACGTTCGTCGGAAAATGGAGTCAAATTCAGTAGTGTCAATGGTGTGTTTCATACCCTTGGATTAGTACAAAATCTATTATTTGTGAGAAAACTAATAGATGGTTAGAGGTAGTATTTTTTATTGTAGGATGCAATATGGTTAGAGGTTCTATGGAAATTTCTAGAGGTGTCATATATGGGACATTGTATAATCTTGATGCATGCACTGTTGAGTGTAATAGTACTTCTATGAAAAGAAAGTTTGTGGAAGAGTTGAGGGTTTCATCTTCAGTAGATGGTCATGGTTTCTCAGTACCCAAGTGTGCACTTTCTTTTGAATCAAATTTACTTGTAGAGAAAAATATGTTATGGCACTAGAGACTTGGCCACATTGGAGAAAAGTGTTTAAGGACCTTGAAAAATTAAAAACCTTGTTGAAGGGTTGTCTGATTGTAATCTTGAATTTAATTTATGTGAGCATTGCAATTATGGAAAACAAAATCATGTTTAATTTTACTCGAGTTCTGATAGTGATGTATTGGATATTATTCATTCTAATGTGTTTTGTCCCATAGATATTCCTTCAATTGGAAAATCCACATATTATGTTTCATTTATTGATGATTATAGTAGGACATGGGTATACTTTTTAAAGAGTAAATATGAAGTTTTCAATCAAATTAAAGAATTTAAATCAATGGTCAATTTTTAGACTAGAAAAAAAATAAAGTGTTTGAGGACTAATAATGGTGGTGAATTTTTCTCTAACTATTTTGATAGATTCTATAAATATTGTGGTATTCATAGAAAAAAGAGAACTTCATATTCTCCACAATAGAATGGAGTTCTAGAAAGAATGAATAGGAAAATATGGAGAAGGCTAGATGTATGTTGAGTGGTGTTGGTATAGAAAAAAGGCTTTAGGTTGAAGCTATTGCCACTACCTGTTACAATTAACAAGTCTCCTACATCAGATCTTGTTGATAAGACACCTATAGAGGCATTTTCTGGTCACAAGCCTTCATTAAGACATCTTAGAGTTTTTGGTTATGAGGCATATGGACATGTGCCAAAGGATAAGCAAACAAAGTTGGAGAACAAGGCTATGAAATGTATCTTCAATGGATACAATTATGGTGTGAAAAGATACAAGATTTGGGAACCTATTGCAAAAAAGGTAATATATAGTAGAAGTGTTACTTTTAGAGAAACTAAGCTTTATTCTATTACATTTCAACTAGAACAAAGTAAACAAGAAGATGTGATTCAATTTCCTTCTACACCTAAGAAATTTGAATCAAGGCCCATGGATGGATAAGAAGTTGAGGAGAGCTCATCTAGCTCTAAATCTTTAGAAGAGGAGGACAAAACTCTAACTCAACTTGTTCATATGTCTACAAGGCATAGACAACAACTTGGAAGGTATTCAACTAATTATTGGAGATGTAATTTTCCTTTGAATACTAACATGGATGAACCCATATTGATAGAAGAGGCATTAGGTATGAACGATGCATAATCTTGAAAGATTTATATGGAAGAAGAAATGGTAGCTTTGAAAAAGAATGATACATGAGTTCTTGTTCCATTTCCTAAAGTAAGAAAACTTGTTAGTTGCAAATGTGTGTTCAAGAAAAAGATTGGTTCAAATGGAGGTATTGAGAAGTACAAAGAAAGGTTGGTTGCAAAAGGTTACTCTCAAGTTCAGGGTGTTGATTATGGTGAGATATTTTCTCCTATTGCAAAAATGACATCTATTAGATTTTTTCTTTCTTTTTTAGTTGTTTATGATTTAGAGGTTGAGTAAATGGATGTTAAAATTGATTTCCTTCATGGTGACTTGGAGGAGGATATTTTTAGAACACTACATGGTGAAAGGTATAAGTAAATTGATTTGAAACTTGAAGAAATCTTTGTAAGGCCTAAAACAGAGTCCTAGGATATGGTACCCAAAATTTGATATATATATGTGTTGAGTTTGGGATTTGAGCATTCTAAATTAGATCATTGTGTTTATTATAAAGCTGATGGTGATTGTTTCCTATTTATTGCATTATATGTTGATGATATGTTATCTATTGGTAAAGGAAAAGGTATGATTTTAGAACTGAAATCTCAACTTGTAGCTAAATTTGAAATGAAAGATCTTGGTGCAACTAGACACATTCTTGGGATGGAAATTAGAAGAGATAGAGTGAACAGAAAGCTATGGCTTGGCCAAAGTAAGTATGTCAATTCAATTTTGGAAAGGTTTGGCATGCAATATTGTAGACCGTTGTGTGTTCCTTTTTTAGTTGGAACAAAGTTATATATTTCAGACTTTCCAACATCCCCATTTGAGATGGAAGACATGTGAAAAGTGCCTTACTAGAGTGTAGTTGGGAGTTTGATGTATGCTATGGTTTGTACTAGATCACACATTACCCAAGTAGTGGGAGTCATTTCTAGATATATGTGTAATCCTGGTAGATTTCAATGCAATGTAGTTAAAAGAGTCTACATATTTGTGTGGTATCTCAAAGTATTCCTTGTGTTATCATAGTAATTTGAATAAAGATGAGATTTCATTTGATATTCATGGTTATGTGGATTTAGACTAGGTAGCTGATGTTGATAGTAGACGATCCACGAGTGATTATGTTTACTTTATTTGGTGGTGTAATTAGTTAGATGAGTAAGCAATAATATGTGGTTGCTTTGTCCATTACTGAAGTTGGGTATATGGAAGCTACTCATGCTTGTAAAGAATCCATTTGGCTTAAGAGACTATGTTCATATATTGAAATAAAATAATGTGCAATGAAAATTTATTGTGACAGTTAAAGTGCGATCTGTCTAGCTAAGAACCTGACATTTTATGCCAAGACCAAGCATATTGATGTACAATATCATTTTTTTGAGATATAGTTGAAGATGGTAGGATGGATTTGGTTAAGGTAGAGACTCTGATGAATATTTTTGATTCTTTAACTAAGCCTATGAGTACAAATAATTTCAGATGGAGTATTATTGTAAATCTAGACCATTTATCATTAGGTCACAAATTTGACAGTCAATATTTTGTTGGCTTGAATTTCCCTACAAGGAAACCCTATTTTATGAGGGTGTTGTATTATCACTATGTATTGTGATGTATTATAAGAGTCTGATAGCATTCGTATTTCCTCTGGATCTTTGGTTGGTGATACTCCTATGAGAAGCTTGGTCTACAAGTATATTGTAATCCTTATGATTTCTGGATAATATATTGGGTGGATTTTGGAGTGTGGTGTTTTTCTCTCAAAAGGGTTTTCCCCACATAAATCACCATGTTGTGGTATGCATGATATTTATGTTTACTTTTGTTTAACTTCCTATAACTGTTGTAAAGATCTTTAAATTTTTTCATTATCCTTCTCTTAAGATTAGTGTAGGAAGTTGTATCTTACTTTATCTTCCTTACAAAATTGGCTAGGAAGAGTGGTTTGTTGCTACTCCCTGAATGGTACATTGCATCTACTATTTCTTTTGACACAATCCAAAATAAAGATCGAGAAATTTTCTCTTCAAAAGATCAAGCACATGTTGCATTGTCAAGATCAAGGTTCAACCCCAAATGGGAAACCCTTGCCATTTTGGCCCTTGCCCCCAACACTAACAAGCCTCAGGTTGCAAAAGAAACCCAAGATGTAAAAGGAGGGCTTGTAATTAAGAATTTTTTTTGATACTTTAGCTACTGAAGCTGCCACATTAGTAGTTGATACTACTAGGTTTAGTGAGGCTACTGCAAAATCTTTGCAAAATATATATGATAAGTTGTTGTAAGATTATTTGACACTTACAATAGAGTATAATAAATTGAAAATAAAACAAGTCTAGGAAACACCCCTCCATTAGATGCACAAGAAACCGAATCTTCTTCAACACCACCAGTAGATGATTTAATTAGAGATAATCAGGAGTTTAAGGAAAAGGTATAGATGTTGGAAGAGAAATTGAGGAATATTTAGAGTGACCAATGGGAAGGAATGTATCATGTTATGTCAAAAATTTTTTGATGTCCAAAATTTTGAAGAGGATAGAAAATGTTCACAAAGATTATTCTAACCTTGATAAGGAAATAAATAGGGTGGTAGGGGATAACGAGAAAGCTATGGAAATAATGAATAAGTGGATCCCTAGAATAAAAACATTGCAAGGAATATATAAAGGATCTTCTCATGAGCCTAAGCTACCTAAGGATATCTTACCTACATATAATATGGCCAAGGTAGCAAGAGAAATGCATGCATACATGGATCAATTTATAGAGAAGGCAAAGAAAAGGTTGAAATATTTTGAAAATATAGAAATAAGGATCATGCCTTGTATTAGAAATGAGGATGGGGAAATAAAATAACTCCTTAAATGGAAATCTCAATTCAAGGCATTAACTCATACCTTGTCATTATTCATCTATGATGACAATAAGATTGATATAGAACTCTTTAAGTCTTGTATGGATAAGTTGATAGATGCTAATCAACTTCTAGATGATTTTGAGGAGTCATATTCAAATTTTTCTAGATATACTCATTATGTGTATAATATTGATTTGATCCTAGCATATCAATGACCATTTGAGAGAGTATATCACACATGGGATGATAAATACAACAATTTTCTTGGGATTTGAAATATTTTGTCATCCAGGTCTAAGTTGCAACAAATCTAGCTCACATGATGACTTGAAAATAAGTTGTCTCCATACATCTGAGAAGTTTTGGAATTCTTTTTGTCCTTTTGTGATTCAATTAGAATAAGTTCCAATGAACTCCAAAGGGAATATGCTTTCAGTTTAAAGGATGGGCCTTAATGAATAATCATTCACTTCTTAACCAATGCAACAACAAGGGGTATCTTCTTTGATAGTTCAAACAACTCTTTTGTATCCTAGTGGAATGTTCATTTTGTCTTCTACAAAGGGGTTGTTTGTCTTTTATATGATTCTAGGACAATATTGTCAAATGAAAATGTGACATTTGTTTGTGGCTTGCATCTTGTTTGCTCCCTTATTTTTATAAAAGGGATTCAAGGCCATTTTTGAAGGATCTTGGAAATTTTTGTATGTAGAGTGTATATATTTAGTCTATACATGTGTCTAGTCTGGGTCTTTATAGAAAATGATATTAATGTAACTATGAATTTTGTATAAGGGAATTAGTTCCATACATGAATATATAATGAAAAATTTGTGGCCAACTATCTCCTAAACTGTATATCTCTTTTCATTTATGAATTCAATTTGATCAAAGATATTTTCTATTCATCTTTGCAGATATTTTGTGATAAAATGTTTGTTTTATGGTTTTTATTCAAAGAATAGATTAATTTTTTGTATAAGGAATGTTAAATTATTTGAATGTATACATGGATTTGTAAGTAGAATTGGTTATAAAAGCTAAAGGGTTTCATTGTAATGGATTGTTGCTAAGCTTTCATGGAACTAGGTTAATTACTATTGTATGAGTTTTAATTGCATCCTCCTTGACTCCACTTCCTACATCTAAGGCACTAGTTAGTATGAATGTCTCTGATTATAGTTACTTGGCCATCAATCTTAAAATGAAGTCTCCATTTCAGTTGTAAATTATTGTCTTATGTTATTTACATACTCTGAGACACATCATTGCATTAAACTCCAAGAATTTAGCTATTTCTATTGTTTAAATATAAATCTTGGTCGCAAGGAAGAGAGTATATCTATTTTAAAGTGATATCTAATATCAATTATATGAAATCCTAATTGATATTGATTAGGACTACCCTCCTAGGTCTTGAAGAGCTTGAAGTGTAGAGGAGAAATTTGTTGAAATAATTCTCCTATTTGTTGGCCAACCCCTAAAACAATTTAATATAAGAATTGACTTTTTCATTTATATTGTTTTAGGAATCAGTTGGAGCTTTAAGCAAAAAAATAAACTAACAAGACCAAATGATAGGTGTGACCAAGGACATACTATAGCACCTGATCCATACCAATTCGAGGCATATTTAATCCACTATATATTTGTCTCAATAAGATCATCTAGTATAAACTAAACTACGAACCCATTAAAACTTCAAAAACACCTATTCTAATCATGAAAGCTTCAAAAACACCTATTCTAATCCATTGAAACTTGTTGTAATTCCCAAAATTTTACACTAAAATATAGGTAAGGGAAAAACACAAATTTCAAATTTCAATGACAACACATGACTAACTCACACAATTTTGTTTCTGAAGCACACAATGCATAAAAGGCATAACGAAATTTGACCAAATATAGATTATAATATTTAGTTAAGTAATTAAATTGATTAGGCAATCCTAGAAGGGTTTCAAGGGAGGCATGAAGTTCACATCACCCAGATAGACTTGACTAGTTCTATTAACTCATCAATAGTCATAGACTTAGTTCAAGTCTCAAGTTATGCAAATAAAATATATAACAATAGTAACTTCAAGTAATAACAAGAGAACAAGCCTAGGTGCTAGACCTAATTCCTCAGGGGCTCATCTTAGATGGCCTTTCCTACATATATGATTCATAGAGGAACCGTAGTTCGACATCTTGAGTTCAATCAAAACACACTTCGTTGGCTAACAAAGGGTATATATCTACTAGGTTCATAAGATGCCATGACCTCAGTTTTAATCACAAACCACTAACACTACTCTACACTATAAAAGATAACATAACAATGGTAATGATAACAATTTAAAAGGGGAACTTTGTAACATAATAATCTTGATATAATTGTTAGACTATCATTAATGAAAGATTTTCAAATTGGCTTACCTCACAATTCTATATTATAGCTGTACCCTGAGTACTATTTTATTATAGAAAAATATCGAAGGAATTTCAAGTACACACCATTCATACCACATGATCAATAAATTCCTCTTAACATCAATTACTAAGGGATAAAGATATGTGCAGGATCATCATGGAAAAAATAGGCCCTTAAGTGGCAAAAAATTCATAAAAATCAGAGTTAGGCAACTTGACATAAAAATTTGAATAAGTTATCTATATTATTTCAAAAATATGTAAGAATAGAATCTATAGAAAATTGAATTTAGTTTCTAAACTACTAGGTTTATTTTTTATTTTTAAATCTATTTGGTGAAAATTTGAAATTTCAATGTAGTAGTACTTAAATTTCGTGGAAAAAAAAGTAGGTGTCTGCTAACCACCCTAACCATAATAAAATGATAATATTTTTTATAATATTTTAGACATAAGTAGAGGACTCATGTCCGGATGTGATGCATATTTTTTGTAATTTTTTTCTAAGTAAATAATTAATTATGAATTTTTTATTACAACTTTTAAAAAATATAAAAACTCGTATGTCTGACCACCTTAACTTGGTCAAAAATTCATGAAATTCAATTTTTCTTTTTTTAATACTATAGTATGCAAAGCATAGAATGTGATGCATGTTATGGATTCAAAAAATGTGATACCATTTGAAAGCTATATAGATGTTTTTCAATTAGCCTATCAATCAACACTTTAGTCGTAATTCAAATAGAAAATGAATAATAATTATTTATTAAATTCAAAGTAAAGTATAGTTTATATTGGTGGAAAGCTGAGAATGTCCTTTAAAAACCCTTTTCATTTCATCAATTTTGGGTTAAAAAATGTCGTCAGCCACATACCCTACAAATACCCATTACATTGCCACTTTTTGGCCCATCATGATCCTGCACATACCCATAACAACTAAATTATTGTAAACACTAACGGATACTAAGTTAATCAACCCATAACTAATGCCATCATATTTTAAATAAAGAGTTATAGAATGCACTGCTAATTAAATCAATGTAATCTTGTAACATATTGAAAACCAAAAGACTTAAAGAAATTGTAACTATGGGGAATCAGATAAGGGTTTATTAGATCATACAATAAGTCAAAATATGAACATGAATAAAGAGAACAAGGAAAAATACATCAATGATGAAGTAATAAAAGTCCAAAGTATCTAGGTGACTAACTATATTTTCTAAAACTAAACTAAACAATGAATTGATGCTAAAGTTGCATTGGAAGGATATGGTAAAATGTCTCAGTAGACATACATGTGTAACCCATACAATGATATTGACAATGATATCTCATAGCTATCTTTTGTTTTAACATATTCATATAAAGTTGTGTCTAATGTAATAGTGAAGATGTGTAGAATTATCTAGCTTATTCAAACACTCCAAGTAGAATAAAAAAAATTACATCTTATCTAATACTAACAATCTAATTAGATTTCCATATTTGTGCGATTTAAACATGTCCTCCTCTCTAGACCTGGAGCTGTGATAAGTGATACTGTGTTGATTCTAGATGTGTTCACATTATGGAAAATATTAAAGCAACGACACTAGATAAATACTTCTAAGTCTAAGCAAAGACTGTTCAAACTTCTAGTAGGTGATGAAAGCTTCCATGACATAAACCCATACATGTTGCTAAAGCTATTCTTTGAACAACGAAAATAACACCATGTATTGCACTATATATTTTTGATGATGGCCTGTGTTCCCCTCTAACATGGGTCAGGCTACTATGTGAACAAATTTGATGTTCAATTTTTCATTGTGCAACAACATGGGTCACACATTAGAGGCGTGTAGGTCCCCTCCCAGGACACCTGATTGTTATGCATCCAAACACCCGCAAGGAGTAACTTTATGCCTTGCAAGTATACACGTTTTAATGATGCATATTATTGCATTGGATACAACAGTTTGTAGTCCTTGTTCATAGACTCAAAATAATGCTTTCCTTCGTCCACCAAACTCAGTCTACTACATGTCCAAAGAACAATTCCCAAAGAACAATGAGAAAGCTACTTTAATAAATCTTTTTTTTCTACTTGTGGGGAAAAAATCCCAACTCCAACAAGCTTTGAAGATTAGCAGCATTTTCTAGCAAAGATAAGTATTGGGCCATAGATTGAATCCTATGTCCACTTATCTTTGCTAGAAAATGCCACTCATCTTCAAAGCTTGTTGGATTTGGGGTTTTTTCCCTGCAAGTAGAATTTTTTTTTTTATTAAAGTAGCTTTCTTGTTTTTCTTTGGGAATTTTTCTTTGGGCATGTAGTAGATTGAGTTTGGTGGATGAAGGAAAGCGTTATTTTGAGTCTATGAACAAGGACTGCAGATTGTTGTATTTAATGCAAAAATATGCATCATTAAAACTCTTATACTTGCAAGGCAAAGAGTTACCCATCCTTGCAAGTGTTTGGATGCATAACAATTAGGTGTCCTAGGAGGGGACCTACACACCTCTAATGTGTGATCCATGTTGTTGCACAATGAAAAATTGAGCATAAAATCTTTTCACATAGTAGCCTGATCCATGCAAGAGGGGAATATAGGCCATCATAAAAAATATATGGTGCAATACATGGTGTTATTTTCATTGTTCAAAGAACAACTTTAGCAACCCTTATCTGAACACATCTAGAATCAACACAGTATCACTTATCATGGCTCCAAGTCTAGAGAGGACATGTTTAAATCACACAAATCTAGAAGTTTGACTAGATTTCTTAGTATTAGATAAGATGTAATTTTTTTATTCTACTTGGAGTGTTTAAATAAGCTAGATAATTCTACACATCTTCACTATTACATTAGACATAACTTTATATGAATATGTTAAAACACATTGAATCTTTTGGGCTATATGAATATGTCGAGGTTATGAAGGTAACATCGGATCTTTTACTGATGACTTTTACAGTTCTTATCGCCTAACGAGCACCACAATTTATAATTGAAACCATTGGTTAACCAGGTACCGAACTCTGAACACTGTCTTAGTATTTCTATCATTTTTTCCTAATATAGATGTTTATTAACAATAGAATAATGCTTTAGAAAGGTACAATATTCAATAATATAGAATAAGACAACAATCCAACATTCTTCACTTGCCCATGTCGACTAAATCACAACCCTTCATCATCAAATTTAAACCAATGGAAATTATGTAATTGATACTGATTTTATCAATTTATAATAAGGGTCATTGATGGAACTTTTCTAGCCTTAAATATTCCAACAACTCTTGTGTTTATAGCATGGCTTGACTGGCTATTGAAAAGTAATTCTTTGCTCCATAAAGACCAAACAATAATATGACCTTTTTAATTTCAATATAATGTAAACAAGTTTATATAGACTACTACATGGCTAGGATGAAAAAGAAAAATCATGCAATTATATTGAGTACAAAATATTGTTTCCAACCCTCACGTCATTAAAGCATGTCCAATCTTACAAGCAGTATATATCATTTTTTTTCTTTCAAGATTTAAAGAGAGTAGATATTTATTCAGATAGTTCAACACTTGGAATTGTATTAAACTACTCTTCCATCCTTGGCTGGATTCTCCCACCCATTAGTGATGAACAACATTATGATTTAGTTAATTTGTAGCTGATTTTCTAGTAATTTTGTGTTTTAATTATGTCTATCATGTCTTTTTTTTTTTAATTACATATTTTTATTTTATTTTATTTTTACTTTTAGTATTTTTTATGTAATTCTCACAATCAATTGCATGAAGAATATAGAGTAAAAAAATTTACTTGATATCTCAATCTCATTAAGTTAAGTACTATAGAAATCTAAGATGTGTCTTACCTTTGCTCACTTTTCACTAAATTCGTTTGATGTTCTTTCTCCTAGATTTAATAACCATGATTATTTAAATTCAACCATATTTGTATAACCTAGTAATCAGAGTTAAAAGAAATATTCAGGTTAATTCTTCTTCTTGACCATTGTAATTTTATTTGATGGAGAGAAACCGCATGGTATCATTTTAAATTAAAACCAAAACTATTTAAATTACAGGATAATGACAATTCCTATTATACTTCCTATTTTAAAATATTGAAACTACATACATCAATCCAAAATGAATCTTCCTTTTTCCACAGAGTTAAATAGTGACAAATAATTACTCAATTTACAAGAAACTCTAATTCTAGAGGAATCAACACAAACACATAGAGAGGTATTTTCAAGGATCAATTTAATGAGTTCAATAATTATTTACTATGGTAACATAGTAATTTCTTAAATAGGGTTAAATATTTCATCTAGGAAACTTACCATTACCTCATAATACCAACTAGAACTAATAAATGACAACACATAGCCACTTTATCTTTCACTTTTAATTTATCTTATCATTGGTTAATAAAATGCACATAAGAAAGTAAGGTAAACTGAATCACATACAAGGAGGGGCCTTACACTTATCATATTGGGGGAGTGGTGTCACATTGATGTGGAATGGTGACCCTTTCCTAATCGCTTAGATAATGAGCTTGTTTCGATCGATTCTATTGAAGAGAATTGATGAAACCAATGAAAAATGTGTGATAAAACATGCTTTAAATGCTAAATTAACATGATGAATGCTAAGATGGCTGATATGGGTGTATGCAAATCTACTCTAAATGTATGCAAGATTCAAAAGATCAAAACCCTAATTACAAAATATGCTAAATCTATGCACCTATGTTATCATGGAAGCCATTAATGGATGATTTAAGTTAATGATGCAAGTAAATTAAGCTAAAAAGATGCTAAATATGAGTGCAAGTGAAAGTGATTTTAACAACATAAGTTTTCTCTTAAAAGATGGACCCATTTGTCTCTAAATACTGACCTATTTATAGGAGGACAAATGAGAAATGAGGGGTTAAGACTAAAAAGGTTAATCAATGGTCAAAATTGGAGGAAAGATGAAACATGGATCAAGGATTCTCATTAATGGATGATAATCAATGATCACATGGATCAAGAAAAGAATCAAGGGTTCATATTCTTCCAAACAAGCAAACTTTCAAAACTTGCAAAAGAAGTCTTGTTGAAAGTTTGTTGTAAGGAGGAATATTCTTTTTTTCAAATGAGTGAAGAAAGAGAATATTCTCATGGGTGAGGAAAATTAGATATTTACTTAATTAAAACCAAATTAAATTGTGCAAAGGGGAAGGAATATTTCATGGGAATATTATTTTTGGAGGAATGTGAAAAGGAGGAATATTCCCTTGCAAGTGGGAGAATTAGATTTAATTAGTAATTTGATGATTAAAATAAAGTTTCAATTATGCAAATTAGGGGAATTATGTAATACCCCTCCGTGTCGGTTGTTCTGAACTTTTGTGTGAATATTTGTGTGTGCTTCATTGATTACTGTGTTATTTGATTGTGTGGAAAATATAATATGTTAGTAGTCATGTTTAAATAATTAATTAGATCATAAGTGAAATTGCAAGGTTATTTGAAATATAATTAGAAATTAAAATCATAATCAATTAAGTTAAATCAAATGATTTAGAACAAATGATCAAATTAAACTAATTCGTTAAAAGTAAAAGTGATATTATTGGATAAATTGATTTAAATTGTTATGAACAAATAATCTTGAAAAGATAATTATTATAATAAGAAATTTAATGGATACTTATTTAGAATCTTGTAAATAGTTGATTTTAATTATTCTAATGTGGAAGTAATTAATTAATAGTGCATTGTGGAGATAATGAATATATATTCAAATAAAAAGTTCATTTTTGTGGATTTAAATTTATTTAGTTTAATCAAAATGCATGATAAAAGAAAATGAAATATAAATACATGAAAAGGCAACAAAAAGAATTAAGGATTAAATATTATTTTGATTTATTTCTTGAAATGTGACTGTTGGTATTCTCTGGAAGAGGAAACAGAAGAGGCTTCTTGTGTGAGATTTTATTTATTTTTGGATTGGGAAGGGGGTGGTATTCTCTTTCCAATAGATTTTGGGGAGAAATTTGGCAGTAAAAATTTCTGTTATAGTATTGCATTTTTTTTTATTTTGAGAATTCATTGAGGAATAAGATTGGAGTTGAGGGGAGGATCTTGTAGCTTGCTGCTGGAAACATTCGTTGGAGGAGGATTGGATTGGCAAAAGGAATAGAGCTTCTACAGATCTTCTTCAACCGCAGGACGCTAGGTTCCTCACTTATTTATTTGCTGTAGCATTAAATAAAATAGCAATTGATTGGAATTGTTTCGCTGTGTATGAAATTTTCGTTTGGGGATTGGGATTGTTGTTTGTTAAAATGGAATTTGGTGGGGTTCTTGACTGTCAATTATTAGATTGAAATTCTCTGGGAGTTCGGGACTGTTGTTTATTTAAATGAAATTAATTGTTGGATTTGTACTGTTGTTCATTATAATATAACTAAGATGGGAATTTTGGAAAAGAACCAGTAGTACTGTAGTTTTGTCTGGAAAATATAATTAATCAACTTAAGAATAATCTTTTACTGGGAAAACTAGGTTGTGTAAATTCTTGTTTATATTTAATCATATACAGAAAAATTATACAGTGTTTATTTTGTTTCCTGATTTCGAAATGCCCAGATTCCAATATATATATATATATATATATATATAGGTTTATATATATATATATATATATAGATATATATAATTATTTATACCTGTGAAAATAGTGAATGAAAATTAAAATTCATTGAATTTCGTTATTTTTCCGTAGCACTGTGCATTGTATTGAATTTCGGGTTTTATATTTATATATTGGGGCTGTGTGGTGGTTCGGCCGCGGCCGTACCCACCACACCGCCGTGGGTACCGTGTGACAGTCTGCGGACTGTCCACGGCCAGGGCGTTTATCCCCGTGTTTTCTTTATGGTTTAAACTTTCCATTCGAAATTTTATATGTTGTTTGATTTTGGAAAATGCGAATTCTATATTTATTACTGTGCGGATTTTATTTTTATAAATATACGTATATATATATGTATATATATATATATATATGTATATATACTTATATTCGTATATATATATATCATTTATTTAGAGTCCTCCGATTTAACTGTTGTAGTATTATTTAAATTTGTTTAAATATATATATATATATATATATATGTTTCTTTTTCTGGTTAAAATAAAGCAGAATCTGTTTAAAATGGAAATAATAATAATATAGAAAGAAATCTGGTTGTTGTTATTGATTTATTAAATTATCAACTATAAGAGGATAAGTTAGTTGAAAAATCAAATTACGAATATATGATAGCATTGATTTATTTAATTCTTGTTTTGAGTGAATATTTTGGAATAGAAAAGAATTCCTTTTAATTTGTTAATTTGTGAAATTTGATAGGATAATATAGTAGAAGGGCAATTTGTGAATATATATATATATATGTCAGCATTGATTGTTTAATTCTTATTTTTAAATGTGTATAGGGTGGAAATAGAATTTAATATAGAATCGAATAAGTTATCTTTTTATGAAGTTAAGTCTTGTAGACTTGTTGGATTCTTAGAAAAGATCTATTCTCTTGCTTCTTTCCTTCTTCGAAAAGAATTAAAATATATAATTACGTAGTGATATTAAAAGGTATTTATGTGTATAAATTTATTTAGATAGATTTAAGATTTAAGGTAGTAAGTTTTAATGTGTAGTTTAAGTATTTAGAGTATTGTTATTATTGTCATTTCTAAAGTATAAACAATTGATCTTAAGTGGCTTTCACAATTAATTTAAATATTGGAAGTGAGTGTTAAGTCAGTATGATGAAAGGAGAGTGGTAATAATGTTTTGAACAAAAGTAGTTATGAAATGATAATGAGTTAACTACCCAATTATTAAGTAGTTTACAATTATGTTGTTAAATGAAAGGGGAAATTTAAATGTATGGGTATGGTTAGAGTTTGATTAGGATATTCTCGAATTGGATAGTTTATTGGTAAAAAAAAAAAGGGATTTTAATCTTTTGGAAATTGATTTCCTTTATATTCATTTAATGGTTGATTTGTAAGTTCTCTTTATGGATAAATCTTTTAGAATACTTGTGATGGTTATCATGAATTGTTTTAGTTAATTGAGTAATTCTAATGGGTAAGTTGTAAAGTTATTTAGTTCTGGTTGTTAATTGATTGGTTAATAAATATTGTTCTTGATTGAATTTTTGGTTGATGTTTATTATGTAAGTGTTTTTGTGGAGTTGTGAGTGGTTGATTATTTAAGGTGTTCTTAAATTTGGTGCCTTGGATGCCTGGTTGCATGCTTTTACCTCTGTTGTTGAAGGATGGTTTTTGGGATGGTTCCATGTTGGTGTGAATGCCTTTGGAGGTTAGTTTTGATTCAAGGAATCCTTTGCCATTTAATTTGTGTTGTAATGTAATTGGGAACTTGTATTTTGTTGGTGAGCTGTGGAAGTTGATCTTCCTGGATTTCTGATTTATTTTGTATCAAAGTTGTTATGTGGTTTGGATGGAGTTGTTGACCTTTTTCTTAATGTATTCACTCATTATATTTGAATTGAAAATAGTTCTTGTGGCCTTGCAATTATTGTTGTCATTGCTATGTTGTTGATTTTATAAAGGTGATTTGTGTACCACTATAAGGGGTTCTTGTGGGGAGAAAATTGAGGTCTCCCATGGAATACCTAGTTGGTGGCTTTTGGTTTTGTTAAGTGATTTTGTTGAATTGAAGGTTGATTTTCTTTTGCGTGTTCCTATTTGAGGTAACACCATTGTTGATTTGCGGATGGGTCTTGATGAATCTTTCCCTTTTATGGCTTTTCTGAGTTACTCTCATATTTGAGGAAATTTTATCCTTGTGTTGGAATTATTAGGGAAAAGCTTGTGTTGCTTCATTTTACCCTTGTTTGTGGGTTTTCATTCTTTTGGCTTCCAGAGGCTTGAGATGATTGATAATTGATGTTCTCTCTCTTTATGTGCCCTTGATGTGGCAAGTGTTTTGGTTTCATGATTTTGAAAGGGTTGTACGAGAATTGTTGAGACTCTGTTTTTGTACTTGTTAGCGAGATGGGTAATGCCTCGCATGCTTTTATGTTGTGATTCTTTGTTCAAATTATGATGGTACAACCCTTTGGTTTTTATGTTGTTGGGTCTCTAGGGAGAGTGGCTCCTCGTGGGGGCCGGCGCCCCATGTAAGGGGAAGGGCAAGATAACCCACGAGTGAGTTGGTAATCAAGTGAAAACCTAATAATTAACTTAGGAGGGTTGGGTAGTAATATCATTATAAGATTAAAAAAAATGGATGCCTCGTCTTCATTAGTGCTTCCACAGACTAATGGAAGGCTGAGAAGGCCGTGGTTGGCAAGGTTGTAACCTCATCCTCATGAGAGGTTATCGGCTCCGCATGAGCTACCCTATGGTGCCGGCGCCTCAAGTAGGAGGAAGGGCCAGGATATCCATAGATGGGGGCCGGTGCCTCAGTTTGGAGGAAGGGCCAGGATAACCCATGTAGGCTATGCGATGACACTCTCCCCTAGTTTCCCATGTGTTTTACTTTCTTGTGTTCCTCCGGAAGTAGGTTGTGGGAGTTGGTTTAGATTGTTGATATTTGAATTCATATTGATTTGTGATTATTGCCTTAATATATCTTTGGTGTACTTTGTGGTCTTGTATGATCTCATTGATATTTGACTTATGACCTTGTACTCTTATGGTACTGTGATATGATGTTATTGTATTATTTGATTGAAATTTGGAATTGTATTATGTTTATTAATTCAGTTTAATTTGGAAGTATTTCATGATCATCCTTTGGTTACTTGTTACTAGTCATTGCTTTGATTTATGTGATGAGATTTATGATTTTAAGTTATTTTAATGACTCTTGGATGTTGTTGATTATGTCTTTGTAATTCTTGAATTTTTATGATACTTTTGTATGGCGTTGAGTCTTGTGGTTCCCTATTTGGATGTTCTTGGTTGCGGTCTCTTTCTTGTTTAGCTCCTAGCACGGGGGGTGGGTCTTCAGACTCACATGGTCGGGTGGAACGTGCTAAGCACCCCATTGGGTCCCCAGTCAGGATCGAGAGGTGCGGATTGGTGTTGTTGCAGCGACTCCAAAGTTGTATCCGTCATGGAGCCAGTTTTCATCTATTCATTGTATCATGATTCTTGTTGTATGGTTTCCGTGCATATTGGAAACACTTTTGTATCATTGTACTTCTTGAATATTGTATTGTAATGTAACATTAAACCTTATGTGGCTATTTGTAGTTGATATTCAATGTGTTAAGTTAATCATGTATATGTTGTATTTATGTACTCAGATGGTTTCTTATCAATGATTATCATGTATACATTTGTTAACGTTTACTTTGTTATGAATTATATCTTTGGTTTTATTCTTTATTGTCGTTGTGTGGATCTCAGTCTCGTAATGACTCTTCGTGTACCCCAAGGGATGTATGTGCCAATGAATCTTCTTAAATGAAATTCATGTTATGATTTAATGTGTATGTTATGTTTACTTTAAAAATAAAAAAAATAAAAAATTGTGCTGTAATTATTGTTTATTCGTCCTTTGGGGTTCGCACGACGGGGCATTACAAATTATATGATATTCATTAAATAATTGATTTAATGGAGATCAAATGAAAAAGAAATGGATGAGATTGATTTGATCTCAATGGTCACAAATGAAAGGAGGATGAAACATGGATCAAGGATTTTCATTAATGGATGAGAATCAAAGATCACATGGATCAAGAAAATATCAAGAGCTCACAATCATGCAAACAAACACACTTTGCAACAACTTTAAAAAGTTGTTTCAAAGTTTGTTTGGAATAATTATTACCTTTTTTTGGAGGAAAATAGGAGAATATTCCTTTGGAATGTTCTCTATGCAAGTAGATGAGAGGGAAATTAGCAATTTAGTTACTTAAAACTAAATTTGAATGTGCAAGATGATGAATGTAAGGATATTCATTAAATGATTGATTTATTTAATGGAAAGGGGATGCAAATATGATATTTAATTAAATAGTTTAGGTTATTTAATTAAATAAGAGGACTTATGGTTAAAATTAAATAATTTGCATTATTTAATTAAACTGGATGAAATGTTAGTGTGAGAGGGGATGAATTAACCCAATTAGGTCAATTAGATTAATAGGTGAAAATGAGACATTTAATTAAATAATTAGGTTTATTTAATTAAACAAGAAAAACGAAGATGGATTTTAGAATGAAGCGATGTTAATATATTGAATTCAAGTGTGTATATCATTCAGGACATTTTTAAGTGTCTACAATAGGGTACAAAAAAGGGAGTCCAACATAAGTGGGGAAATTATTATCTCTATAGTGACTCCACAACCATTAGAGTTTATGGGTACCCTATTAGTCCCCATGTATTACCTAGATATGTACCCTCCAAAGTGGCATTTTCAGAAGTCATATGGAAGCTTAGTGAGTTAGATAAATCCCATATCAAAGGGTAAAAGAAGGGTTCAATCTTCCCTTTTTCCATAGGTTTTTCTGATTTCACAGTTACTAAGGAAGGATTGGATCATTTATATCCAATTTTGCAATCATATAAGATGGCCTAGGATGTTTCAACAACCTTTGATCCTGAAGGTTTTATTAATTAGGTGAGGGTCAACATTAAGAGGTTATCCTATCAACATAAAATTTACTTTAGTGAAGATGTCATCAAAAATTGCAAGGATGACCAGGAGGACTCGAAGATAGCAAAATAAAGAAGAGTCTTGATTATCAATGTATATTTGCTAAGATATGGAATCCAATTGCAAGAATTCAAATGATCTTGCAAAATATTGATAAGATAATTAGAAAGGCATCGGTGCTTGAAGAGAGGCATACCTATCAACCCACCATTAACCCATTTGTTTATTCTTTTAAAGAAGACCCAAAGGACTTGTAATAAGAGATCCTGCTCAACCCTCTCCCCCCTCATGCATCACCACCATCTCCACCATAGGTGCCATTATCCCCTCCATAGAAGCAACCACAAAAAAGAACAATAATTGATCAACCACCTTTGGCTGATTATCCTATTGGACCTTATGAGGAGGATGAAGTTTAAGTGACTAGGGAGGAAACGAATAAAGAAATTCCCTTTCCCTCAAGAGAAACTGAAGTCAGATAGCGTCATAGTAGACTAGGTAATGATGCCACAAATGGAAGGGATGAGGAAAATGATATCAGGGCATTGGTTTTCCAACAAAACATTTTAGATAATGAATTTGTAAAGACTAAAGAATTTAAATATTTTTTTATTAGGTCAAAGAGGGAAGAATACTTCCAGTGACCTAAGCAAGAAAAAGAAAGAGTACCCTAGGAATAGTATGATGAGGTCACAAAGAAAGTACTGAGATAAAGGAGTTTTGATGCCAAGGAAATTACCCCAAAAGAAGGGAGGGAATTGGTAATGGATAGGGGATTATTGCTACTCCTAGAGTGGGATATTGCCTTGGCGATTACTTTTGATACAATAAGGAGATAGATGAAGAAGTATTTTATTTAGAAGAACAAACACAAATGGCATTGTCAAGATTAGGGTTCAACCCCAAGTGGGAAACCCTTGCAATTTGGGCCCTATCCCCAAACAGTAATATGCCTCAAGTTGCAAAGGCATCACAAAATGTAAAAGGGGGGCTAGTAATAAAGAGGGTATCGAATACCTCAGCCATTGAATTTGTTGCATTAGCAATTGATACTACCATGTTTAGTGATGCTATTACCAAAATTTTGTAGAATAAATATGATAAGTTGCTACAAGACTACTAAACACTTACAACAAAATATACAAAATTAAAGATAAAAGAAGCTCATGTTGCACATCCCCCCATTGACACACAAGCAACTAGCTCTTCTTTAACAACATCTACTAATATTTCAATTAGAGAAAATGAGGAACTCAAGGAAAAGGTTCAAATTCTATAAGATAAATTTGAGGGGTATTTAGAATGACCAACATGAAGGCATGTTTCATGTTGTGTCAAAAAAATTGGTACATTTAATGTCTAAAATTTTGAGAAGGTTGGAGAATGTTCATAGAGATTATTCTAACCTTGTAAAGGAAATTAATAGGGTGGAAAGAGATAAGGAGAATACTAGGGAAATTAGGAATAAGTGGATCCCTAGAATAAATGCATTACAAGGAATGTATAAAGGATTTGCACATGAGGCTAATCCACCTGAGGATATTTTTCTTGCCAAGCTAGTAGGAGAAATGCAAGCATATATGATTGAATTGATAGAGAAGGCCAAGACTAGACTGAATAATTTTGAGAATATAGAAATTAGAATTATGCCTTATATCAGAAATGAGGATGGGGAGATAAAGGAACTCCTTTAGTGGAAATATCAGTTCAAGGAACTAACTCCCACTTTTTCCTTCATTTTTGATGAAAATAAAGTTGATATAGAGCTCCTTAAGGCTTGCATGGATAATTTGATTAATACTAATAAACTTTTAGATACTTTTGAGAAGGAGACCTATTCAATTTTGTCTAGATATACTCGTTATATGTATAATATTGATTTGATTCTTGCATTCCAATGGCCATCAAAAATAATATATCAAGCATGTGATGTGAGTTATAATCACTTTCCAAGATTATAGGTATTGTTTTGGTGGTTGGTTTGGTTAACAACATTTTGGGCATAAGTTATCAGATTTTGTGTCATGTAATAACAATTTTGCAATTTTGGAATAGTATATTCAAAATAAGGTATTTCTCCAATCAGTTGATACTATGCTAGGATAGGTCAACATGATAGTAGTAATGATAAAGAAGGGAATAAAGTGGGAGATTTAAGTTGTGTTTCAATCGGTCTCCACCAACTAGGTATAACTACCGCATCAACTTGTTAGAAATAAATGTCAGAGATGTCTTGTCGATTGCATAGAGAATTTTGAAAGGAAATTAAAACTACATGCCATAATAACTATCGCAGAGGCCTTCAACAACCTTTGTAGCACTCCTTTGATTTTCTTATATTTTCAGATAGTGTTTTTACTTTGATAGACCATGATACTATGTTATTGTTATTTGACTGCTGACATTGGAGCAATGATGGTTTTCATATTGTGATGTGATGGTACACTATATGGATGTTTATTGATTATGACATGCTTTCTGGTTATCATAGTTGATTATTTGAGTTAATATTGATATATGTTCATCTATAGTTAATTGATGTTTTAGTTTTGTCAGTTTTGATGTGACACTATATTGGTGAAGGGAATGGGATTGTATCACTCGCCTATGAGTGCCCTATGATTTTGTGATTTTCTCTTCAAGGTGTGATTGTTTATAATCTATATACATGTACGACATATGCTTTATTGTAGGATTGTAGGTATAGGACATTGATTCCACTTGGATTCACAAGTTTGAGTGTGTCCATTGCCCAACATAATAGTTGATTGGGAGATAGTAATTGGATTTCCTTGTCAAGCCACAACCCTAGTCACAGTGTGTCGTCAGTCTTTGTTTGGTTTTGTTGAGTTGTCATGTTCTCCATGTTTTCCTTTTCGTTTATTTATTTTGCAAGGTATGTTTTGTGGGAAATTAATGTTAATTAATGCTTATAATGGTTTTTAGTGATTATTTAATTAATATTGATTAATGTTGTTAGAAGTTTTATATTTGATTTAATTAATTAAATTAAATTTATTTTGTAAAGTGATTTAATCATTGTGATTAAATTTATTTTATAAAGTGATTAAATTAATTAGATTAAATTTAATTAGAAATTAATATGCGAATTATGAATTATTAAATGCATAAATATCTTGTAATTATCTTACAAGAAATATCTGTGATTTGGTTGAAAAGATATTTTATTTGTGACATGTGTTAAAAAAATTAAACACTATTGTTGGGAATTAATTCTTGGAGAGAATATTTACATTAACTGAAAGAGAAAAGAGGCTACTTCATGACAATGAGAAAATATATTTTTTCTAAAAGTGGTTGTTGAAAATTGGGAGGAAGTTCTTGAGAAATTTTGGCTCTAGTTTTGTTTTCTTCTTTCTGGAAAAGTGGATAATTTGGAGGAAGCTTTGGTAAATTGGAATCTAAAGGTGAAGCTCCACTTCAAACATCATTTCCTCAAGCATTCAGAAATAGGTTCTTTAAATTATTTTTATTTATATGCAAATTGGAAAGATTGCTTGTACAAGAAGAATATGTTATCTATGTAGAAGCTTTAATATATTTTGTAAATTTGAAAGATTGTCGTGTTTGGAAAATTGCTGTGAAAGCTTAGAGCTTCTGTAGAAATTGTTTTAAGCTTTGATTTGTCTGGAATTGGAAAATTGTCATAAAAGATTTAGAGCCTCTATAGGAATTGTTTTTAAAACTATAGAAATCCCAGAAGAGAAAATAATAGAAGGTTTGGAAAATCTCTGTAGGAATGGATTTAAAATCTTCCTGTCAAAATTTGTGGAAAATCTTGTTTGTATGGGAAAATATTTTCTTGTAGAAGATTATTGTTTTGTTTTGTTTTTCCAATTAGTTTTATTTGGTTGGGAAACTAAAAACCTCTGGTAAAAATTTGAAAACATCCTTCTGTAGAATTTTTTTGTAAAACCCCTTGTAGAAAACTTTTGTTAAAACAATTGGTCTTCTTGAGCAATCATTCTGATATATATATATATAGCATATTTGATTATAAAAATACATGTTAAAAATTGCTTTCGAAGAAAACCTGGATTGAAGTTACCATATAGCAAATTTTATATATATTCACAGGTTTTGAAAATTTTAAATGTTTAAAATATATGTGGAGAAGTGTTGTGGCTACCCCATAGTTGACTCCCCATTGGGGAGAGTCGACGCTGTGAGCCAACACCAACGCTGCCCCACAGTGGTTGTGCCCCCCACAATGGGGGTTCGACTATGTTGCAGCCAACACAGCCTTTGATGGCTACGAAACCTTCTTTCACCTTGGAAAAAAAAATTCAATTTTATTTAGGTTTTTTTAAAAAATATATAAAGTATATTATAAATATATAAATACATAAATATGTATATATAAATATATATTTGTATATATATATATATATATATGTATATATGTATGTATGTATGTATGTATAAATCTATATATATATTTATATATAATATATTTATTATATTTATATATGTATAATTATGTATATATATATATATATATTTAAATGATATCTTAAATAAATGCATGCAAATGCACAAAGTAGATAATTTTAAAATGATATGATATGAAAGAGGAAATTGATTTTTATTTAGATGTAATTTAGAAATTGAAATAAACAAATATATTTAATTTCTTTATTTGTCTATAAGTGAAATTGCAATAAGCTAGTTTATTTGGGCAATGTGTTATTGTACTTTCTTGAAATGGAAATTGGATTTAGGAAATCGTAATGGTAGTTTTATTTCTTGCCTGAATTGCCTATTAAATTATGATTTCTTTTATTCTCGTAAGTTGGGGAAATTGGATAGTCATGTATGTAAGTCTTCTAGATGATGTTGTTTTATGTGGGGGTTGTTGTGATATATGGTTCAACCCTTTGATTTCCCTTGGGTAGTGCACTTGGTTGTGATTCAGTTTAAGCACCCAGTTACTAGGAACGAGATGCGTTGCCTCTTATATTTTGGATTGGGATTTAATATCCATTGTGTACACTTTGTTTACCCTTGGGTTTTGGATTAGATCCTTGTGTTGTTAGTAGGGGAGTGGCTCTCAATGGGGGTTGACGCACAAAGTGGTTCCAAGGTAACTCATGTGAGAGTTAATTAATTCAATGTAAATTAAATAATTGTATTAGGGGAAAAGGTACCTTAAATCATATAACTTGTTAATTGTGCCTTGCTCATGGGCTCAAGGGCTTGCTTAGATTTGGGATGAGATGAGAAGGCCTAGAATGAAAAGATCATTATCTCATCCCTTTGAAAGATATTTGATTCCGCATCAGTTTGCATGTGGGGCCCGGGGTCATGAGAGGCTATCAAGGTAACCCAAGATGGGGTCGGGGCCTAGGAAGATCTACTAGGGTAAACCATGCAACTTTGTGATAACACTCCTCCTATGACAATAATATGTATTGTGCAGTTAATATACTTGATTATTTTACTCTGGAAGCAATGTAACCTTTAGGTATGTATTATTCTTGTATGGTATAGTATTGTGTGTTTCCTATGTCTAGAGGTTGTTGGTTTTTCCCAAGAATCCATTTTACTATCTCCTAGCATGGGGGATGGGCCTTCGGGTACCACTTGGTTGGGTGGAATGTGCACCTTACACTGTTGGGTTCCCATTTCATGTTTGTGATGGAGGGATCTTCCAAATTGGAGAGCTCACATGTACTAGTTGCTTTGTACTATTTCTTATGTTCTTTTGTATTAGTTGGATACTTTGTATATGTACTACTCCTCATTTTTATTTGAGGAGGATTCTTGTATCAATGCAATTGTAACATTATTGTATGATCTTCCTCATTTTGGACATGATTTTTGTAACTTCTATATTAAATGAATGTAATCTATGGATGATTCTTTAATGTGCTTTGTATCTTATGAGATGATTTTAATGCTTTGGATGTATGTTATTTATTTCATGAGTATTATTTATATGCTATGGATTAGTTTACTTTTGTATAATATGGGATTCAAATGTAAGCTTTTTCGTGTACCTTAGAGGATGTATGCATTAAGTGTAGTTCACTTTACTTGTTATTAATTACACTTAAAAAAAAAAATTATGCTTTTGTTGTCTTTGCATCATCCTCTAGGGTTATGTGGTGAGGTGTTACACATGGTATCAGAGCTAGGTTTAAACATTGGGTGCTCTGGGATAATGTTGAAACCATTAAGTTGTTAGTTGTGTATGATTTAAGATTGTGTACCTTGTCTCATACCTTGTTGTGTCTGTGTAGGATCATGCCACCTAGGCGAGGTCGCGGTAGAGGTCGTGGTCATGGCCAAGGAGGTGGTTGTGAAGGTAGTCAGCAGGATTCCCCTCCCCATGTTCCCCATGACTCAAATCGTGAGGAACATTAGGCTTCCCAAAATGCTCTAGGAGGTGGTGATCAGAATCAGGATCCACCAGGGATCGAGGGTGCTCATTTGTGTCATTTGTTAGAGGAGACTCTTGCTCGCCTTGGGCTAAGGCATGACATAGATTAGATTAATATTGGTGAGAGAGAGGTACTAGAACAACCAGAGATAGACATAGCCACTCACATGAGAGACCTACTTAGAGCTCGTCTGCCCACTTTTGAAGGTTCTAGAAGTGGATTAGAGGCTGAGACATGGTTGATAGACCTGAACTAGTGTTTTTATATGCACCCTTATGGTAGCAACACTAAGGCCAAGTGTGCAATCATGCACTTGCGAGACTTTGCATCTACCTGGTGGAGATTAGAGGAGTAGAAGCTCTGTATTGACATTAATTATGTGTCTTGGGATATTTTCATAGAGTGGTTTATATCCATATTCCTTTATGACTATTGGTGATAGTGTCATGGAGACAAGTTTCATGCTCTACGATAGATGGCCATGTCGGTGGAATAGTATGAGCATCAATTTTATGAGCTCAAATAGTTTGCTCGCATTGGTGATGATGAAGGCATGCTTGTTCAACACTTCATTAGGGGCTTAAATGCCTAGATCAGTGGTGGTGTTTAGGTTTTTGAACCATAGACTATGGAGATAGTAGTGGAGAAGGATAGACTGGTGGAGGAGAATTTGGTGATGGCATTGGGTGGCCATACTGGAGTGCAGATAGGAAGTGCTTCAGCTATAGGACCTAGTTCACAAAGTGGCTAGGCTCAAGGAGCTAGACTACCTAGGACACAATAGGTGCCTTCACAGAGTGGTCAATATCAAAATTCATAGGGGAAACAAAATAATTTCTATCCGAGACAGGGAGACATGTATCAGTCAGGGGGTGATAGGAAATGGAGGCAAAAAAAACACCCCAACTTTGAGCAGCTAACATAAAGTATGCAGTCTACCTATAATAGGGGTAGCATTCAACAATTGAGTGCACCTCCTGGAGGTAGAGGATTCAACAGGGGTACAAGATGTTTTGATTGTGGCCAATAGGGTCACATAGTGCGATAGTGTCCCAATAAGGGCACATCAGGTTATACTCAAAGGCCAGTAGCATCAGAACTGAATGTTGGAGATGGGGGTAGAGGTCATTGAGTATTTGTTGTAGTTGACAACCGCCAGGTTGATCACCAAGGCACAGTGGTAGAGACTTCTGGTATGTTATAGGGTAACATGGTTACCATTCTATTTGATTCAGGAGCATCAGATTCTTTTATTTCATCATATGTCATGGCACATTGTATACTAAGGGCAGCAAAGCAAGATGTTAAGTGGTAGGTCGAATTGGCCTTCCGTGCTAAAGTTGCAGCACATTCCCTAGTACCTGATTGTAGATTGGAGATTGGATCCTTTCACACTATAGTAGACCTCTACATTATACCATTGGGGTTGTATGACATCGTCTTAGGGATGGATTGGCTTGAGGCTCACAAGGAAATTATTGACTATCAACACAAGTTGATTTGATGCATTGATGTATCTGGTAGAGAGGTTGAGATAGTGGGAGTTCAAAGACCCATATCGTTGAGGATGATCTTGACTATGCAGCTGAGGAGATGTGTACATCAGGGATGTCAGTTGTTTGCAGTGACAGTAGATGATTTGGAGTTGGGTGATAGTGAGGAGAAGGTTTCTCTTGATATCCACCCCATACTTTAGGAGTATGTAGATGTATTTCCTGATGAGATTCTAGGGATGCCACCTCAGTGTGACATTGATTTCAAGATTGATCTTATACCTAGTTTCGAACCTATTTCATGAGCTCCATACCATATGACTACATAGGAGCTTAAGGAGCTCCGCTTGCAACTGGAGGAGTTGTTAGCAAAGGGTTTCATCCACCCTAGTGTTTCACCTTGGGGAGCACTAGTAATTTTGTGAAGAAGGATGGTTCTCTCCATCTGTGCATAGACTACCATTAGCTGAATAAAGTGACAATTAGGAACTGACATGTGCACCTAGGATTGATGATTTGTTGAATAAAGTGACAATTAGGAACTGACATCCCTTACCTAGGATTGATGATTTGTTTGATCAAATCAAGGGTGCTAAGGTATTTTCAAAAATTGATCTTAAGTCAAGGTATCATTAGCTACACATTTTTTATTATGACATTCATAAGACATCGTTTCACACATGTTATGGTCACTACGAGTTTATAGTTTTACCGTTCGAGTTGACAAATGCACCATCTATGTTCATGAGCTTGATGAACAGAGTCTTTCACACTTATATGGATAGATTTTTATTAGTATTTCTTGATGATATATTGATCTATTACAGGACAATAGAGAAGCATGAGGAGCATCTAAGGTAGGTTTTGCAGTGTTTCAGAGATAATTAGTTGTATGTGAACCTATCCAAATGCGAGTTCTTTAAGACTGAGGTTAAGTACCTTGGGCATGTGATATCAAGAGAGGGTATTGTAGTAGATCTTGTGAAGATCCAAGTGATCATTGATTGGCCTATGCCCACTAATGTGGAAAAGATACGTAGTTTCATGGGATTAATAGGTTATTATAGACGCTTTGTTCAGGGTTTCTCTAGGATAGGATATCCTATCGCTTCTCTTCAGAGAAAATGGAAGAGATTCATCTAGTTAGAGTAGTGTGAGACAACATTTCAAACTCTAAGGGAAAGGTTGACCAACACACCGATTCTTGTGATACCTAATCCTACTGGAGATTTTATTGTCTATACAGATGCATCTTTGGAGGGATTAGAGTAGTTTTGATGTAGAATGGTCATGTTATTGCGTATGAGTTGCGTAAAATCAAGGATCATGAGTTGAATTACCCCACACATGATCTTGAGTTGGAAACAATAGTACACTCTTTGACGACATGGAGGCATTACCTATTTGGGCATAGATTTGAGTTGCACAGTGACCATCGAAGCTTATAGTACATCTTCATGCAGCCTAATCTAAATGCCAGGCAGAGGCGATGGATGGAATTCCTTTGTGAGTATGACTTCAAGGTGAAGTTCATCCAGGGGAAGGAGAACGTAGTTTCTAATGCTCTCAGTAGATGGGGAAATGAGCTGTCAAAGTTGACTCTTGGTGTGGATTTGAGGAGTCAAATTCTTTCTACACTTGCTATAGACAGTTGGTATCAGGAGGTGAGATCAGAGATAGAGACAGGAAAAATTTGTAAGGGAAAATTCTTAGTTTATTCTCTAAAGTCAGATGGTTTTTTAAGACACATGGGACACATTCATGTTCCATCTTCTGGAGATCTTCGTACCTTGGTTATGGTAGAAGCACATTGAGCACCCTATTTAGCTCATCTAGGAGTGAAGAAGATGCATGCCAATTTGCGATAGCTATACTTCTAGGCAAGTATGAAGTGAAATATCACTGACTTTGTGTTGAGGTGTTTGGAGTGTCAGTGAGTGAAGGCTAAACACCAACATCTGGCAAGACTTTTACAGCCACATTTGGTGCCAGAATGGAAATGGGATATAATCTCATTAGATTTCTTTGTTGGGTTACCCAATTCTTTGTGATGGCACGATGCCATTATGGCGACGGTGGATAGGTTGAAAAAGGTAGCACACTTCTCACCTGTTCATTCATCCTATAATGCTCTATTCATTGCTAGAGTGTTCATGAGAGATATAATTAGGTTGCACGGTATTCCTCATTAGATCATTTCTGATAGGGATCCTATGTTTACCTTAGCTCTTTGTACATCATTGCAACATGCCATGGGGATGCAGTTGAACTTTAGTTCAGTGTATCACCCAGAGACAGATGGACAGACTTAAAGGGTCAACCAGATCCTTGAGGATATGTTACGAATGTATGTGATGGACCAGCAAACACGATGGAAGGACTATCTCCATTTAGTGTAGTTTTCTTATAATAATAGTTATCAGAGTTCAATCGGTATGCCTCCTTTCTTGGAATTGTATGGATGATTGTGTCAAAATCCTTTGAGTTGGGATCAGTTAGAGGATAGAGTTCTACTAGGTGTAGAGATGCTTTAGGATATGGAGCAGCAGGTGATCCGTATCAAGGAACATTTGGTTGTTGCACATGATAGGCAGAAAAAGTATGCAAATGCGTGTCAGGTGGATCACCAGTTTGTAGTAGGTGACCAAGTATTTTTGTGAGTGCATCTGCGAAAGAGTCCAATCTGATATGGAAAAGGGCTCTAAACTCACAACTTTCTCTGTCAGGCCATTCGAGATTCTTGAGAAGATTGGGCCAGTAGCGTACCATCTTGCTTTGCCACCCAGTCTCTAGTGCATACACAACGTATTTCATATTTCAGTACTCAGGCCTTATCACCCTGATATATCTCACATCCTTGATTGGAATTCCTTACAGGTAGAGGATGGGTAGCTGGCTTTGGAGCCTATGGCTGTCACATAGCACAGGAGACTCACCCTCAGGGGTCAATATATTGAGTAGGTTAGGGTCTAGTGGGATCCTAGAGATGATACTTTGGCTACCTAGGAGGATGCGACTAGGATGAGATAAATTTATCCCTATTTTTTCATAGGCTTCTAGGAGTAAAACTGATCCTAGGGGGAGGATGTAGCACCCCTCTGATTTGCTTATATTTTCAGAAAATGATTTTACTTTGATAGACCATGATACTACGTTATTGTTATTTGATCACTGGCATTGGAGTGATGATGGTTTTTATATTGTGATGTGATGGTACACTATATGGATGATTATTGATTATGACATGTTTTCTAGTTAACATAGTTGATTATTTTAGTTAATATTGATATATGCTCATCTATAGTTAATTGATGTTTTGGATTTGTCATTTTTTATGTGACATTGTATTAGTGAAGGGAATGGGATTACATCACTCGCTTGTGAGTGCCCTGCGATTCCGCGATTTTCTCTTCAAGGTGTGATTGTTTATAATCTATATACATGTATGACATATGTTTTATTATAGGATTGTAGGTACAGGACATTCACTCCACCCAGATTCACAGTTTTGAATGTGCTCATTGCCCAACGAAATAGTTGATTGGGAGATAGTAACTAGATTTCCTTGTCAAGCTACAACCCTAGTCATAGTGTGCCATCAATCTTTGTTTGGTTTTGCTGAGTTTTCATGTTCTCCACGTTTTCCTTGTCGTTTATTTATTTTGCAAGGTATGTTCTATGGGAAATTAATGTTAATTAATGCTTATAATGGTTTTTAGTAATTATTTAATTAATTTTGATTAATGTTGTTAGAAGTTTTATATTTGATTTAATTAATTAAATTAAATTTATTTTGTAAAGTGATTTAATCATTCTGATTAAATTTATTTTATAAAGTGATTAAATTAATTAGATTAAATTTAAATAGAAATTAATATGTGAATTATGAATTATTAAATGCATAAATGTCTTGTAATTATCTTAGAGGAAATATTTGTGATTTGGTTGAAAATATATTTTATTTGTGACATGTGTTAAAAAAATTAAACATTGTTGTTGGGAATTAATTCTCGAAGAGAATATTTGCATTAACTGAAAGAGAAAAAAGGCTACTTCATGGCAATGAGAAAATATATTTTTTTTAAAAGAGGTTGTTGACAATTGGGAGGAAGTTCTCAAGAAATTTTGGCTCTGGTTTTGTTTTCTTCTTTCTGGAAAAGTGGATAATTTGGAATAAGCTTTGGTAAATTGGAATCTGAAGGTGAAGCTCTACGTCAAACATCATTTCCTCATATATGCAAATTGGAAAGATTTCCTATACAAGCAAAATATGTTATCTTGTGTAGAAGCTTTAATATATTTTGTAAATTTGAAAGATTGTCGTGTTTGGAAAATTGTTGTGAAAGCTTAGAGTTTCTGTAGAAATTGTTTTAAGCCTTGATTTGTATGGAATTAGAAAATTACCATAAAAGCTTTAGAGCCTCTGTAGGAATTGTTTTTAAAACAATAGAAATCCCAGAGGGAAAACAATAGCAGATTTGGAAAATCTCTATCGGAATGGATTTAAAATCTTCTTGTCAAAATTTGTGGAAAATCTTGTTTGTATGGGAAAAGATCTTCTTGTAGAAGATTATTGTTTTGTTTTGTTTTCCCAATTAGTTTTATTTGGCTGAGAAATTGAAAACCTCTGGTAAAAAAATGAAAACATCCTTCTGTAGATTTAAAAAAAAAAAACCCCCTGTAGAAAACTTTTGTTAAAAAAATTGCTCTTCTCGAGCAATCATTCTGATATATCTATATATATATGTATAAGCATATTTGATTATAAAAATCCCTGTTAAAAATTGCTTTCGAAGAAAACCTAGATTGAAGTTACCATACAATGAATTATATATATATATATTGCAGGTTTTGAAAATTTTAAATTTTTAAAATATGTGTGGGGAAGCGTTGTGGCTACCCTACAGCCAATTCCCCATTGGGGAGAGCTAGTGTTGTGAGGCAATTCCAACATTGCCCCACAGTGGTCGTGCCCCCCACAATGGGGGTTCGGCTGTGTTGCAACCGATGCAACCTTTGATGGCTACGGAACCTTCTTCCACCTTGGAAAAAAAATGATTTTATTTAGTTTTTTTTTTTTTTAGATATATAAAGTATATTATAAATATATATACATAAATATGTATATATAAATATATATTTGTATATATATATATATGTATGTGTATAAATATATATATATATATATATAATATATATATATGTATGTGTATAAATATATATATATATATATAATATATATATATTTATTATATTTATTATATGAGATTTGAAATATTGTAATTTAGTTTTTATATTTAAATATTATATTTATATATGTATAATTATGTATAAATATATATAATTATATATATAGATATTTAAATGATATCTTAAATAAATTCATGCAAATGCACAAAGTAGATAATTTTAAAATGATATGATATGAAAGAGGAAATTAATTTTTATTTAGATGTAATTTAGAAATTGAAATAAACAAATAGATTTAATTTCTTTATTTGTCTATAAGTGAAATTGCAATAAGCTAGTTTATTTGGGCAATGTGTTATTGTATTTTCTTGAAATGGAAATTGGATTTAGGAAATCCTAATGATAGTTTTAGTTCCTGCCTGAATTGCCTATTAAATTATGATTTCTTCTGTTCTCGTAAGTTGGGGAAATTAGATAGTCATGTATCCAGATGATGTTGTTTTATGAGGGGGTTGTGATTTATGGTTCAAACCTTTGATTTCCCTTGTGTAGTGCACTTGGTTGTGATTCATTTTAAACTCCCAGTTACTATGAATGGGATGTGTTGCCTCTTATATTTTGGATTGGGATTTAATATTTGTTGTGTGCACTTTGTTTACCCTTGGGTTTTGGATTAGATCCTTGTGTTGCTAGTAGGGGAGTGGCTCTCAATGGGGACCAACACACAAAGTAGTGCCAGGGTAACTCACGTGAGAGTTAGTTAATTCAATGGAAATTAAATAATTGTATTAGGGGAAAGGGTAGCTTAAATCATATAACTTGTTAATTGTGCCTCGCTCATGGGATCAAGGGCCTGTTTAGACTTGGGATGAGATGAGAAGGCCTAGAATGGCAAGATCATTATCTTGTCCCTTTGAAAGATATTTGATTCCGCATCGGTTTGCATGTGGGGGTCGGGGCCTAGGAAGATCTGCCAGGGTAATCAATGCAACTTTGTGATGACACTCCTCCTATAACAATAGTATGTATTGTGCAGTTAATATACTTGATTATTTTACTCTGGAAGCAATGTAACCTTTAGGTATGTATTATTCTTGTATGGTATAGTGTTGTGTGTTTCCTGTATCTAGAGGTTGTTGGTTTTTCCCAGGAAGCCCTTTTACTATCTCCTAGCATGGGGGGTGAGCCTTCAGGTAACACTTGGTTGGGTGGAACGTGCACCTTACACCGTTGGGTTCCCATTTCATGTTCGTGATGGTGGGATCTTCCAGATTGGAGAGCTCACATGTACTAGTTGTTTTATACTATTTCTTATATTCTTTTGTATCAATTGGATACTTTGTATATGTAGTACTCCTCATTTGTATTCGAGGAGGATTCTTGTATCAATGTAATTGTAACATTATTGTATGATCTTCCTCATTTTTGAAATGAGTTTTGTAACTGCTATATTGAATGAATGCAATCTATGGATGATTCTTTAATGCACTTTGTATCTTATGAGATGAGTTTAATGCTTTAGATGTATGTTATTTATTTCATGAGCATTATTTATATGCTATGGATTAGTTTACTTTTGTATGTTATTGGATTTGAATTTAAGCATTGCCATGTACATTAGAGGATGTATGCGTTAAGTGTAGTTCACTTTACTTATTATTAATTACACTTTTAAAAAAAAATTGTTACGCTTCTGTTGTATTTGTGTCGTCCTCTAGGGTTACGTGGTAGGGTGTTACAACCTTTTCAAGGAATTTGCAAATTGTAATGTTTTGGCCCTTTGTAGATAATGGCATTACCTAAGATTTTTCCTTTTATGACTTAGGTGGTGGATGAGGCTTTTTGCTTGTTACTTCCCTTGTGTCTCTAAAAGGGAATTCTAAGCCTTATTTTAAGGGTTCAAATTCTTTAGTCTTGTAATTTTAGTATATAGCTTGGTTTTTGTACAGATAAGTCCTTCGAAATTTAGAGAAGAAATATTGTAATTTTTCTTTGTAATAACTACAAACGACTCAAATACTTAGTGTGTTTTCTCAAATTTGAGTGTCAATCTACTACACTCTCCATGTTATAATACATTATTGTGACTATAATCATAGTATACGTTAAATACCCATGATCCTAATGAATTTAAGCATTATCTAACCCTCTAAGCTACAATCCCAATGAGATATTCAAAAGCATCAAAAAGCTAAGAAACCATTAAACTAAACATGAAATGAAAATGAAAGCTTAAAATAAATTCATTCTAATACTCTGAAGCTTGTCCCATTGGGGGAGTGGTGTCGCATTGATGTGGAATGATGACCCTTTACCAATCCATTGGATAATATGAGTCGTTCCAATCAATTTTATTGATGAAAACTGATGAAATTGATGAAATATGAATGAAACATGGATGCCAAAACTAGTTTAACATGATGAAAATGAATGCTAAATTCTAAAATGTTTGATGGATATGGATGCAAGCTATGATAAATGGAAATGAAGTTCAAATATGCAAGCCATGGATGCAAACTAATGCTAAAATGGAAGCAATTAATGGATGGTTAACCTAATATGGATGAAGATTAAGCTAAAATGCTAACAAGTGTTAAGTGTGGATGCAAGTGAGTATGAATTTTAATAGAATAGCTTTACTCTGAAAAGGTGGATCCATTTCTCTCCAAATGGTGAAGTATTTATAGGAGAGCAAATGAAGAATTAAGGGCTTAGATCGATTTGATCAATCAATGGTCAATATTGAATGAAGGGTGAAGGTATGGATCAAGGATCCATTAATGGATGAGAATCAAAGATCACATCGGTCAAAGAAATCATCAAAGGTACACAATGATTCAAACAAACACACTTTGTAACAACTTTGAAAGTTTGTTACAAAGTTTTTTTTGAAAATGATCATTCCCTTTTTTAAGCCAAATAGGAGAATATTCCTTTAGAATATTCCCTATCTAAGTGGATGGGAGGAGAAATTAGCAACTTAGTAATTAAACTAAATTTTGATTGTGCAAGATGAGGAATAATAGGATATCCATTAAATAATTAACTTATTTAATGAAAAGGGGTTCAAAATGACATTTAATTAAATAATTAAGATTATTTAATGAAATAAGAGGACATAAGGTGTTAAAATTAAATAATTTTATTTATTCAATTAAATAGGATGAAAGGTAAATATGAAAGAGGGTGAATTAACCTAATTAAATCAATTAGATTAATAGATGAAAATGATGCATTTAATTAAATAAATAGGCTTATTTAATCAAACAGGCAAAAAGAAGATGAAATTCAAGACAAAATGATGTTAGTGATTAGGTTCAAGGGTGTAACACCATTCAAGACAATTTTAAATGCCTACATTTTTCCCCTTTTTGAAGCAAGGTACCTATTACATTGGTTCAAAGATTGATGCCTTTTGGATCAATGTTGCTGCTCAGATCAAAAAATTTAAAAATTTAAAAATTCTTGACTCTTTTGAATGCCCCATTGTTGCCCCAGCGGAAGGAATTAAGCTAGTACCTTTCCCCCTTGAGAGATCAGGCATAAATTTGGAATTTTAGGTTGAGATCATGAAAAAGATTCAAGATTAGTTCAGCTAAAAGAGGACTAGAAAGCTCAGATGTCTGATGTAGACAGATTTGGTGATGTATAGACAATAATCGACCATGTGTAGCCTCATGTATATTTTGATATATCACACAGATTTGATACTTGGATAGAAATTCTAGTAAAGATAAAAGAAGAAGAAGAAGAATATGGATGGATTGACCATTGATTTCGAGAGTTATTCAGAAGTCCAACAAGTCCATGAGTCATTGGGACTTTATTAGATATGGTGATGAGATTGATGATTTTCTCATTTCTAGGATTGGGACTCTCCATCATTCCTTATTTTTGATATAACACATAGACACAATGCATCATGGTATTAATAACCAGGATGGTGTTGTATCTAGTGCAATGGACTTTGACTCTGCAAATAGATAATATAGTCCCTGTTCACACCTTGACATACAAAAACTTTGTTGGAATGTAGTTTAGAAGTTTAAAATATTTCGAACCAAAGCATACGTAATAGTCAACAATCTACTCCAAACGATCTCCCTACACACAATTATGTATGCGCTAAGATTATTTTACAAGAATATCCCAAAAGCACAACAAACAAAAGATAATGATCAATGCCCCATTCCTTTCTCTCTAAATCATTTTTATAGACATCATTGAGAGGTCCTTGGAATGTGTCAACAAGATAAATCATAAGACAAGATCAAAACAAATAGTCAATGTTATCTATATCTCTTGCCAAAGGTGTAATGTGTTTCGAGGATAAATATCCAAAATGATTTCCAATGATAATTCCCATTGTAGGAAGGATGAATTCTAGGATGCATTATCAGATGTTGGTGGCTTGACAGGTTGTTTGAAAGGCCATTGATATAAAGTTTTATTGACATGTTAGATAATGATCAATGGTTTGATTTATTTGTTGCATTTAAAGGTTCTACTTTTGTTGATTGTTGTACTTTTTTTCCATTTGTGTTACCAAAGGGTGAGTGTGACAATTGATTTATTATGGATAGAAGTTTATTGTGGGTGAAAGCGAAATGGGATGGGTGGTGTTGGGAGTTTTTTTGGAATATTTCAATGTTTTTGGTATTTTTGTAATGTTTATGTGAATATTTTGGTTTTTGATTATTTGAGGTTGTTTAAGGTTTTCCAAGTTTTCCAATGTTTTGGGTTTTTCAATTTTCAATTTTTTTTGTCTTTTCTGTGTTTTCAAATGTTTTTGGTTTTCTGAGTTTTGACCAAGACCTAAAAGGGACTGACCTAAGGCCTCAGGGGCTTATCAAATATTATCCTTACCTATGTTATACATGTAGAGACCACGTAGTTCAATTGAATTTGACCAATTATTGATGAGATATGAACGCTTGATTGGTTGTCAGTTTATTATGATAGACTCCTAGCCTAAATTGTCTCGAGGGCACATCAGTGATGACCTTGCCTATGTTCAAGCTCAGAGACAATGTAGTTGGACATGGTACTATTTTTTATTTTGATTTTCTAACATTTTGACCTATTTTGGGATTTTTGATGTGTTTTGGATGTTTTGAATTTTGACTTTACAATTTTTTAATGTTTTTGGATTTTAGTTGTACAAGATTTTGATGTATTTGGATTTTTTTATTTTGCAAGTGTTTTTGGATTTTTTGATGAGATTTTCAAATGTTTTAGGATTTTTGAGAGATTATGAGATAAATGATACCTAGATCACGATGTCAATGTCACATTGTGAGATAGAAGACATGGATCAAGAGTTATTTGAAAACACAAGTGCAATAACCCGTCCTAAGTGTCTAGCAATGTTCCATAGTGCAATGAACAAACCAAGATAGGTAACATATATGCGAAGAGTACAACAAAGTTTTATCATACTAGATATGGGCTATGGGACTTCATGAGATAAAATGGTAAATAACCTATCAAAAGTTTTCCATGAGTAAAGTTGAAGTGTATTGCAAATCTTTGTCAAGATCAAGATGAACGAGAATATCTAAATAAATCTAGATTGGATGGATGGAGAGAACATTGGATTTATCATGACAAGGATGAGATGCTACTATTTGAGAAGGATCATATAGACACTCGATTCTACTCATGATGCCTGTTTTCCAGGTTTTCATCATAGCACTTGCCCAAAGTGCCACCAAAGTGGTTTTCACTAGAGGATGATTTTTATTTTTATTTTTTGAGAGTTTTACCCTCATGTTGAATCGCCTGATGGTACTAATGTAGATACCACTATCATAACATTCCAATGATATCTTGCTTGAAGAAGTTGCTTTGGTAAGATATGAGAACTTGAATGCAACTTTGAAGAACTCTGATCTTCCTTCTTGGGACTAGAATGAACCTTTTCTATGTGCACACATTGCGATAAAGTGCCTTCAAAATCCTTATGATGAAGGGTAGATTCCAACACACGGTCAATGTGAGAATTGGATATCATGAATGGAGTGTACGATGTCATGCATGAAGGAATATGAGATAGATTGGTCGATGGTTTGGAACCTTTGAATCTCCAAACTTGGGAAGATCAGCAATGATGTGTGGGAATGGAGGTTTTCATGGAATTAGGACCAACCACTGTTGGATATACTTTGTTCCTTGCTTAAGAAGCCTACATTTGTATTTGATGATGCTTTTGATGGATACATTTCTCTTTTTGAATTTTCCCCATAGTTTCTTTGGTTGAGGGAGTATCATTGAAATGATTTTATTTTTCCTTCTTTGGTATCCATTTGTATTTGCTTTGTCCTTTTTGCTTTACTACTTCATTTTCTTTGATGATCTCCTCCTTGCTTTGATAGTAATCTTTCATTTTACATTGGTCCCAATTTGTTTATGAGATGATGGGTGGATGATGATTCATGATACAACTAGTTGTAGTGTTAACAGTATTTTCCCCATAAGGATCCTTTGTGCCACATAGGTTGATGTTTGCATTAGACAAGATTCCCCTTGATATTGTGAAGGTATTAATAATACCTAATCCTTTGCCTTGATAATGTATCCTCCAATCCATATCCACTAAATATGACTTGTCATGAACACATGATATTGCTATGGATTCCTGCTCTTCAGGAATATGAACTGTTTGCTTTGATTCTATGACATCAGTATCTATTGATATTGATTCAAAAGATGTCGATGATGCACAATCATTGTAAGAATCAAGAATCTCAACTGCTGCTTTCTCTTGTGTGTTGATGTCAAGAGTAAAGGATTTTAGTTCTAGATGAAGAACATCTATATGCACCTCAGAGGAAAATATCTCATAGGTAGTGTTTGATATATCCTTGGAATTTCCAATGGATTGGAAAATGTTCACATGATTTGGAACCACTCCCATTATATTTAGGGCATATCTTGAAATGACTTGACAACATTGGTAAAAGACCTTTTTTTGGATGGATGCAATAAGGGATATTTCTTGCAACTTCTTCATTCCCAATCATTGGTTTATATGTGGGATAAATATCACAATCTGATACATATTTGATGCCATTATGGTATGAAATATTGTTAGACGCCACTAATTGTTTTGGACTTTGTTTTAAAATAGTATCTTGATATGTGTTTGATTCCTCATGTTGTGATGAATGAATAACATGAATGTGTCCCACCATGGAATCATGGGTATGGTTTATCTTATTTGAGGTTGATGCCTTTCCAATTTATTTTTCTTTTGTATGATTGGGCATAGGGTTTGCATAAATTATTGGATTGTCATTCCTAGATTTTTAATCGACATCAATGTCTCCTTATTCAATAAGATCTTGTATTAGATGTTTCAATCTAAAACAATTTTGTGTGTTATGAACTTTTTATTGATAAAATTCACAAAAAATGATCTTCTCCATAGCTAGGAGGTTTGACTTGTGGCTCTTGATAGTTTGAGAAATTTGGGAGTGTGTTAAGGTTAGACTGTACCAACTTATTTAACACATCCTCCATAGGTTCCCCTAAGGGAGTGAATTGTCGCTTAGGAGCATTGTTTGTTCTTTGTGGTCCATGTTGAGTGTTTGCAACATTTATCATTGGTTGATTGTTTGGTAGTGGTGTTTGGGTGTTCATGGTTTGGTTGTTTCCTTACCTAGGAGCGGTTAAGACCACCTTTGTATCAACAACACCATCACTAGTAACATTCTTATTATTGGCCCAAAAGTAGGGTTTATCATTAGAACTAGTGGATGGGTGGTTATATTTATACACTTGTGTGCTCCCTTGTGCGATTAGGGCTCTCTCAATGTTGAGGGACCTAGGGATAAGCTTGTCATAAGGCATGACACATTGCATCTTTAACTAAAAGGATAAATTTATGTCAACATTAGCAATACTGATTCCAACTTGTTTCTCTTTAGGGATAGGCCATTTTCTCTTGCTAGATCACTGCCTCCACTGTTGTAGGAAGTTTGTGAAGGATTCCCCCTTGTTTTGCTTGAAGGTATATAACTCTTCCGAGCTCACATCCATGTCAAGATTGAAGGATAAATGATCTATGAACCTATCGATTATCTGTTGGAAGTTTTGAATTCCTAGAGGCAACTATGAGAACCAATCAATTGTTGGGCCTGCTAAATTGCATGGTAAATGGTGCATCAAGTAGGAATCATTGTAGGCCATCTCCATACACATTATGTGGAATTATTTGATATGATCCACCAGGTCTCCCTATCCTTTGTATTTATCAAAATTTGGAACCTCAAAACCAGGTGGGAAAGGTACCATCGCTATGTTCCTATCAAAGGGGTAGGGACACAAGTTATGTTGCATATGTGGTTTCTTGGTTTTTCCCATTTGAATGTCCTAGATTTGTTGTGTGAGTGCCTTAAGCTATGATGACACATTGTCTTGCAGATTTGGTAGAGGAGAATATGTGGTATACTGTGGAATGGTGGATGAAGTGTAAGTAGGATTTTGATATGATGGGGTGTTGTATGGCATGTAGGGTGGATTTTGATATTGTGAAGGTGATGGTGGTAGAGGTGTCTATGCTCCTAGCATATTTGGATTGATGATGTTTTGTTGGGGATTATAGTACAAACCTTATTGTTGTTGTTGTTGTTTTGCAAGCACTCGTTGTTGTTGGGTGTATTGTTGTGCTAGCAATGCTTATTATTAGGCTTGTTGTTGGTGTGTGAGCAACGCTTGTTGTTGTTATTGTGTGATCAAAGCTTGTTGTTGAGTTTTCTGCTATTGCAAGGCTTGTGCTTGGGCTTGTTTTTGCAAAGTGTGTTGATAAGCTTGTTTTTGTTGCAAATCTTGTTGTTGGGATTGTTTTTGTTGCAAAGCATGAGCTTGAGCTTGCTATGCTTGCAATGCTTGTTGATAAGCCTGTTGTGCTTGTTGCAAAACTAGAGTGTGAGCTTGTTGTGCTTGCAATGTGTAAGTGTTTTGATGTTGGGATATGTGAGATGGATTTTGAGTGATCATGGTATGAGTGGGTTGTGGGTTGATTTGAGATGGTTGTTGTGTGGTGAGTGCATGTGGGTTGTTTTGTGCTATCATTCCTTACAAAATTATCGATTGGGATGGGGGAATGTAAGTTTGGGGACTTGTTTGATTTTGCATGGTTTGGGGGACCAATGGTAAAGATGATGGTGTAGACACATAAAAATGACCTAGGCCTGCAAGTTCTATTTTATCCATATTTCTTCCTAGCATAATTAAGATATTTAATTATGTCCTTTGGTCCACTTTCAACTATTATTTAAATAATTTGTAATTATTTAATTAATTCATGTCGTTTATTCCTCTTGATTATTTAAATAAATAAATTATATTTATTTAAATGCATCACTAATTCTCTAATATCTTTCCATAATTAAATAAATTCCTTAATTTATTTAATTATCTCAGTCCATTATTTCCTTCTAATTATTTATTTATTTAAATACATTATTAATTCCTACATGTCTTCTCATAATTAAATGAATTATTTAATTTATTTAATTATTGTCCACCTTAGCATTTTCTCAAATTTAAATAAAATTATTTATTTAAAATGGTCCCACTTTATAATTTTTCCTCTTTTAGTAAATAATTCAAATGAATTATTTATTGTCACATGACCCCACCTTTTTGAATTAAATTAATTTTTAATTCAAAATAGTATTTTCCTTCAATAAATCAAGTAATTTCTAATATTATTTGATTTTCCATCTCTCTTTTTTTGTGCCATTCTTATCTCCTTGTCACATGCATTGCCAACCCTTGATTTGATTTTCTCAAATCAATCTTGTCCACTCATTTCAAATTTACCCTAATGTTTCCCTAACCCTAATTGTGGGTTGTCATATTGAATCTTGTCCATTAATTCTAGGGCATTTGTAAATGTTCAATCTTGGCCATTGATTAAGACATCTTATTGACATCCAATCTCAACCATCAATCCAAATCAGAACTTCCTATAAATCAAGCCTCTCATAAGCCATTAGGGGGGTTGATTCTTCAAGTATCCTTATCTGCCAAAATCATTCTTGAATCATTCATCCATTTCTATCTATCATCTCCATCTCAATGTTATGTTGCTGAATTGAACAACCAACATATCAAATCAATCAAATAATTCATCCATCATTGTGTCTATTTGAGGTATTGAAGATTTGGATTAGGTAATGCATGTTATTGTTTTATCATTTTTTATTTTATCCAAATTTTTCATATACATTTTGGTGAACCTGACAACATGGTTGTTTGAAAAAGACAAGACAAGCCAATCGTCATGATACGCCGTTGCTTCTATAAATCATGTTGTCAAGAAATCCTCGAGAAACTAGTAGCATGATGAAAAATTAAAGGACAAAATTCCAAGATAATATTTTCCAAGTGTTTTCCGAGTGTGTCTGAAGGTTAGGTGTTTTGATGTCAAGATGCCAAGTTTGACGATGTCGAGATGTTAGGTTTTCTGATGTCCAGGTGACAAATGCCAAAGTTGCCAAATTCAAGAAGGACACATCCTGAATGATGTTAATGTTGAGAGGATCAATCCTCAAATTCTGAGAGATGCCAAATGATAATGACAATGCCTAGGAAGGACACATCCTAAGGCATAAGTAAATGACAAGGGTCATTCTGTAGAAGGACACATTTGTCGAATAACCAATTAACAATTTGACCAGCTTTGACTGAGATTGGCTGAAGTTGACTGAGTTTGACTAAAATTAACTGAGATGATTATTTGTCAATGTTGACATGCTAATGTTGATTAAATAATTTCCATAGTTTTTTAGAAGAAATGACTTGTTTTACTTGAAAATATTTGTGTGTGCTAGTGCAGTGTCGTGAACCCTAATGGACTGACCTAGTGTGGCCTCAGGGGCTCATCAACAGATGGCCTTGCCTACGTCATACACTTAGAGACCTTGTAGTTTGACATGACCAATGACTTTTTCTTGGTGACCAAAGATTGAGTCATGATCTTATTTTGACAACCTAAAAGGATTGACCTAATGTCTCAGGGGCCCAAAATGAGCCTTGCCTATGTAAAAAATGCATAGAGACAATGTAGTTCAAAAAATGACAAAGACTGACTTGACAAGATATAACTTTGTTTTTGTGTTTTTTCCATATTTTGATTTTTTTGTATTTCTTCAAGACATTTTTTTATTTTTAGGTCTTTTTTTAGGACATTTTTTAATTTTTAGGCCTGTTTTTCAAGACATTTTATGATTGGTAGGACCACGTGCGATATCCACTGCAATCAGATGATAAAGGAATTTCCCCCAGTCAGGTCTAGGACCAGCCAAGTTTGAAGGATATGAAAAGGACATGCTTGGGGTGATAGATGGACAATATGCAGGACTGGGTGTCAACTATTGTTAGCCATGAAAGGAATGGCAGGGTTTTGCAATGGGTGTCAAGATGATGTCAAAAAAGTGGGTGTTTATTATGGACTAAGGTAGATAGAGTGACAATAGATGGCGCAGCAAAACTGACTACGCATGACACTTGTTTGCTAGGTTTTCACCATGGTACTTATCCAAAGGCTTGTTTACCAGGTTTTCACTATTGGACAAATTATTTCTTTTTACTTTTTTTATTTTTTTAGTGTCACCAAGATGTCTGTTTGCCAGGTTTTCATCAGGGTGACAAATTTTTATATTTTTTTGATTATTTTGTATTTTAATGGTTTTCATCCTAGCTTTCTAAAGCTATGCATAGAACTTTCAAAGATGTAGATTGTTGATAGGCTCAATCAGTTGCTCACTGTCTAAAGTGGCTAGCTGGTATGCTCCAGAACCAAAAGAGGATGTGATGATATAAGGACCCAGCCAATTGGGCTCAAAATTTCCAAGTTTTTCTCTATCAGACCAATTCTTAGGATTTTGCATGAGGACCAAGTTGCCAATGCCAAATTTTCTGACCATGACTCTCTTGTCAGGTAACTGTGACAGAGATGATTATGATATTCCTGCAGATGATTCAAGGCATTATTTTTGTGTTCTTCTAACATTTCCAATTCATGCAATCGAGATTGTCTGTATTCTTCATCATCGATCAGACCCTTCATAGAGACTCTTAAGGATGGAATTTCAACCTCGATGGGCAGGATGGCTTCAGCTCTAAAGACTAAGGTTGCACCACCAATCCATCTATATGCTACTCGACAAATGGTGCTAATATGGTGGGACCCCACGTAGGCTCTCGCGATGATTTGGCATACTCAACAATCCCCATGGGCACACCTTGCTACTCCCTGAACTAATGTAGTACCCATTGGGGTAGGTACATCTCAACGATGAGTTGTGACTGTACAGTGTGGCCAATCAGATATTGAAACTGACTGCAAAATGACAAATGATCTCCCTCACTGGCTCATTGCATGCAATACTTGTACGACCTCCAGACAAATGAAGTCATGTTATCAATCCTGTGCCACTAGAACCCTATCTCTCCAACTCTAGTGATTTGCTAAAGAATACCCACATACAAGTACACATACAACATCCCCTCTGCTAGTTGTGGTCTCTGAATAGGTGGCCGAAAGACAGGAATATGCTCCCAAGCCTAGATTATAAGCAATGTCATGCCATGGTTGATGCTATGTACACCCTTGTAGGCTACCTCATGTAGTTGATGATATAGCATACCAAGCAAACAAGGACCCCATGCAAAAATAGCCCTGTCCCATCGCATCTGGACTAACACATCTCCCCATTTGATTAGGAATCCATGTCCTCAATGATCTAAAATCAAGACTCTAGCAATCAAAGTGCATAACATGGCATCCCATTGTGGATAGTGCTTAGCTAGTTACTCCCACCGAATCTCATATCTCTCCACACGAAGGCCTATGCCATCATCCACCTCATACAACTCAGTACTAGCCTACACTCCCTAGTGTGGATCATACACCACCCACTCCCCTCTTATCAGAATATGCAAAATCCTATACACGTCCTCCAGAGTAATAGTGGCCTCCCCCGTCGACAAATGGAAAGAACAAGTCTCGACATGCCATCTCTCGGCCAATGTTGTTAGCAGCCCCCTATTAGCCTGAATAATAGGCATATAGGTGACATAGTCCATCCCCAGTCACATCAACTACCTTTTCTCCCAGTTTGTCAGTTGATCCCAAAATGCATACGTAGATGGCCCAAAATCATGTGTATAGATTAGTGGTAATTGTTTCTGCACATGCAAAAATGAACATTAGCACATTATTTAAAATCATTATTACCATCTATCTAATTAAACATAAGCAAAAAGTGAGCCTAAAACTAGGTCAACTTTGGTCAACCCTGGTCAAAGTCAAATGTGTCGCGTTGATTTCATTTGTGTCACGGTTTGGCATTTGCATTGTGCTTTTCCACTTGCATCATTTTGACTTGCAAATGTGACATCCTCAATTGCTTGTGTCGAACCACCCATCAAATGTGTCACTTACAACTGAATGCATCACATGGCTCCTCAAATGCATTGCAATATTGTGAATGTGTCGCTATAGTTATCAATTACGACGCGAAAGGACGAATGCATCGCGCTAATTGGAAAATGCATCACACCTAACTAACCCCCTAACAAAATTGTCATTTTTGCATCGTGACGCATAAAATGCATCAAACGCGACCTTGAATGCAGCTTACATGCACATATATGTATTGCGGTGCATTCGTTGACCTACCCTAAAACCCTAAAAAATGCACAAAATATGATAAAAGTACAAAGTGGGCAAGGTGTACTTACCGGTACCTCTATTCCCTTTGGCCATCTAAATGTCTGGACGATGTATCTGTGATGCTCGATCACAGGAATCACCATCTTTACGCACGGTCTCCTAGCTCTAAGCTCTCCAAATTTACAAGTGTGAGTTAAAATGAATTGACTTTTACCCATTTTTCAACCTATTTATAGGGTCAAAGTGGGATTTTCTTCAATTTTTATTATTGGAGGCTCTTTTGACCAAATTTGACCATCCTATTGACTTCCTTAAACACCTTGAAATCTGAAACCACTTGCGCCATTTCTTTTCTGGTCATGAAATTAGCTTGTTGGGACACTTTCCAAATTTTTTTGTCATCGAGCTAAAATTTGTAAATTTTCCTAAGGGGGCAGAGATACTCCGTACCTTCGCTGGGGCATGTTTCTGATTGAATTTTCTTTGTCACAATGTGACAGGCTACATTATGACAAAGAGGGGAAAAATGTAGACACATAAAAATGACCTAGGCTTGCAAGTTCTATTTTATCCATATTTCTTCCTAGCATAATTAAGATATTTAATTATGTCCTTTGGTCCACTTTCAACTATTATTTAATTAATTCATGTCTTTTATTCCTTTTGATTATTTAAATAAATAAATTATATTTATTTAAATGTGTCACTAATTCTCTAATATCTTTCTATAATTAAATAAATTCCTTAATTCATTTAATTATCTTGGTCCATTATTTCCTCCTGATTATTTAAATAAATAAATTTTAAATACGTTATTAATTCCTACATGTCTTCTCATAATTAAATGAATTATTTAATTTATTTAATTATTGTCCACCGTAGCATTTTCTCATTTTTAAATAAAATTATTTATTTAAAATGGTCCCACTTTATATTTTTTCCTCTTTTAGTAAAAAATTCAAATGAATTTTTAACTGTCACATGACCCCACCTTTTTGAATTAAATTAATTTTTAATTCAAAATAGTATTTTCCTTTAATAAATCAAGTAATTTCTAATATTATTTAATTTTCTACCTCTCTTTTTTTGTGTCATTCTTATCTCCTTGTCACATGCATTTTCAACCCTTGATTTAATTTTTCTCAAATCAAATCTTGTCCACTCATTTCAAATTTACCCTAATGTTTCCCTAACCCTAATTGTGGGTTGTCATATTGAATCTTGTCCATTGATTCTAGGGAATTTGTCAAATTTCAATCTTGGACATTGATTAAGACATCTTATTGACATCCAATCTCAACCATCAATCCAAATCAAATCTTTCCTATAAATCAACCCTCTCATAAGCCATTAGGGGGGTTGATTCTTCAAGTATCCTTGTGCTGCAAAAATAATTCTTGAGTCATTCATCCATTTCTATCTATCATCATTCATCTATCATCTCCATCTCAATGTTATGTTGCTGAATTGAGCAACCAACATATCAAATCAATTGAATAATTCATCCATCATTGCATCTATTTGAGGTATTGAAGATTTGGAAATTAGGTAGTGTATGTTATTGTTTTATCATTTTTTATTTTATCCAAAATTTTCATATATAGATGATTCCATTTGGTGTTGTGATGTCAATGGTACATTTGGACCTTGGATCAATTGATTAGAAGGGTTCCCTTAACTGATGTGTTGAGGGTTCCCTTGTGTTTGTTGTGGGACCAAGGTATTACCTTGGTTGATGGGATTTGTGATCAATGTGTTGCTTTGATTTGGATTGATGATAGATGGGGTTGATTTGGATGGTGGATTGACTTGAGTAGTTTGGGTAACCACTTGTTTCAATGTGTAAATGGGGTTGTTGGAACCACTTGTTAAGGGTTGAATTTTTGTGAGGGTGTTAAATTTTCCTTCTTGTCCTATTTGAGGCACTTGGTTCACATTACCATGGGTAACATTGGGAACACTTTGGGTATTTGTGGTGATGGATGAATATGGTTGCACTTGAAATGTCAAGACCCTTGTGGCATTATGGAATGTAAGTGCTACGTGTGGATGTAGAGGGTGCTCTAGAATGGTGGTGAAAGAAAGGGATGGGGAAACAAATGCTGGTGTCCAACTTGTGTTTTGGGGAAGGTTGGTGTTTTGGGTACCCAAAAGTGTGTGTCCTTCTAAAGAGAGAGTATGACCAAGGTCACTGGAAATCCTAGTTGCAAGACTAGGAGTTAATGTTTGACTTGGCATAAGGGATGGAGTTGGTTGAATCATAGATGGAATCAATCCTTGTGCCAAGGTTTGTGCAATGAAAGTTAGGGAAATTGAAGCCACATTCTCTAAGATTTGATGATCTTGTTTATAATCAAGGAGTTCTTCCTTAGTGGGCTCAAATGGGTTATTTGTGACGTCTTCTACCTCATACCCTAATGGATTTTGTTGTTGTGAGGAGGTAGAATGGCTCCTTGGATCAAATTATTATGGAATAGAATCACTTGTGGTAGATGTGTTTTTTGTTTGTTCCATGATTCTCTTGTGTTGTGATCTTGTTGTAACCATAAATTGTGGGTCACCTATGGGAGAGGTATGTTGAGATTTATAATGTTGAAACTCTCTAGATGACTCAGATTTTGGTAAAAGGGTGAATTATATGGGGGATGAACTTTATAAACTTTTGGAAAACACTTTTGACTATAGGTTTGATTGTTTTGATGTCAAGGATAACGGTTACAATGAACTTGTAAATATTTAAGGTAGACTTATGACATTTAAGATAAAATAGTTCAAGAATGTGATAACTAACTCAACTAAGTGTATGTAAAAGGATCCACTTCACACACAAAGTAGCTAAGTTAGGGGATTGGTTTAATAAATGTCTAAGTCCAAAGTGTTGATGTGTCCAAAAGTTTCTAAAGTTGTTGGTGAAGTTAAATGTAAAATATGATGAAGGTGGATGAAATGTTTGACCCAAAAATGTTAATCTAAAAGGGACCTTTTTTTTGCAAGACCAAGATGGTGAGAAACATGCTATACCTCTAAAGTGATAAAACCTCAAGAACTTAATGATTTTGATAAAATAGAACTTGGACTCAATGTTTTGCAATACTTACCTTGTTCCACTTTGTTTGTTTTGTGGAGTCAATATTTGAGAATACATCAATGTGGGGTGTTCATTTGATTTAATCTTTTCTTAAGTGAGATTGTTTCATTACCACATCAAGAAATTTTTAATTAATTTCAAACTAAAAATTTCTATGTCTAAGCATCCTTCATTTCACAAAGTCCATCATGTAAAAATCAAGAAGCTAAGGCCATAGTTCCCTATGTTAACTTTGGAAAGTGTGGATTTTAGATATAAGTCTCAATATTTAGAAGCCTCTAAGGATAAAATCCTTAGGAATAAGCAGCAGTAGTAGGAATTTTCAAAAGGTATCCATACTTAATCCAAAGGGTTTGAAATTTGATGAATCATGTTGATGTGTGTTTAAGATGTTTTAGAACCAAACAATGTGTCAAACTGGCTCACAACCAATATAACATTCCTAGCTCAATTGGGTATGTATCTTCTTAGTGGACTTACCTCATGCCTCAAAGGGATGATTTTACATGTGACATTGTGGAGGAACAAAAGAAAAAGAGTTCATTTTCTTTAAGCCTTTATGCCTTGACCCACAAGTTGGACTTGGTAAGTAACTTCTTGGAATCTAAGTTCCACTACACCACTTTAAAGAACACTTCAAAATTGGACTTGGTTGGCTACTAAAACAAGGTTCTTGTTGACAACAAATCATGAACACCTATCGTTACACTATTGTCTACTAGCCATGTAAGGCTCTTTAACCAGTCTCATTCCACTTAAGGCATGGGATTATGTGTAGTACATTGTTTCCCAGGATTGAAGCTACTTTCTCATGATTTCACAACCTTTAATATAGCCCATAGGTAAATGTGCTTCAAAAACTTGGTTATGAGTTCTCCATTGTGGGATGTATCTCATAGCAAGTCCTCTCTTGAGGGTGACTCAAAGGAATAAAATACACTTGAGTATTTCTCTTCACCCAAGATTGCATGAAGCACAAGGGGAGTGGATACATACTACAAGTGTATACAATAAAGTACACTTGAGAGTTCTCTTCACCCAAGATCACATGAAGTGCAAGGGAGTGAATATGCACTAAAAGTGTATACAAGCAAATAAAGCACATCAAACACTCTTTCATTTTAACCCAATATAGAAAAATGACTTCATTTTAAGTAGCAATGGATTTTTTTGTTTTTTTTGTCCAATTTTAACCAATATTGCAAAGTGAGGTTGTATGGTTTCAATTTTAACCAACTTTGAAAGTGAATTTTTAAGCCCAATTGAAAGCTACTTGTCCTAAGATTGTAAGTTTTAAAACCCAATGGAAATTTAGTGTTCCTAAAACATGAAGCAAAGCAGAATATGGGGGGTTATACCATCCCGTAAGTGTCAAGACACCCTTACAATAAGTAGAGCTAAGAAAAACCAAAAATAATTTAAAAAAAAAAAAAATTCAGTTTTTTTTATGTTCTAATAAATCATGTTTTCTGAGGCCTTCATAGTAGAATTTGGGGTTGAAACTTGTGTCGATCCCTAAAATTGATTATTAAGGAAAAAAATTTAGGGATTGAATTAGTACTCCTGGAGACCTTTCCAACGATGCAAATAGATTCAAATTCCAAGCATCGAGTAGAAAGTTATGACCCCAACAAGTTGGGGTAAATAATTTCTTAATTTTTCCCAAATATACAAAACTAGATGGCCTCAAAAAACAAAATCAGATGTTAGTAGAAGATTAGAGAGTATGTGAATTTGAAAATTTAAAGCACATGTGCAAATTAACTCTCTAATTTTTTACCAGTAAAAAGCGTCACTGAAATCAATTGCATCGTTGAAATTGACAAAAGCATCGCTATAATTTAGGTGCATCACTCTAGTGAGGTTTCAAGGTATCACTCTACAACAAAATAGTGATGAAAAATGTGTTGTTATATCAATAGCATTGCCATTTTTAAATTCATGATAAATCCAAAAAGTGATATGCATCACTATATTTAAATGCATCACTGAATTTAATATGCATCACTATAATGCAATCAAAGGCATCACTATATGGTTATGTGCTTCAATAGTGTCACTGAAGCCCTCAAAAGCGTCGTTGTTTCTCCAAAACCTACAACTCATAGAAACTTAAGAGAAATTCATCAAACGAAGTTAGTAAAGCCCTCCTTCTAGTGCCATAATGTGATCATAGTCATAGTATGAACTAAATATTCTAGATCCAAATGAATTTAAGCATTATCTAACCCTCTACACTAAAATCCCAATAAGATATTTGAAAGCATCAAAAAGCTAAGAAACCATTAAACTAAACATGAAATATTAAAATAAATCCATTATAATACTCTAAACCTTGTCCCATTGGGGGAGTGGTGTCACATTTATGTGGAATGGAGACCCTTTCCCAATCCCTTGGATAATATGAGTCATTCCAATCGATTTTATTGATGAAAACCGATGAAATTGATGAAATATGAATGAAACATGGATGCCAAAACTAGTTTAACATGATGAAAATTAGTGCTAAATGCTAAAATGATTGATGGAGATGGATGCAAGCTATGCTAAATGGAAAAAAAGTTCAAAGATGCAAGCCATGGATGCAAACTAAGCTAAAATGGAAGCCATTAATGGATGCTTAAGCTAATATGGATGAAGATTAAGCTAAAATTCTAACAAGTGCTAAGTGTGGATGCAAGTGAGTATGAATTTCAATAGCATGAATTTACTCTAAAAAGGCGGATCCATTTCTCTCCAAAAGGTGAAGTATTTATAGGAGAGCAAATGAAGAATCAAGGGCTCAAATCAATTTGATCAAGAAATGGTCAATATTGAATGAAGGGTGAAGGCATAGATCAAGGATTCTCATCAATGGATGAGAATAAAAGATCAATGGATCAAAGAAAGCATCGAGGGCTCACAATGATTCAAACAAACACACTTTATAACAACTTTGAAAGTTTGTTAGAAATTTTGTTTGAAAATGATCATTCCCTTTTTGGAGAAAAATAGGAGAATATTCCTTTGGAATATTCCCTATGCAAGTGGATGGGAGGGGAAATTAGAAATTTAGTAATTAAAACTAATTTTTTGATTGTGCAAGATGAGGAATAATAGGATATCCATTAAATAATTAACTTATTTAAGGAAAAATGGGTTCAAAATGACATTTAATTAAACATTTAAGATTATTTAATGAAATGAGAGGACATAAGGTTTTAAAATTAAATAATTTGATTTATTCAATGAAGTAGGATGAAAGGTGAAGATGAAATTCAAGATGAAATGATGTTAGTGATTAGGTTACAACGTGTAACACCATTTAGGACAATTTTAAGTGTCTACAATTCTCTTTTGAATCAATATAATCAAATATTTTTTATGATTCTCATATCACATTTGTTGTTATGGCTTCCTAGATTGTTAGCTTCCATGCAAGGAATGGATTAAATTTGCTTCCAGTTTGTTCATCAAAGATTGTATCATTGCAATAAGGATTTGTAAGTAGTTTAATAGCATTTCCTCTTTGTTGGTTTCTCATTGTAATGCAATGACGATTTAAGAAGCTAGAGGGTTAGTTTGTTGTAGGAGGGCCTACTTTATTTCTTAACTCTGCAATGGATAAGGCATTGGCCAAAATGATTCATAGATTTAAGGACTAAGCTGAATCATATACAAACAAAATTTAAACTCACTTTTATTGAATTTTATTGTTTTATGCTCAAATCCACACTAATAAGGACTACAAAGTATATAGCGGGTTTTGAAGATAATTTAGCTAGTCAGGCTCACCTTCTATAAAATTAGTGTGAAGAATATTCTTGAAATGAATCATTATAAGTACTACTACATATTATATGATGTTATAGGGGAACCCACCTTGGTTTTGCAGAACCTAAAGTGTAGAGGAGAAAAGTTCAAAATATATCTCTTGTTTGTTGGCCACTGATCTATGGCTTTTGATCATAAGACCTAGATAACCTTTAGAAAAACCTAAACAATCAGTTGGAAACACCAAAAATACTCACATGCTAACTTAATTAAACAAGTTTAATTCATTAACTAGGAAAAATGCTTATTATGAATTTAAAATATTAAATATGTAATGAAAATTGTTATGCTAAATCTAAAATGATTAACCATGGAATGAAAAATGCCTATGTTGAATACCTAAAAGACTAACCATGGAATGAAGTGTGGAAAATAAACTTCTCTAATTAACCCAAATGTTGTTTCTCTAATTAACCCAAATGTTGTTTTGAAGATAAAATCACAACTAAGAATTTCTTCCTTGATAGTTTCTTGAAGAAAAAACAATAATAAATGAAATTTTAATCTTTTCTTTTTTGTTTGGATTTTTTATAAGATATAAAAATGCAAGGAATTTACATGCACAAAAAAAATTACTAATATGACATATCTATGGGGAGCACAATTTTTAACACTAATATTTTTTTAATCAGTCATGAAATAAATATTTAATACTTATCTATAGTACTATAGGTTCTTCCTCTCCAGTTGACTAGCCAACTCTTTGGAGATTTGTTTGCTTTTCAAATTAATAAATTTGAATCAATATTTTTTAGGGACCAAAAACATAATAATTACATCTATAATATAAGATATCCAAACATGCCAAAGAAAATGATGTTAATGAATAAATTGAATTATATCTCCTAAACTTAGAAGATGATAATACTATTTAAAATATAAATTTTCCATGATAATGATGATTTTTTAGAGAACTACAAGTAATTTAATACACAATTAATTACCACTACCTCTAGATCCCTATAATAGTGGTGTGCTAAACATGCACACACAATTTAAGTTTTAATCAAAGTCTTAATTGAATATGAATACATGAATTAGTTATAAAATAAAGGCAACATTTGTTCTTAAACAAAAAAATAAGGAAAACATCTTCAATTATAAATCACAATAGGATTATACCACTAAAAGAGATTATTTTTGAAATTAACAAATTAGAGAGTTGTCGATTCTTGTTGGTTTCTGAATACCCACTTTTTTCCAATTACATTCTTATCTTTAGGCCTTGGGACAAGTTCCCAAGTGATACAGATCTAGGAGGATTCAAAACACATCTCACAAACCTTCAACAATAATCCAAAACAATCTTTGTATAACACATGCTATTAGGCATTGTATATCACATTGGAAACATAACTATGGCAGCCCACAATTTATTGCCATGAACAGTCATTAATAACTTCTACAAAATAAATAATGAAGAAAATCTGTCTGGTGAGATTGAAGAAAACATATTTATAGAATTTTCCTCAAATTCTTATGAAGATCCAATGGTGGAAATGAAAATTATTGTATTTTTCCCAAAACTGAAAACCCTAGGTAGGGTTCAGACCTGCCCTCACAAAAATGTTCATAACTTATTCAAATCTTAATGAATTTTGATGAGACTTGAAGAAAATTAAATTAGATTCACATGGAAACAAAATAAAATTGGTTTTAGATCCAAAATATTTACTTTATATTCCGTACCATCACACTTTTCAGACTGTAAATTCTGCACAATATTGTTAGAATAGGAAATCTCACCAAAATAATCATATCTTCCACAAAACTCAATAAAATTCAATGAGACAAAATTAATTGGAAAGTAGAAACAGATATCTTTCCATCCATATATGATACTCCATTATTTGAGTCCATACTAGGCCGTACAAATCACAACTTCAATCTGGAAACAATGTGAAAATCAGAAAATGCACAAAATTTGAGGTTTCCATTTATCAATCTTCAAAAATGATGTCTGCAACCCCCAATTCGAGTTTTGGAGGGTTTATTTATACATTTTCAACCCAAACCAACTATTTGCAACCACATTTTGATTAGTGTGTTGACAAAACACCTTAATGACATTTCATCTACCTAATTTTGCACTTTTGACAATTTTTACAATATATGAGAAATGAGCAACATCCTAGGACCTATAACACCACAAAGGTGGCCTCTTGGGATTATTAGAATCTCAAAACATAAAAATGGAACAAATTACTCAATATGGCCTCATGGAGGCATGTGATCAAATAGGTGCTCCTGCACCAAACTCTCGAGGGCAAAAGAATTCAAGCCCCTTTGAATTATCTTCTTCCTAGTCTTCCAGTTACTTTGCACCTTGTCCTTTGTATTTTCAATTAGATTTTGTCTTTTCTTCCTTTTGTTCTTCTTATGCCTTCTTCTATCAAGCATCCCTGCAACTTGGAAGTCCCAAAACTCTATCATATCATCAAACACTTCACTTTTTCCTTCATAACCTGCACATACATAGTCCAAGGAAAAATTAGAAACAAAATATAGAGACCTTGAGGTCTCCTCCTTGTCTTCTTGTACTTCAAATTCCTCTTCACCCATAACCAACTTATCCAATCTTGAAACCAATTCACTTGAAACCTCAATGTCCTTGTTTTCTTCTACCTTGATGAGTTCTTCTTCCTCTTGCTTGACTTTTCCATCACCAACCTTACTATTCCATTCTTCTTCAATGGCTACATATTGTGCCCATAAATCTTCTTCTTCATCTTTGACTGAATTTGCTGCCTTCTTTTGTTTTCTTTGCTTCTTCATAATCTTCTTTATAATCTTCTTCCTTTTCAATTCTTGGAAATATTTTCAATTTTTTTCAACTCAACAATCTCTTTTCCATCTTTCTTGCCTTTCCTCTTCTTTCTTTCCATCTTTCTCAACTCTTTTTCCTATCTTTTTCTTTTTGAATCATCAGCCTGCAAATATCTTTCCAATCTTCTCAACAAATCCATCTCCCAAGCAAGTCTCTCTTGCTTTCTTCACTTTGCCACACCTAGGCAACCAGGTTTCCCTCAACCTGTACAAACACAACCACAAACACCAACACAAAACCAAAAAACTTCACCAGCCCATATCTTTTCTAGGCTCTGATACCAATTTGATGCAGAGCTAGGAGGATTCAAAACACATCTCACAAACCTTCAACAATAATCCAAAACAATCTTTGTATAACACATGCTATTAGGCATTGTATATCACATTGGAAACATAACTATGGCAGTCCACAATTTATTGCCATGAACAGTCATTAATAACTTCTACAAAATAAATAATGAAGAAAATCTGTCTGGTGAGATTGAAGAAAACATAGTTATAGACTTTTCCTCAAATTATTATGAAGATCCAATGGTGGAAATGAAAATTATTGTATTTTTCCCAAAACTGAAAACCCTAGGTAGGGTTCAGACCTGCCCTCACAAAAATGTTCATAACTTATTCAAATCTTAATGAATTTTATGAGACTTGAAGAAAATTAAAGTAGATTCACATGGAAAAAAATAAAATTGGTTTTAGATCCAAAATATTTACTTTATATTCCGTACCATCACACTTTTCAGACTGTAAATTCTGCACAATATTGTTAGAATAGGCAGTCTCACCAAAATAATCATATCTTCCACAAAACTCAATAAAATTCAATGAGAAAAAATTAATTGGAAATTAGAAACAGAGATCTTTCCATCCATATATGATACTCCATTATTTGAGTCCATACCAGGCCACACAAATCACAACTTCAATCTGAAAACAATGTGAAAATCAGAAAATGCACAAAATTTGAGGTTTCCATTTATCAATCTTCAAAAATGATGTCTCCAACCCCCAATTCGAGTTTTGGAGGGTTTATTTATAAATTTTCAACCCAAACCAACTATTTGCAACCACCTTTTGATTAGTGTGTTGACAAAACACCTTAATGACATTTCATCTACCTAATTTTGCACTTTTGACAATTTTTACAATATATGAGAAATGAGCAACATCCTAGGACCTATAACACCACAAAGGTGGCCTCTTGGGCTTATTAGAATCTCAAAACATAAAAATGGAACAAATTACTCAATATGGCCTCATGGAGGCATGTAATCAAATAGGTGCTCCTGCACCACCAAGTCTCATTCTTCATGATTTGATTTAGTTCTTCCTCCACAAATTATATCCATCCTTGTTCTCTCCTTGCATCTTTGTATGTCTTAGGTTCTATCTTTGATAGTAAAGAAAAATGTACTTGTTCTTTTGATCTTTCTAGCCTCTTCTGAGTTAGAACCCAACTATCATTATCACCTATGATTTGATCTATAGGGTAATTTTTTTTAGCATACTTATCTAGAGTTTTTTAAATAACTTCTTTTAAGTTTTCAATATTTCTAAGAATTGATTCTTCTTCATCTTCTACTTCAAGAGTAGTTGTATTTTGAATAGTTTCATCAATCTTCATATTTTTAGTTTCAACTATCCTCTTCAATCTCTTGTTGTAACACCTATAAGCTTTGCTTCTTAGAGTAACCAAGAAAAAATCATTCATTTGACCTTGAATCAAACTTACCCATATTCTATTCATCTCTTTTGATGTAGCACTTAAGGTGCCTTACTGATGTTGGTATTCCTTTCAATAGCTCATATGGAGTCTTCTTTGTCTTGCACCTAATCTAAACTTTATTCAGAATATACACAAATTTTTGTGTAGCTTCTCTCTAGTACATATCTAATAGATTTGCTTGACATAGCATAGTCCTTTCCACTTCTTGTACAGTTAGGTTCTTTTTTTTGCAACTCCATTTTGTTGCAAAGTTATAGGGGTAGAGAACTGCTTCCAAATTCCATGCACTTCACAAAATCTCTCATACTTCTCAACTATAAATTATCCACCCCTGTTTGATCTTAGGACTTTGATTTTCCTTCCGGTTTCATTCTCCACCATAGCCTTAAATGATTTGAACTTCTCAAAATCTTCTAACTTCTGTTTTAGATATGTAATCCAAGTCATCCTAGTATAATCATCAATCAACATCATGAAATACCTATCTCCTTGTGGAATCTTAGTCCTCATTGGTCTGTATAGATCTGTATGTACTAGATCTAATGGTTTTGATGTGCAATAATGGTTTTGATGTGCAATACTCCTTAGTAGAAAATTTTCATCTTGTTTTCTTCCCCTCATGACATGGATTGTAGTTGATTGATTGAGGTTTCTTAATTCTTAGAATATATTGGGCCAACCCTTTTGAACTAATCTTAACAATATCATCAAAATTCATGTGTCCTAACCTTCTATTCTAAATCCATCTTTCATCCTTCTACATAGTGAGAAAATTTTGTCCATTCAACTCATTGAGGTGATAAATATCACTATATATCCCGCTTCCTTTCACAATCAGCTCACCAATACTTGATCTTTGATTTCACAACCATCAACACTAAAGGATAGCTTGTATCATTTATGGGTAAGCGCATGAATTTGTGACACAAATTTGATGCCAAATTGAAAAAAAACACAAAAAATGCCAAAAAAGAGCATTTGGTGCCCACCAAATTTGACATGCACCAAATTGAAAAGTTGTATTAAAACAAAAAAACACATTTCTAACTTCATTCTATTTTCACCCATGGCTTAGCTTAGAGGTTTTCAGCTTTGCAACTTGCGCTCACCAAATCTCTTCCATTTTTTGCACTCTTAGCTTGCAATTCTTCATGAGTATTCCGCCAACACATCAAATAGTTAAAATATTGTGAAGAGGTATGTATTTTTATTATTTTTATTTTGAATTTGATTTAGAATGTAGATTGAAATAGGTTTTTTTAATAAAACTTTTTTCTAATTCTCAAGGAATGAATCTCCACCTTGAAACATTGATAATTCACAATCACCCCCTCACGAAGAACCTCCTATACAAGAACAACCTAAAACCCCTCCATAAATTCATATTCATCCTCAAGGAACACAAAAATATATCCTAAATCAAATTGAAAACAATAAAAGAGGCATTGAACAATTAATTGGAAGATTAACCGAGCATGCTGAAACCCACCCTTATAGGAGAGGGATTGCCAAATCATTGAAGTCAATTGTATCTCATGTAGGAGAAATGAGTGAGAAAATAAATTTTTGTTCAAATAAGAGGCATGAGATGAGACAATTTAATGCTAGTGGTTTGTCATATGCAGATGTGAAAAAACAAAAAAATTAGCAAAGCCGACTTGTTTGCCCTATTTACAGACTCAAGAACCAACACACCTTTGTCTCATGCATGCAGGAGGTTCCCAATCCATTGGTGCCACCATTAATTAATTAAAAATAAATTTTGGGAGTAGTGGTGGATGGTATTTGACCAACCTCCATGCAATAACCATTAGGTACCACAATAATTTTTTAGGAAACTCTATTGTGAGTTTGTTCTCAATAAGATGCCAAATTATTTTGACATCTTAGACTTTCAGGGTAGAGGTGGGGGCTCCACACATGATAGACTTGTTGCATGACGTAATCCATAGTTGGAATCGAGACCCTTGGCCAAACCCATGGTGGAGCATGTCATCGTTCCTTCCATTGTTAAGGATAGTGTAGAGGTAGACACGCTGGAGTCGATTAGCTCACTCACCTAGACCATTATATAGTGTGTGAGGCCTCTAGTAGAGCCTGATGTGGAGGAGACATGTATGCCTCTAGCTTCACCCCACCATTGTGGTGCTTGTGGTGTTATTTTCATGTATGATTATTAGAGCACTCGAGATGTAGCTACACAACCTACATCAGTTGTAGAGGTGATGGATATGACAGATGAATTGTTGAATAATACATATGGCATTGATACTTAGGTAAAATTCAACAAATTCATTTAATTTTTTTATTAGATTATATTTTGAAATTTAAGAATAACTAAATTAGTAGAATCAATATGATGAAATTTCAAGGTCAAAGTATTCATGAGACATGCTTCATTCCTAAAAACTCTTATTCATTCTCGAAGTTGAGTCTACAAGTATGCAACTAGTGTTAAAGATATTATTATTGCATTTGAACAATTGAATGCTATATTTGAATGTTTGTCTCATAAAATGCTTTGGATGTCAAATATTTTTCTGGTGGACCTTTGATCTCCACACCCCACAATTCATTTCCTCAAACAACTTTCACTCAGGTAACCTTTATTGATTAATGGTGTTGTAAAACAATGTTAGCTAGTTTTCATAATTTTGCGTATACAAATTTAAAAAATTGATGAGAAACAAAAACATTTGTTGGTCTTGTGAGATCCTAATTATATTTACCATTCAATGTCCATCTCATTCTTCCATTCCTTTCATCACACATATTTTAACCATTTTATTTCACATATCTCAATCTTTAACACCTTATATATTATACCACCTTCCTCCATATTTCATCTTATACACATCATTACAAGAAACCTTTCCATCTGCTCATTATTGATTAAATCTCTAATACATTCTAACACCTCAAGTACCTCAATATTCAAACCTTAAACACCACATAATTCACTTTATGGTCTAATATTCCCTTCTAATTACTTCCCATTAACCTCTAGTATAGTTCACCTTAAAAATGTTTTATTATCCCATCCTAGCTCATCCAATTAATCTCTACTAGTCCATTCTATGTTCCATCATCCCCTCTTGATTGTGTCACATTATCTTCTCCTAATTCACTTTTTGTTCCTTTATTCTTATATAAGAGTGAATTTTCACCCCTTATGCAAATTTCCCTTTTTCCCTTCTCCACTTTAGAAAACCAAGTTCAAAGGCTTAATTACACCTAAGCCCACTGTTTTCATTCCACTTGGCACCTATTTTGAGTGTCGGTGGGGGAATTTCTATCAGGGACACCTGAGTGACATGCAGATGTCCATGCAACACACTCATGTCCCTGGAAGATTCCTGTGGATGAACCTACAGAGGCATTACACTTCTCATTGGCAGTCAACTTGTAACACCCTCTTCGGCTGACCGACTCGAATATGGCCATTTTATTCACGCTCTCCTTCAAATTCACTATTCACTCTTTCATTTCATCTTCTAATCATTCAATATAACTTCTAAGCTTTCAACTCAACTTCTTCACTCTCTTGAACTCACTTCTTGCATTCCCAAGCACTTTTAGCAGCACTTTTTCACTCCTTAGCAGCAACAACTTCACTCCATTACTTCAGTAGAGGAAGTGTGGGACAACACCATTACAACAGAGGCTCGAGTACTCTCATTTTCTCCTCCATTAGCCTTGAGTGCTCTTGGTGGAGGTGGTAAGCTTCCCACTCCTCTCCTCTATTACTTGGTTCTAGAGTAAGCACATTTACTGTTTTGTAGTGTTTTGATGTTTTTCATTACATTACTTTCTTTATCATACTCACTTTATTGGTTGTCCATGGAAGTGGAAACACCTAAATGGGGGTCTGATTGAGGCAGGCCCCTATACAGCCACCCAAAAAATTTCCTCTTCTTTGTGTGTAGGTGGATGTAATTTTGGAGAGCTAGCTGGTGAAAAAATTTCTTTGTGAGATCATTCTTGCCACCCTTACTCGCACATTTTTACTTTATCATATTAGAGAATATTTTGTTTACTTAATAGCATTGTTTTGGCCCTTTAGTAGTAGTTAGTTGGGCCACTAGCTTTTTTTCCTAGGTTTGACCTTATCTGTTGAGTTGTCTAGTCATACGGACGCCAGTGCACTGCGTTGTCATCCCAAGACCATGCTTCCATCCTCAAACAGAGAGCTTCCTGAGGCATAGTGTTGAAACTAAAAACTGGCTCGCCTAGCCCCGTTCTATATTTCAGGTCTGTAGAGTGATCAAAGGACCTTATAGTCCTCATAATTCTTGTCCCGCTTTTCCTAACTCCACATTAAGCTGAAGTAAGTTAGGGTAGCCTTCCACTCTTGGCCCTCCGTGACCTAGGGTATTGAACGTGGTTGGTCCCCCTCTCTTACATTTTTGGTGAACCCAACATGAACCAACATTTATTCATCCGTTGGTGTTGAGACCTTTCTCATGTACTTTGTGAGTGTTGTATTCCTAAGTGTTGTGAAGGTTTATGAGCATCACAACCCAGTCCACAACTTCTGGGTATATTGTTTGGAGAAGTGTACAACACCTTCTAATGGAAAGGACAAAGGCCACTACTAGTTTCTCTACAAGCCTTTTCTCTGGTCCTGTTGTTAGTGTGGTCATGCAAGAGTAGTTGACAAGAGGCGAGGTAGGATTCTATGATGAGACCGACCACATCCCCACTCCTACATCTCCTACACCCTCGTCGATGGACAAGTATGAAGTTGTTAAAATCCATTTGAAATAAGTATCCACCCTTAGCAAAGGGCTGGGTACTTTGGAAAATCATTTGAAAAGAATCCCGAAGATGCCTAGGGCTGCTCAAGTCATTAATGAATTAAAGTACATGATTGGAAAAGATTGAACAGGCTTAGAACTCCTAGCTAGTCTTATTAGTCCGATAGAAGCATGTGCTCCTTTAAACACTCCTAGTGTTATGCGAGGAGCCACTTTTGAATATTATGAAGAATAGTTAGGAGTATCAATGCCTCCCACGTCAGTCTACATGGCTGATGTAGTCCCTTCTATAAGCATCCCTTATATCTCTAAAAAACTCAAAACTGTCAAAGTGAATAAGGTCCCCTTGGGCTTTAGCCTTACCCCTCCTATCACCTCTAGTGGTGGAGGTTTTGGTGGGGTGAGTGGTGGAGGCTTTGAAAGCTATGGTGGATTTGGAAATGGGGGTGATGTTGGTGGAAGTGGTCCTAATGGAGGTCATGGAGGTGGATTCAGAGGCGATGGCGACTCTAGCAGAGGCCCTACTAGTGGTGGTGGCTCTGGTGGTGGTTCCGACGGTGGTCACACCAGTGGTTCCAAAGGTGGCTTTGATGGTGGTTCTGGAGGAGGTTCCTCTGGCCATCTATCTTCTAATGACCCTATTCTGAACACCCTTCTTCAGAATATGGGTAAGATGCAGAGCCAGTTGGCAAGTCTCTCCCAAGCCTCTACCCAATCTATCTTTTAGCCCTTCTTTTGGCATAGCCCGTTGTCTGTTGCGATCCTTAACACTCCCTTCCCACAAGGAATCAAGATCCCTAAGTTTGAAAAGTATGGAAGTAAAGGGGATTTGCAAACACATGTGTGTGCTTTTAACACCTTGTGTAATGATTTCTTCCATCATGATGCCTTAATGGTGAAACTATTTCCCCAATCAATCAAGGATACAACACTGGAATGGTACTGTTCCTTTCCTGACAATTCTATTTTCTTGTTTGATCAACATGTAAATTAATTCCTTAGACAATTTCAAGCCAACATTGGGCCGAAGATGACCTTTTCGAATGTCGTTCAATGTGAACAAGGAGATATAAAAAAAATCATTGATTTCATATCACGCTATCAAGTGCTCCTTTCACAAATCTCACATCAGCTGCTTGATTTTGATGTACAAAAGGTATTCATAGGGAACTTACAAAGGCCTTGGCAAGATAAGTTCACCCTCATGAAGTACCCTTATTTCATACATTTGTGTGCAGCCTTACAAGAGTACCAAAAAATGGTTGTTTAGTTTGAGGGATCCTCCTCGTGCTCCCGTTCTAAGGGAAAGTCCATCAAGTATCGATCTCAGGGAAAGGTAAGGCCGTTACAAATGTAGTAGTCACTGCTGATGACAATGGCCTTAGATGTAACCAAAAGTTCACAAAGTTTTTAGAATCTTATTCTTCTATCTTATAGAAGTTGTTGAAGGATAAAATCGTGACCTTGTTGAGTCCTAAGCCTCTTAAGGAACCTTACCCTAATTGGTATGATGGGAGAACTTATTGTCAGTACCATCGAGTTAATGGACATGATACCAAATGTTTCATGCAGTTGTGTCATGACATACAAGACCACATCAAGGATAGTACCATTCGTCTAGATGGGAGTAAGAAAAATGTTAACAAATTAGTGGCAAAAGCTAATAGTGAATTGTAGATATACACAGACCCATTTCCGTCACATTCTAATAACATGATTATTGATCCCACTAATTTTGTTGCCCAACCTGAGGCCTATGTGAACATGGTCATGGTGACGTCTACTTCTCTACCTTCCTTGATTTTTCCAGACATAACATTCACATTACAATATTTACCCTTAAACAACAGGCCCTCTCCCCTCTACATTTTTGCTCACCTCAATGGTAACATTATGAAAGGGGTCTTGGTAGACCCCATGAGTCATGTGAATGTCATCACGGAAGAAACACTAGTATTGAATTCATTATAGAGGGAAGAACATGAAAAAATGAAATCTACCATCTGTACGCACAATGGTATGTCTTAAACCATATGACACGATAAATTTGTCCGTCCTAGTTGGACCTAGGGCTATTGACATAGTTTTCGATGTTATTTTGGAGTCAGATTTATTCAGGGTTAAGCTAGACATACCCTGGTTAGCTTCCATGAATGGAATCGCCTCCGTTGTTCACAAGTGTTTAAAATTTTCCCACAAAGGTGTCGTGCATGTAGTACATGGCACTGGATACCAACCCTTGGTGTCCCATGGTGGATATCCATTGGATTACTTTTGGCCCACCCGATTCAATCTACTTCCTCTGAGAATGGACCTACTTTACAAGAATTATATACAGTATAAGATTGGGGTCAAGGGACAACCGAAACTGACCCTTCATGTGATACAACAATTGGTCACCTCCTCTTCTTGAGAGGAGAAGGAGAAGTCTACACTAACCGCTCCCCCTTTCTAGAAGGGGTAGGAGAAGTCCATGCCGGTTCCCTCTCCTTCTTGTAAAGGAAAAGAGAAGGTTGCCTTTCCCCAGAAGTACCTCGTCCTCTCCCCTTTCTTGGGAGGAGTATTGGATGAGTCGACTCGTTGGCTATTCGCTAAGTCTGATGATACCTCCTTGGTGTAGGCCCAAGCTCAGGATCACAGATCTCCCTAATGAATACCTCAGACCATGGTATTATTTATACGGAAAAAAGAAAGGTTCTTGAAGGGAATTCAATCCATGACCTCCTATTGCTCTTGCTTCCAAGGCAGTGAACAAGAAGAGGCCCGCTGCTAAGACTCTTGAGCCAACTCCCCTTGTTGTTCATCAACCTACTTCTCCTGCTCCCATTTAGGAATCCATTCCTCTATCGGAGACGGTCCTAGTGGATTTTTCCATTCTTGAGCAGGAGCTTTCTGTTCCTTCACAACCTCTAGCCTCTAATTCAAAGAGTCGTAGAAATTTCCTTACGTGTGAGTGCAAGTGTCAGCGAAAAAATCTTCTGGATGAGTAGGCCACCTTGTAGAGGAAGGAGGAAGAGACAACTGCCCCTATTTTAGGGCCCCCTATAGTGTCTTCCTCTCCCCTTCCCTTTGCTTCTCTTCAGTCTAGTTTTGCATTTCTCTTGACATCCGTTGTGAGTACAAATGTGCCTAACGCCAAGGGGGTATAGGTTTTCATCGCTCCTTTAGTGGAGCTGCCTTTGATGTTGTTTGTTCTGGATATCTAGCCTTTCCCAAAACCTATGAATATGTTTAATACCTCAGTTGTATCCACTGTGGTTCTTTCCTCCTCTTCGTCTACACCTCTAACCTCATCTATGGGGAGTTCATCTCCTCTAAAAAAGAAAAAGGTGGAGTGTGGTCCTTCTAGAAATGAAGGACATAGGAGGATCCCACCTTCTCCACAAGGTGATCCTGTGCTAACTTGTTATGTCCTAGTGACAGAACCAGTCCCTGGCTTCTCCTGAGTTTTTCACCGCTCTCAAGTTTTTCGGGGAGCCTAGTGGTGAATATCAAGTGCAACCTACCTCGTCCATTGAAGTTAAACATGAAACTCTTGTAGGGTGCATATTTAACTTTGTGGATGAAGTTTTTTCCTTGTTAGCAATCTTCGCAAAATCACTGACCCTATCTCCACAAGAGCTCAGTGAAGAAGACCTTTCGGGGGCTTCTTCCTTAGCCCTTGTTGCAGGAGGGATGGACACTCCTCCTCTTAACATACCACCACTATAGGTTCATCCTCCTTCCCCCTATGATGATCTAGAGTGGGAAGCAAATGACCTCTTGGTCAATCAATTTTAAGAGGAGGCCTCTTCTTGATCTTGTGTGTGTGTGTGTTTTGTGATGTGTTCCTGGATGACCCTCGTCACCCCTGTTGTTGTTTGGATATAGGTGTGGTTTTTGTATTGTAAACCTTCCTCTATTTTTATCATCATTCTTCCATGTTTGTGCTTGATATTTGATAAATTGGGGACAATGCAAAGCGTTGGGGGAATTTAGGCTTCCCTTCCATGTTGACCCAATTTTTTATTTTTAGTTTGTCTTCTCGTGCATTCTTTACATGGTCTAATATAGTAGGGGGTTGATGGCAGTTCATTTATATACTATTACTATACATACATACATACATACATACATACATATATATATATATATATATATATATATATATATATATTTATGAGCAGTTTTGACCCCAAAATATCATGCTACCCCTGTCTCCTTTGTTTGTATTTTTATTTTTTGATTTTTCTTTATTTTTCTCCTTTGCTTGAGTTGTCTCTCTCATGTGTCACAGTGTCCTTTCTTCAACATTTCAATTTTTAGAAAATGCATTCATTTCCAATGAATTTTTTCTCAAAAATCTTCACAAACCTTTCTTTAGAATTGCATTCTCAAATTGGAACCCTAACGGAGCATGTTTCCTTCATCACGGGATCGTAAAGAAAGGACTTGAAAACCTTCCTCTAAAGTGAGAACAAATTTGACCTTCCCCTTGCGTGGGGGAATATTCTTCCTTTCGAATTCCTTGATGAAGTGAACATCTTTCAAAAGGATCCCTTGATGATGGATCGATTTGATAAAGAAAACATTTTATTTTGAACTGTGCATCCCTTGAGTGGACCCCCTCTTCATGACGAGTTCCCGAGGGATCCCTTTGAAATTATTCCACATTATTGATTGTTTGCACGATTTTCCACTTACTTGCCTATGTGGCCACTTCCTGACTCTGTGGAGTCTAGCTTCCTAGGTTTCCTCCATGTGAGAGATCTTGGGGGATACCTCCCTACAAGTCTAAGATCCTATAGAGCGCTTCCATTGAGCTTCCTCCATGTGAGAGATCTTGGTGGTGGCTCCCCTTCAGGTCTATGGGTTTGTAGGGTGCTTTCTTGGGTTTCCTCCATGTGAGAGACCTTGGGGGTTACCTTCCCTATAGGTCTGTGGGTCTATAGGGTGCTTCCTTGGGTATTCTTCATGCAAGAGATCTTGGAGAATACCTTCCCTATAGGTCTACAGGTTTGTAGGGTGCTTTACTAGCTTCCTCCATGTGAGAGATCTTGGGGGACACTTCCTGGGTATCCTCCATGTGAGATTTCTTGGGGGACACCTTCTTTGCATGTCTGTAGGCCTATAAGGCACTTACTTCATCGAGCATCCTTCATGTGAGAGATCTTGGGGGTTACCTCCTTGCAGGTCCACGAGCCTATAAGATGCTTTCTTTCTTTAGCTTCATAGTTCTAAGAAGCTATGAAGTCCTTCACTTGCCTTGCACCTTCAGGTTTGTCAGATCATGGTTTTCTTCCTCGATGGTTTAGGTATACATTTCTAACCCTACTCTTCTTTGGTCTACTTTATCAAAGCACTCATCAGTATTTGTGCTTGCTAAAGTGGGGGAAAAATGTGTAACAGTGAATTTACACCCCTTATGCAAATTCCCCTTTTTCCCTTCTCCACTTTAGAAAACCAAGTTCAGAGCCTTAATTACACCTAAGCCCACTGTTTTCATTCCACTTAGTGCTTTTTTTGAGTGTTGGTGGGGGAACTTTTGTCGAGGATTCCCGCACAGCATGCAGAAGTCCGTGTGTCATGCTTACGTCCCTGGAAGATTCCTACAATTGAACCTGTATAGGAATTGCACTTCTCATTGATAGTCAACTTGTAACGCCCTCTTCAGTTGACCGACTTGAATATGGTCATTTTCTTCACTCTCTCCTTCAAATTCACTATTCACTCTTTCATTTCATCTTCTAAGCATTCAATAGAACTTCTAAGCTTTCAACTCAACTTTTTCACTCTCTTGCACTCACTTCTTGCATTCCCAAGCACTTTTAGCAACACTTTTGCACTCCTTAGTAGCAACAACTTCACTCCATCATTTCAGTAGAGCAAGTGTGGGACAACACCATTGTAGTAGAGGCTCAAGTACTCTCATTTTCTCCTCCATTAGCCTTGAGTTCTCTTGGTGGAGGTGGTAAGCTTCCCACTCCTCTCCTCTATTACTTGGTAGAGTAAGCACATTTACTATTTCATAGTGTTTTGTTGTTTTTCATTACATTACTTTCTTTATCATAATCACTTTCTTACCTTTCTGTGGAGGTGGAAACACCTAACCGGGGGTTTGACTGAGGCAAGCCCCTATATAGCCACCCAACATTTTTCCTCTTCTTTGTGTGTAGGTGGACATGCTTTTGGAGAGCTAGCTGGAAAATGAATTTCTTTGTGAGATCATTCTTTCCACCCTTACTCTTGCATTTTTACTTTATCATATTAGAGAATATTTTGTTTACTTAATAGCATTATTTTGGCCCTTTAGTAGTAGTTAGCTGGGCCGCTAGCTTGTTTTCCTAGGTTTGACCTTGTCTCTTTAGTTGTCTGGTCATATAGACGCCAGCGCACTTGAGAGATTCCAATGCACCACATTTTCAGGTAGAGAGCTTCCTAAGGCATAGTGTTGAACTCAAAAACTGGCTCACCTAGTCATGTTTTGTATTTTAGGTCTATAGAGTGATTGAAGTACCTTATAGTCCTCACCATTCTCATCCTGCATTTCCTAACTCCCCATTAAGCTGAGATAAGTTAGGGTATCCTTCCGCTCTTGGCCCTCCATGACCTAGGGAATTGAACATGGTTGACTCCCCTCTCTTACAATTCCTTCCTAATCACATCCCATTAATATTTAATAGTTCATCCTATTTTCCATGATCCCCTCCTAGCCCATCCCACTAATATCTTCTAGTATATCTTGTCTGTCAATATGCCCTTCTACTCCCATCTTATTGTACCCATTATTATTTCACCCTATATGTTCCATGATCCCCTATGTTCCACCCTATTTTCCTTTATTCATACTATGTTATATCATCTTTATCGACATTTCATCATAGATAACTCTTCTATATTATTACTACACATAGGTCAAGTTCCCACTTCATGTACTATAGTCAAACCCTATACACCTCCTAATTCACAATATGTTCCATTATTCCCTACTAATCACATCCCATTAACCTCTAATTTTCCACCCTATATTTTATTATCCCATCCTATCCCATCCCATCAATCTATATTAGTCCATCCTATGTTCCATTAACCCCTTCTATTCCCATGCCATTACCCTCATTTCTGTAAGCATATGGCTTGATTGTTTGCATATGGCTCAGGGAGATTATTGGTATGGCTTCTAGTGTTGTCATTAATGGCAACTAAAGTCACTATTGTGGTCCCCAGATCCGAACCTGGTCATACTAGTAGTTAAAGTTAAGTACAGTGTATTATCGACAAAGAACATGAAGAACAGGGTATTCAGTTAGTATGTTAATCTGTATGCTTCACTGAATCATCATCTTGTGTTGTGGATCCCCAGGATAGGTTGTTAAGAATGTACGTTACTTTATTAGTAAGTTTTGTGATGTTGCATTAATCAGTGTACAAGTAAGGAGATTCAACAGAATGATTTTTTGATTATTTTCTCATGGTGGTTGACCCAGTCAATGTAGCATGTTGCAGATGTATAAGGGAGGATTGTTTAAATGTTTCTATGTTTGGGAATTTTATTTTGGGTCCTAGCTATGTCATGGATGACTTGTATGGGTACACATTATAAATTGTTCATGATTTGAGTTGACATGTGGAGAATATTATATTTTGTGCAAATTTGACATATAGTAATTAAATTCTTGCTAGTGGATATATATATATGATATCGGTAATTCATTTTGGGTAGAAAAAAGAAAGTAGAAGTGTGCAAATGTGTGAAGATAAAAAAATTGTGTGTGCGAGTATTAGAAGGGTGATTGAGCGATCTATGCATAGTTTCAGAAGGGCAGAGAAGTAGAGAAGAGTAGAGAAGAATTACATAATCAATCATAAGAATTGAATATTGTCTATTGAGCTTCATTGGAATTGAATCCAGGAATTTAGAGATGCTATCCTCTCAGTTCAACATTTTTTTTGTAATCACAAAATTTTTGTAAGACAGTGAGCCTTTCTTATTTGGATCAGTGAGCTCTAGGCAGTGTGCCTAAATGCATGCACATTCCCTTTTCTTCATACTTTTAACAGAGTATATAAATTGTGGATTAATCTCCACCATGGTTTTTCCCCTAATAGGATTTCCACGTAAAAATATTGATGTTATGGTACTTTGATTATCTTGTTCATGTGCTTGCATCTTTATTTATGTTTATGTGTTGTAAATGGTTTAAGGTCTAGATTTAAAGTTTAGATTTGTTGAACATTGATTCACCCCCCCTCTCAGTGTTCCCTAAGTCCAACGACTGGTATCAAAGAAGGTTCCTCTTTGGAAGCTTAACAACTTGAGGTGGATCTTGAAGTACAATGGACTCTAGTGGTCTTCAATAGTAGCTTATGGTAGCACTTGATGATCTTGATCAGTCTAAAGCAAAATTCCTAGAGTTAAAAGCAAATCTTATGGATGCTGAAAAATTCATTCAATCATTGAAGGATAAATCAATGAGTCAAGAGAAAAGAGGAAGGAACTATGTGATCGACTGAACTAGAAAGAAAATAAAAGCTTGGAAGATGTTCATCTAAATCGGAACCTAAAATAAATAATTGAAGAATGTGAAAAGCTTGCTAGGGACAATGCTACTCTAAAGCTTGAGATGGAATTTGTGGCAATGAAGCTAACTAAGGAGATTGAAGAAAGAAAGAAGAATGAGGAGAGTCTAACTCAGTCTTTGTAAGAAAAATATAAAGAATGCAACAGAGTGAATAGTGGATTCATTTAGCTTGAGATTGAACTACAACAATCCAGAAGTAATGAACAAGATCTTGAAAGATAGATAGTTATTCTCAGAAATGAACTCTCTATTGTAAATTAATACAAGAAGTTTAGGATCACTTCTGCTAAGCTTGATGAGATGACTAAAGGATAGAGGGATGCAAATGATAAGTGAGGTCTTGGATATGAGAAGGAAGAAAGCTCTAGATCTGAACACAAGGATCCTAGACAAAGAAATCAGATGAACAAAGGCAGAAGGTATCCGGTAAGACAACCCAATGCTCAAAATTTTAATGGTTATTGCTTTGCTTGCAATAAATTTGGTCATATGGCTTCTCAGTGTAGAAGAAAAGTAAATTCAAGTAGTCCATCATTTCTCGATCAGTGTTTTAGTTACAAAAATTTTGGTCATAAATTAATTGAATGTAGAAGTATGGCTCTCAATATAAGGAATGTAAAATGCTACACCTGAGGAAGATTTGGACATGTTTCTAACATGTGCAGATCAAGGTGAAATCAATGGAATGAATGGCCTAGACAAAAAAAATGGTGTGCTACAATTGTAACACATTTGGTCACATTGCAATATTTTGTAGGAATAGAAATATGGATAGAAAAGGTCTGGTATATCAATAATTTCACAAAAGGATGACAAAGAAAAAGGAAAAGTGACTGTGGAAGAGATAAGAGATCAGATGAAGAAAACGTGGGTAAAGAAGAGTGAATTTGATAAGCCCGTACTAGAAGCTGCCTCCGGTAATCCCTCTGGTAATTCCTTCAAAAATTAATTTTAGGCCATCGGCCTAGGGGGATTCTTTCAAGTAAAATCTTGTGCCTCCTGTCAGTAGTTGGCACCAGGATACAGGAAGTTGTAAGTAGTTGTGCCATCAACCAACAAATGTACCCGTGATCACTTGTCCTGTAAGTTGAGGTCTTGAAGGTCTACAGATGGATACTTCTCTTGCTGTTTGAGAGAGTAGTGTAACCGAAACTCCTAGGGTAGAGCATTTATTATAGTAAAAAGGTTAGGTGCATGCAGCTATAAAAAAGATATTTGGAACTCTCATTTATCACTTTGCATTGAAAAAGAATAGTGAAAGAGCCTCTGGAGTAGAATTTTGAAGTCAAGTTGATTTGATGGCGAATTCATTAGGTATTCCATTTTCTTGTAGAATTTCTAAATTTGTGCTTAGTAGAAAAACCTTCTTCGGTACGAAAAATGAAGTAAATCAAGGGAATTGTGAGTTTGGATGAATATAGTAGTAGGAAGATCAGGGATGTAAGAGATATGTTGCCTGTGGGAAAATTGAAGTGGCTCAAAGGAGCGAAACATAGGAGTTTGGACATCTGGAACAAATTTCCCTATTTTGACAATGTAGAAGTGGTTAGGTTCATCTTGAGCAGGTTGAATGAAGACACTCTAAATTTAGACAAACCCTATCTTATTTTGAAGGAAGTGATTAGAAATTTAATTGGGTTATGCAATGTTGGAGATATTCTGAAGAAGAAGTCAATTCAAAATAAGGAAGTTGAAACCCTAACTGATGTAATAGGAGATCAAAGGGCTTTGGTAATTTCGACGATTAAAGATCCATTGAAAAGGTACATTACATATGGAGTTTCATACAAAATATTCTTCAAAAATAGGGAAGGATCAACCTTTGCAGGCGCAGTTTACATTTCACATAAGATGATAATGGAGGACCAAGACTTTGACCTGTGCAGTTTGTTGAAAGATCAACTAATGGAGAACATGCAATTGACAATGGATGTAGACTATCCTTTCAGGTTTTGAACTTTGATCATATGTATCATGATGTATTTTCTAAATTTCTTGTCGTAGAATGATAATGTTGCATGGAAGGAGAGTGAACCATTCTATAAGCAAATTTTTAAGCATTTCAATACTCTGGAAAATTGTGAGCAAGCTTATGCAAATTTATTTAGAGATATGTTAGGAAAGTTTGGAGTAGTTGGTATCTCTCTTCTGGTAAAAACAATTGAAGTTAGATCATATTCCGGTAAGACAGAGAGGAAGCAAAAAAGAGCAATAGAGTTTGTTGATGATACCCCTCCAGTACTCAAGTCTCCAAAATATGAAGGAAAAGGAAAATAATAGATAATTGTGGACATACTTGATAAAGACTCTAATGAATACACGCCAAGAGATGAACCAGAATCAGTTGAACCAGATGAAATAATGGCTGAAGGAAATGAAGAAAAAGGCACTTTATTCAAAACAAAGATACTATAGATAGTTCAGGAGAAAGATGGAATGTAGAAGATTATTGACATTTGGTTAGATCGACCCTCATATGAGTAGGATCTGATTGACAGTACTCTTGTTAGATACTTTTTGCATAATAACATTGAATTGGAAATTTTGTAGAATGTATTCCTTGAAGAGTTGATTGAGTGTATTAAGGAAGCTATGGCCTCTGACTCTCAGGATAAGAAAGAGGAGGAAATAATATTACATTTGAAGGAGCAATTTAGGCTATCCCTTAAAAAACTAAAAAAGAAAATGAATGTGTTGAGGTAGTGCATCAATTCAGCTAATAACATCTACAATCATTGTCTATGTTGGCCTCATGTTGTTGGAAAATATAAAGACAAGCTAAAGAAAATTGAAAGTGAATTGAATAAAATTGGTCGAGACTACAATATGTTTCAGGACCAAGATGGAGCAGTAAAGAAAATAATTCATGAGTTGTAGGTTGAGCATGGAAAGATTCACTTTTCCAAAAACACTCTTGTGGATACTTTCTAAAAAGTGAAGGATCAAACTGAATGCAAATTGGAGTAGCTGATTGAAGTCCTATGGAAATGAGAGAAGTTGGAAGAAGCAATTACAATTATGGAATCCCTCATCTAGATCATCAACCGAACATCAAAAAATAACAATCTAATAATAATTATTGGGATTTTTGTAGATGCTTGGAAGAAATTCCTTCCAGAGATGAAAGATAAGTATAAAATGATTTTCTAATTTTGGTAACAGTTGTAGTTTTCAAAATTTTCATAAAATTTTTATTTAGCAAAGGGGGAGAGAGAGAGTAGTAAAATTTTGTTTTAGAAAAAAAGGAAGAAGTGTAGTAAGAATACTAGAAAAAGGGGAGAGAAAGCAGTAAATTTTTGTCATTGATGTCAAAGGGGGAGAGAATGTAGTGAAAAATGCCTTGACATCCTAAGGGGGGGAAATTTTTTGCTATGTTTTGAAATTTTGGAGTTTGGTAGTGTATCTCTGGTTTTGACACTTAGTCATCTTTCACTAAGTGTTGCCATCAATGCCAAAGGGGGAGATTGTTGGCATATGGATCAGGGAGATTATTGGTATGGCTTCTAGTGTTGTCATTTATGGAAATTGAAGTCACTATTGTGGTCCACAGATCTGAACCTAGTCATACCGGTAGTTAAAGTTAAGTACAGTGTATTACCAACAAAGAACATGAAGAACAGGGTATCCAGTTAGTATGACAATCTGTATGCTTCACTAGATCATCATCTTGTGTTTTGGATCCCCAAGATAGGTTTTTAAGCATGTATGTTACCTTATTGGTAAGTTTTGTGATGTTGCATTAATTGGTGTATGAGTAAGGAGATCCGACAAAATGATTTTCTGATTATTTGCTCATGGTGGCCGACCTAGTCAATGTAGCGTGTCGTGGATGTATAAGGGATGATTGTTTAAATGTTTCTATGTTTGAGAATTTTATTTTGTGTCTCAACTATGTCATGGCCAACTTGTATGGGTACACATTATAAATTTTGAGCTAACATGTGGAGAATATTATATTTTGTGCGAAGATGACATATAGTAATTAAATTATTGCTAGCGGATATATATATATGAGATCGACAATTCAATTTGGGTAGAAAAAGCAAGTGGAAGTGTGCAAATGTGTGAAGAGCAGAATAGATGTGTGTGAGTATTAGAAGGGTGATTGAGCAATCTATGCACAATTTCAGAAGGGAAGAAAAATAGAGAAGAGAAGAGCAGAATTACAGAATCAATTAGAAGCATTGAAGATCATCTATTGAGCTTCATTGGAACTAAATCCAGGCATTTAGAGATGCTATCCTCAGTTCAATATTTTGTTGTAATCACAAACATTTTGTTGCATTCCCTTTTCTTCATACTTTTAACAGAGTATATAAATTGTGGATTAATCTCCACCGCGGGTTTCCACATAAAAATATTGGTGTTATGGTGCTTTGATTATCTTGTTCATGTGCTTGCATCTTTATTTTTGTTTATGTGTTCTAAATGGTTTAAGGTTTGGATTTAAAGTTGATATTTGTTGAACACTGATTCACCCCCCCTCTCAGTGTTCCCTAAGTCCAAAAATTTCACCTTATGTTCCATTATCCCCTCTGAGTCTTGTCCCACTATCTTTCTCTAATTCACCCGATGTTCCTTTAGTCCCTCCTAATCCCATCCCATTAACCTCTAATAGTTTGCACTATATTTTTTTATCCCATCCTAGCCCATCCCATTAATCTATTCTAGTCCATCCCATGTTCCATTATTGCATTTGACTCCCATCCCATTTTACCCTCTATTATTTCACCATATGTCCCATTATCCCCTCTTAGTCTTGTCTCTTTATCCCTTCTACGCTATAGCACCTCCATCCAAATTTTATCCTATACACTATTAGAAGAAATATTTCCTTCCACTCATTATTGACCAAAATTGTCTTCTCCATTACTGTTGTACACCTCAACAACCAGCTTTATGTGCTATAGTAAAACCCTAGATGTGTCCTAATTCATCGTATGTTCCATTATCCCTTTGAAATCTTCTAGTAACATAGTAATCCTCACTTCATTCATGTGAACTTCATTGTGGCATTATCACTATGCTAACAGAATTCCCTCATTAACATTAGTTCATCAACATATGTAATTTGAACCTCAATGAGCACTGAACTTTGGCATTTGTAAAGTTTGGACTATCCTAGTGGACTTAGTACTTTCACCATTTTATGATCTATAAGCACTATACTGTAGTCTCAACTGAGGCCAACCATTTACTCTTTCATTTATGACAATTATAAAGGGACTACCTGAACTTCTTTATATGACTGTTAGATATGTTGTTTCATTTGCAATTGTTGACATTAGACAACCCTACTGATGTTGGTGGCATGATGGACCGCGGAGTTGCTATAGCAATAGCCAGTTTTGATCCTTTGAGAGAGGTATGCAACAAATTAGTTGATTTGACATTATATTTGCTCTTTAATGGTCTATTATAGAAAATTTTCATGATACCTTTATGTAGTTTAATTTATATCTTGATGGTTGCTATAGTTGGTTTTCACTCTAGATCATGGAATTGGTAATGTTGTAAATGTGCATGATGACTATATGTATGTGGTAAGTGATTATATTTTGTTATATGACATTCCACAATTCAATTTCTATGTATTAACCTCTTTACTTTTTATTGTATCAGTTGAAGGTCTAGAATGAAGAGAGGACTAGTGAGCATGTTCGAAAGAAAAGAGAACCAATACACACTCTATTCGGCTAGATTTTGAAGGCAACACTGAATCTTTTTCCTTCCCCTAGAGGGAAATGAATATGTATTAGGGTCATTTGTTGTATGTCTATGTGGAATTTTGGAAAATATGTTTTGTAGTACCATTCTTGAATGATGTTATCATGCATTTTGTGCAAATTATATGCTTGAATGCTGTAGGCATGGATTTTGTTTACATCTAATGCTTAAATAATTATTGTTGATTGCTCAATAAGCTCCATCTAATGTGTATTGTGTTAATAAGCTCCATTCCTAGTGGTTTGTATCCTTTGCAATGCTTCAATTACTTGTGCTTCACTTATTCACATGTATGCTTCACTTATTCACATGTATACTTCACATATATTGTGTGTATTCACATGTATGCTTCATGCTTCCAATGTATAATTCATGTGTTCATGTGTATTCTTCATGATTCATGTGTATACTTCATGTATTTGTGTGTATTGTCTATGCTTCTTAAATTCTATTGTTGTCTAGTGGCAAGGATTTTAACACTAAAAGGTTTCAAATGAACTGTAAGAGCTCCTTCCCATAAAAAAATATTATAGAAAAATTTATTACTTTTAATTCATGGCTAAGGCTAGCATCCAACAACTAATGGTTCTGATTCTAAAGCTTAACAATCATTACATTTACATCTATAGAACAAGTGGATGTTTCAAACCTCATGGGCATATATATATATACCTATATGAACTTGTATGAATGTACATCAAAACACATGATAGTTGTTGATCCAACCAACAAAATTTATTTGCATCTGGGTGATCCCACAATAGTGGTTTACAATTTTTGGCCAAACTGGACACTGAAATTATTTTTTAAAACTAAATCTTCACATTCGGGCACCTATAGCGGCTAAACCGTGAAGAATTTGAAGATGATGCAAACTAGAGTCTCATCACATTTTGTCTGCAAATTCTAAAAATATTTTTTTCAAAATTTTTGGAATCAGATTCCACTTCTTTTTCCATCTCCCACGAAATTGGTTTTTCAAAAACAACATTTTTAAAAAGTGACGCACACCGTATAATGCATAACTTTTTTCTATGAAGGATAAAATTCTAATTCTTTCAAATTTAGATTTGTAACTCCGATATCTAGTGCTTCCACTTGGTTAGATAGTTTTTTATTGAATATTTTTCTTTAATCAAGTTTCAAAGTCAAACCAATTACAATTCAGACATAGCAATAATGCATAACTATATATCAAAATTCAATATTTTTTTTCTATTGGATCATATCTAGTGAACTCATATTTTTTATTTTATTTTTTTGATAATCTACTATTTTTCCACATGTGCAGAATAGAGACCTTCATTTTTGATGAAAAATCTATGTTTAATAAAACTAAAATATCAAATACATAATAAAACCAAAACATATTAAAATTATATTCGTTGGATAGCTCGTTCTGAGGACTACCTGATTCTAGTTGGGTTTGTGAATATTCCTCCATTTTCATCCTCAAATTGAGCTCCAAAGTGCCAAAATTCAAGTTTTTTTTCTATCTCAGGAGGGATGAGGAATAAAGGGCGTTCGAACGAACCTCTAGGGGTTCGAGCGAACCACTAGAGGTTCGCTCGAACCAGGGTTCATTTGAACCCCCCTTCTATAAGGGGTTTTGATGGATTTTTTGGCAGGAAAGTATTAAGAGGGTTCGACCAAACCCCTAATTGGTTCGTACGAACCCCTAAAATCAAGTTTTTTTCCATGCATTCATTTTTTGTGAGTTTTCCTTCCTCACTTCAATTGTAAACCACTATTGTGGCTTCACCCATCTACTAATATCACAACACTTGAAATCTCATTAAATGAAATCAATGCACATGTCAGTTTTAATGATATTATGAAGATATTAGATGTGTATGAACAACAATATAAGCTTGATTTCAGAATGCATCACTCATGTGTAGTTATCACATTTCTCCCATATTCATCATTTAAATAAGTTAAAAAATCTCCTTCCATTTTCTATGCATGAAATAACATGACAAATCATTGGGAAACATGGTCCTATAACTATTGCCACATCATGTTTTATAACTCTAGAGCACGAAAATCCATACATCATGGATATTGAATATCCATATCCAATGTTTCACTAGTAGGCTGAGTTTTGCATCTCAATAAGGGTGCACTATTCGGTGACAACAACTATAGTTCAGACTCTTAAAGGATTTTTCTAGTTGAGTGTAACTCACAAAATTCAGTGTGTTTGATTGTGAAAGAGGACCATTTCTAGCATAAACGTACCCACTCGGATGCATTAGAATAGTTCATTTGGTCACACAAGTTGGAGAACAAAATTTGTACACTTTGCAACTTTGCACTACTTGCATTTGACAACTTTTTCCACAATCAAAAAGTTTCCACCATGGGAAAAAACTTTGAGGTAGTGAAAACCAATAGATGTTATTGTAGAGGAGTCCAACGTGATCCCATAGGCTTAGATAAGAAGTTTCTAAGCATCACGGTGTCTAAGTAACAACTCATTGAAGATTGCAACCATTTTGCACTTCTGACTCTTAAGGGATTTAGCCGGTTGAATGTAGCTTGGAGTGGTTCAGTGTGTTTGGGTATGAAATAGGACCATACCTATCATAAATGTACCCACCTGGATGTGTTGGAATAGTTTGTTTGGTCACACGAGTTGCAGAATTAAAGTTATACCACTTTGCTCTACTTGCATTTAACAACTTTTTCCCCAAGAGAAATGTCACCACCAAGGGAAAATGACTCTAAAATAGAAAAAACCAAGAGAGGTTATTGTAGAGGATCCCAACATGATCTCATAGGCTTAGATGAGAAGTTTCTAAGCATCATGGTGTTCAAGTAATAACTTGTCAAAGATTGCAACCATTTTGCACTTTGAACTCTTAAGGGATTCAACTGGTTGAACATAGCTCGGAGTGAGTCAGCATGTTTGGGTGTGAAAGAGGACCATGTCAAGTGTAAAAATACCCACCCAAACCTATTGGAATAGTTTTTTTGGTCACACGAGTTGCAAAATGAAAGCTGCAGCACTTTGCAACTTTGCACTACTTGCATTTGACAACTTTTTCCCCAAGAGAAAAGTTGCCACCACGAGAAAATGCCTCTGAGATAGAAAAAACTAAGATGTATTATTGTATAAAGTACCAATGCAATCCCATAGGCTTAGACGAGAAGTTTCTAAGCATCACGATGTCCAAGTAACAACTCATCAAAGATTGCAGCCATTTTGCACTTTGGACTCTTAAGGGATTTAGCTAGTTGAACGTAGCTCAGAGTGATTTACTGTGTTTAGGTGTGAAAGAGGACCATTCCTAGCATAAACATACCCACCTAGGCAAGTTGGAACAGTTCATTTAGTCACATGAGTTGTAAAAAAAAGTTGCACCACTTTGCACTACTTGCATTTGACAACTTTTTCCCCAAGCGAAATGTCACCACCACAGGAAAACACCTCTGAGATAGAAAAAACCAAGAGAGGTTATTATAGAGGGGCCCAACACAATCACATAGGCTTAGATGATATTTTTCTAAGTGTCATGGTGTTCAAGTAACAACTCATTGAAGATTGTAGTCATTTTGTACTTTGAACTCTTAAAGGATTTTGTCGGTTGAACATAGCTTGGAGTGATTCAACATGTTTGTGTGCAAATGAGGACCATTCCTAATGTAAATGTACCCACCTAGATGCATTGGAACAGTTTGTTTGGTCACACAAGTTGCAAAACAAAAGTTACACCACTTTGCAACTTTGCACTACTTGCATTTGACAACTTTTTCCCCAAGTGAAATGTCGCCACCATGGGAAAATTCCTTCGAGATAGAAAAATATGAGAGAGATTATTGTAGAGGGGCACAACATGATTACATAGGCTCATACAAGAAGTTTCTAAGTGTTGTGGTGTCAGAGTAACAACTTGTTGAAGACTGCGGACATTTTGCACTTTAGACTCTTAAGGGATTCAGTCAATTGAACATAGGTTGGAGAAATTCGGCATGTTTGGGTGTGAAAGAGAACCATGCATAGCATTAAAGTACCCACTCAGATGCATTGAAATAGTTCATTTGGTCATGAGTTGCAAAATGAAAGTTGCACCACTTTGCAACTTTGCACTACTTACATTTGACATTTTTTCTCCAAACAAAAAGTCACTACCAAGAGAGGTTATTATAGAGGGGCTAAACATGATCCCATAGGCTCAGAAGAGAAGTTTCTAAGTATCATGGTGTTTGAGTAATAGCCCGTCAAAGATTGCAACCATTTTAAACTTTGGACTCTTAAGGGATTCAGCGGGTTGAACGCAGCTCAGAGCGATTCGTGTTGGCATATGACTTATAGTGTTGTCATTGATGGCAACCTAGGTCATTGATCTGGTCTGCACTTCAGTATCTAACCATACCGGAAGATAGAATAGAGAATAGGGCATTTGGCTGAAGTTGAATCTGTCAAGTGGTTTGCATTACCAGTTTACCAGTTTTGGTTGATCTCAAGAAAGGTCATTGGGTATATGAAATATGTTATTCTTGAGTTTTGTGCTCTAATACCAATTGTTGGACTCAAGCAACACTAAGAGGGGGGGTGAATCAATGTTGTGAAATTTTTAACTTTATTAATTTGTTCTCTCAAGTCCCTAAAACATTCAATCAAAAGAAAGATGCATGAACAAAGAACAATAAGCCACAACACCATAACACAAGGATTTTTACGCGGAAACCCTGTTAAGGGAAAAACCACGGTGGAGGTCAATCCACAATTTAAGCACTTAAAATATAAGTGTTTTACAAAATGAGAATGCACTTGCATTCAGGCGCACTGCCTAGAGCTCACTGATCAAAATTAGGAAGGCTCACTGCCTTACAAAGATTTGGATTACATCAAAAGGTTGCACTAAGAAGATAGAATCTACAAATGCTAATTACAGTTTCGGTTAGGCTCATAGATAAGATTTTGGACCTTCTGTCAGATTCTGCACTTCACTCTATTCTTCCTTAATTCACTTCACTAAATCCTCTTCCGCACATGTGAAAATTGCTCAACTACTCTTTTGATATTTGCACACACATCAACACATATCGAACAATCCCACATACTCTTCTCCCAATTGTTGGCAACACAAGGGCAGAGAACTGAGAGGGGGGTGAATCAGTTGTCAACGAATTTCAAACTTATTAAACATATTAATCCTTATTCTTAGATTTGATCAATATCAATGAAAGCATGAATCAAAAACACATCAGAAACACACATAACACTAATATTTTTACTTGGAAACCTTGTTAGGGGAAAAACCACGGTGGAGGTCAATCCACAAGATTATACCCTATTAAAAGTATAAGAAGAATAAATGGGGAATGCACATGCATTTAGGCACACTTCCTAGAGCTCACTGCTGAATTACAAAGGAAGACACACTATCTTACAGAAAGATTTGGATTACAACCATCTAGATTTTGAACTGAGAAAATAGCATCTGCTAATGCTTGATTATAGTTTTGGTTAAGCACATGAACACTTCTTCACTCTTCTTCACTTTTCTTCGCACTTTGCTCTTGCTTTGAATGATTTGAACAATATTTTCACACACACACACAAAATCACACCCTTTCACACTTCAATTCAAATAAACAATTGCTCTTATATATCTGCAACATGAAATTACATTCGCTACAAGTCAGCCACAAAAAAATAATAAAATGAATACAAACTATCGGCCCAAAACAATAGATAATTTTCAATGCAATTCAACCAAGGTTGGCCACAACATAGTGAAGACCCAAAATAAACATTTCCAACACAAAAACACTTCAATTAATTTCTCCTTGAAGATCCACAACACACTTCAACACCCTATCGTCCAAGAACAAGAGAAACATGAGTACGCAAGAGAAAATTTCCATCCATGAGCACAACGATCAATGAAGGCATGCAACAAAGAGAGAGCATGATCTAGAAACATCCACAAAAATTATGTAACATTAGAGAATCATCCGCAACAACTAAACTAACTGGAATCACATAATCTTCAATCAGAAACACCAATTGAAGCACCAGAAAAAATTGTGAAAATGTAAATCTTCATAACTCGACCAATCTTCATGCGGATCTCTGAAACTCAATGTGGATAAACTAGATACACTCATCAATAAACCCTTTATTCCACAACCTCTAATAAAAAATGTATGGAGCTCACCAAAAGATAGAACATCACTTCACCACTGACAACCTACAACTCATTTATTACAATTTTCTCAATATCCTCGACATATATAGCTTCAAATGCACTAATGCTAATAGTGTTGACATCAATGAAAACCACATATTAGTAACACAACCACAACATCCAAAAATCTCCCCCTTTGGCATTGATGCAACACATGATGTGAAAAATGCCATCAACACAACTATCTCTTAACACTTACTCCCCCTTCGGTTCTAACTCTTTTTCTTCTCATCTCTTTCACATGATCTTCTCCCCACAAGGCTCTTCTTCTCAGATAATCACCATTTTTTCACATTACTCTTCTCCCCCTTTTTCATTGATGTCAAAGGAGGAGAGAGAGAAATGAAAAATGCCTTATCAAACTTAAGGGGAGTTTTGTTGAGTTTTGTCACTTATGGCATTTTGAAGTTTTAAAAGTTTTGACACTTAGTAATTTTTCACTAAGTGTTTCCATCAATGCCAAAGGGGGAGATTTTTGGCATATTGATTTTGGTTTTGTCATTGATGACAACCTAAGTCATTGATCCGGTCCGCACTTCAGTATCTGACCATATCGGAAGACAAAATAGAGAATAGGGTATCCGACTGAAGTTGAATCTGTCAAGTGGTTTGCATTACCAGTTTATTAGTTTTGGTTGTGGATCTTAGGGAAGGTCATTGGGTATATGAAATATGTTATTCTGGATTTTTGTGTTGTCACATCAATTATTGTATGAGTTAGGAGATTCAGTCGTTCGATTTTTTGTTCAACAGTGCTAGAAGGTTGAATGAGTAAAAGTTGGGTGTTGCAGATGTTTAAGGAAAAATTATTTAAGGTAATTTTGTGTTGGAGATTTTTTTTGGGGTCCTAACTATGCTATGGATAACTTTGGTGGATGCACATTAAATGTTACTCATGATTTGAGTCGACAGTTGGAAAATATTTTCTACTTTATTGAAGCTGACATATAGTGATTGAATTCTTGGTGGTGGATATATATATGAGATCAGTTAATTCATTTTGGTATGCATGTGTGTATGTGGGAGTGTTCGATATGTGTTGATGTGTGTGAAAATATCAGAAGATTAGTTGAGTGATTTTCACTTGTGTAGAAGAGGATTTAGTGAAGCGAATTAAGGAAAAGCATAGCGAAGTGCAGAATCTAACAGAAGGTCCCGAATTTGATCTATGAGCCTAACTAGAACTCTAATTAGGAATTTTTAGATGCTATCTTCTCAATTCAAACTTTTTATGTAATCCAAATCTTTGTAAGGTAGTGAGCCTTCTTGATTTTGAGCAATGAGCTCTAGGCAGTGCGCCTGAATGGAAGTGCATTCCCATTTTGTAAAACACTTATGTTTTGAGTACTCAAATTATGGATTGACCTCCACCGTGGTTTTTCCCCTAACAGGGTTTCCACGTAAAAATCCTTGTGTTATAGTGTTGTGGCTTATTGTTCTTTTTTCATGCATCTTTCTTTTGATTGAATGTTTTAGGGACTTAAGAGAACAAATTAATAAAGTTAAAAATTGCACAACACTGATTCACCCCCTCTTAGTGTTTCTTGAGTCCAACAATTCAACATGTTTGGGTATGAAATATAACCATTCCTAGTGTAAACGTACCCACTTGGAGACACTGGAACAAGTCGTTTGGTCACACAAGTTGTAGAACAAAAGTTGCACCACTTTGCAACTTTGCACTACTTGCATTTGACAACTTTTTTTCCAAGAGAAAATTCCCCACTACAGGAAAATGACTCCAAGATAGAAAAAAATGAGAGAGGTTATTGTAGAGGGGCCAAATATGATCCCATAAGCTTAGAAGAGAAGTTTCTAAGTGTCATGGTGTCTAAGTAACAACCCGTCAAAGATTGCAACCATTTTGTATTTTGGACTCTTAAGCAATTCAATTGGTTGAACGTAGCTTGAAGTGATTCGACGTGGTTGGGTGTGAAAGAGGACCATGCATAGTGTAAATGTACCCACTTATATGTGTTGGAATAGTTCATTTGGTCACATGAGTTGTAGAGTGAAAGTTGTGCCACATTGCAACTTTGCACTACTTGCATTTGACAACTTTTTCCCCAAGTGAAAAGTCGCTACCACAGGAAAACACCTCCGAGATAGTGAAAAATAAGAGAGATTATTGTAGAGGGGCCCAACACAATCCCATAAGCTCAAAAGAGAAGTTTCTAAGTGCCACAATGTTCGAGTAACAACCCGTCAAAGATTGCAACCATTTTAAACTTTGGACTCTTAAGGGATTTTATTGGTTGAACATAGCTTAGAGTGATTTGACGTGTTTGGGTGCGAAAGAAGACAATTCCTAGCATAAATATACCCACCTGAATGCATTGGAATAGTTTGTTTGGTCACACAAGTTACAGAATGAAAGTTACACCACTTTGCAACTTTGTACTACTTGCATTTGACAACTTTTTCCCCAAGCAAAAATCCACGAGCACGGAAAAATGCATCTGATATAGAATAAAATGAGAGAGGTTATTGTAGAGGGGCCCAACATGATCTCATAGTCCCAAATGAGAAGTTTCTAAGCATCATGGTGTCCGAGTAATAGCCTGTTGAAGATTGTAGCCATTTTGCACTTTGTACTCTTAAGGGATTCTGTCGGTTGAACATAGCTCACAGAAATTTGATGTGTTTGGGTGCAAAAGAGGACCATTTCTATTGTAAAAATACCCACGTAGACACATTGGAATAGTTCACTTGGTCACACAAGTTGTAGAACGAAAGTTGCACCACTTTGCAACTTTGCACTACTTACATTTGACAAATTTTTCCCTAAGTAAAATGTCATCACCACAAGAAAATGTCTTTGAAATAGAAAAAATTGAGAGAGGTTATTGTAGAGGGGCCCAACATGATCCCATAGGATTAGGTGAGAATTTTCTAAGCATCATGGTGTTTGAGTAATAGCTCATCGAAGATTGTATTTATTTTTCACTTTGGACTCTTAAGGGATTCTATCGGTTGAACGTAGCTCAAAGCAATTCAATATGTTTGGGTGAAAAAGAGGACCATTCCCAGCATATAAATACCCACCCAAACATGTTGGAATAGTTCATTTGGTCACACAAGTTGCTGAATGAAAGTTGTACCACTTTGCAACTTTGCACTACTTGCATTTGATAACTTTTTCCCCAACCGAAAAGTCGCCACCATGCAAAAAAATTATCCAAGATAGAAAAAACTAAGAGAGAGTATGGTAGAGGGTCCTAATGTGATCCCATAGGATTAGATGATAATTTTTGAAGCATCACAGTGTTCGAGTAAGAACCCGTCGAAAATTGCAGCCATTTTGCACTTTGGACTATTAAGGGATTTTGTCGGTTGAACATAGCTCAGAGAGATTCAGTATGTTTGGGTGTATAAAAGGACCATGTCTAGCATAAACATACCCACCTGAATGTGTTGGAATAGTTTTTTTGGTCACACGAGTTTCAAAATGAAAGCTGAACCACTTTACAACTTTGCACTATTTGCATTTGACAATTTTTTGCCCAAGCGAAATGTCGCCACCACAGGAAAACGCCTTCGAGATAATAAAAACCGAGAGAGGTTATTGTAGAGGGGCCCAACACAATCCCATAGGCTTAGATGAGAATTTTCTAAGCATCACATTGTATGAGTAACAATTCATCAAAGATTACAACCATTTTGCACTTTGGAGTCTTAAGGGATTATGTTGGTTGAATGTAGCTAAGAGCGATTCAACCTGTTAGGTGTGAAAGAGGACCATGTCTAGTGTAAACGTACCCACCTAGATACATTTGTATATATCGTTTGGTCACATGAGTTATAGAACAAAATTTGCACCACTTTGCAACTCTACACTACTTACATTTGACAACTTTTTCCCCAAGCAAAAAGTCGCCAACACGAGAAAATACCTCTGAGATAGAGGAAACTGAGAGAGGTTATTGTAGTTATTGTATAAGGGGCCAATGCAATCACATAATATCAAACAATAAATTTCTAAGCATCACGGTTTTGAGTAACAACTTGTCAAAAATTGCAGCCATTTTGCACTTTGGACTCTTAAGGGATTTTGTTGGTCGAACATAGCTCAGAGTGATTTGGTGTGTTTGGGTGAAAAAGAGGACCATGCCTTGCATAAACATACCCACCCAGATGTATTAGAATATTTTTTTTGGTCACATTAGTTGCAGAATGAAAGTTGCATCACTTTGCAACTTTGCACTACTTGCATTGGACAACTTTTTCCCCAAGTAAAATATTGCCACCACGAGAAAATGCCTCCAAGATAGCAAAAACTGAGAGATTATTTTAGAGGGTCTCAAAGCAATCCCATAGGCTTAGACAAAAAAATTATAAGCATCACGGTGTTTGAGTAACAACCCATCAAAGATTACAACCATTTTGCACTTTGGACCCTTAAGGGATTCTACCGGTTGAATGTAGATCGAAGCAAAAACCAGTACCTCACCTAAATAGGCTAAAAGTTACTAAAAAACTATTTATTACCACACATGTAAATCCTTGGAAAATTTGGAAACCTCCTTGCTTCAAATGAAGTGTCTTGGAAACATTCAGTTGGAAGTCCATTCCATTAACCTTTTAACAATAAATAGACAACCACCATAACGTATGCAAAGGATCATCAAATTATACATAGGGGAAAAGGAAATACTCAGAGAACAACCATAAAGTATTTAAGTCAAAGGTCTTTTATTTTATGAAAAAAGCATAGAAAATGTGTTTTAATTATTTCATGGGGCTTATTTTCATGATATTCACGTGCACGAGTGAGAAGGGATTAAGTTTTATCTTTGATTTTTGAGTTTTGATCAGTAATAGTGCATCATTTATGCATTGTGTCAATAAATCATAATGTCGATTTGTGCCTTGGAACACCATATCATGGAAGTCTAAGTCCAAAAAGGGTTGAGAATCATCGTGAAATGTTTTTAATAACCCGAGACAACCCAAGGTATGTGCTCGTTTTGTTCCATCCTTTGTTTGCGCTATTGGCCATGTGACTATGTTGCCAAAGTTGAGAAGAGAACCAAATGATAATTGAATTTTTGGAGAGATTGGTTGGTTGAATAATTTTTGGGAGTTGTCAAAGGTGTCAGAGGGTATTGAAACATTGTTTCCCCCACTATGCATGCTATTCTTCCCTTGTTGTTGTGTTTTTCCTTCTTTAGATGCCCACTAGGCTAGGTTGTCATTTGTGGCAAGGTGTACTAAGATTTCTTGTGCATTTATTTTCAATGAATCCATTGAAGGGTGAATGAGTTTACGTAAAGAGATAGATCATGATGACAGTGACTCTAAAACTCATCCAATATTAGAGTAGATTTTGGAAATCCAAACACATAAAACTTAAAAGTAGATAAGCTTGACAATGATGGATTCCATTTTATTGGTAATTTTGGTTTTAGGAGTTTTCTAAGGTCATTCATGAACATGTGAAATCATGTAATCCACTTTAGTGTGCTTAGAGGGTCATTGATTTAAAAGTTACAAAAAGTTGCTAAATGGGCATGAAAAGTTGTCATGCATTTTTAGCAAGTTGTCAAAAATCAGGTAACGATTACATGCAATCAAGAAAATGGTTCCTAATCATTGGAATCAATTTTAAATGGCTGTAAAAAGCACGAATAGGCTATAATGATCGAATGGAAGCATGGTTGTAGTTTTTTTTCAAATTTGGAATGAATTGAAGCAAGTTTTTTTGGTGAGTTTTCTAGGTTGCAGCAACTTCTGGCTTCTTGAACAGACTGTACGGTCCATGGATCGATCTAAAATCAATTATATTTGACAACCCCGTGAATCTACTATATTTTTTTTGGTTTCATTAATTTTTTTTTTTTTTGATACGTAAGATAGGATTTGTATTGATTTTAATAAGATATACATGCGTCTGCTAAGCAGGAGATAACAGTCCTTCCTAGACTATGAGCCTATCAGCTAACCTTTCCAACCCGGGGCAACTTTCTACCATTACAAAATTTGCAGTCCCATTGCAAAGCTTCAAAAAGCTGTCTACTATGATCTTGGATGCAAAAAATTAAGATTAGAGGCCGAGCCTCATCTGACCGAAACCAAATTTACAGTTCCATTACACTGATACTAAAAAACCATCCAAAATTTTGATAAGCCACAAAAATTTTAAACATTCAAACACTTAAAACACAGAGGCCGAGCCTCACAGAAAGCCATTTAATCTTGCAAACTAGGTGAAGTCTTCCACCCATTCCGTCCCCTCCTCCATCATGAGCCTTGGCTTCCTTTTCAGGAATTCAACTGCCATGGCCGCTACCATTCTATGCCTCATCAGTTCTGGCCCCTTGATGTCTAAGATGAAGGAGAAGACTTTGACTGCATCGTCCGACTCCCAGAGAAGATCTAGGTCTGCGAGGTGCGGTATTCCTTTGCCCTTGAAGGCCGCTTTTAGTGTTTTCTCTAAGCCCCCTAGCAAGTTGCCTCAGAAAAGATGCTCCACCATTTCCTTTGCCTCCGCCTTCGGGAAATCCAGGTCCAGAATCACTGCTAGAAATTGAGAGGAGATGTGAGCATTGTCTCTCGCATATTCCTTTCTTTCTAGATGTCCTTTGCCTAAAACCATTTTGACTGCTACCATTGTTAGGGGGTCGTCGTCGAGCAGAATTCACTTTAGCCTTTGATCCGTAATCTCCCGAAAGGCTATCTGTCTCTCCATTGCTACCAAGGAGACTGGTGTGTCAACACCGAAACTTTCCAGCCCCCCCGCCAAAATGGAGATAATGAATTTCGACTTGCTCGACCTCGCCATTTGCAGCTCTTTTGGCGACCGTTCCCTACACAGCGACAAAACACAAAACAAATTTTGAAAACCATATAGTGAGTATAACTTCATCAGATCATTTGAAAGCTCATGAATTGTAAGGCCGAGCCTCTGTGCACACGAATCTGAATAATGGCAAAGCGAGCATTCGTCCTTGCCATGACATTATCCTACGGCCTTCAACCTGCAACCTTAATACATCTATCTCCTCATGTGAAGTGAATTTCCACTCGGCCCGAAACCTTACACTTTCATAATTGTCGTGCCCTGCGTGTCGAGCTATTTTCACTTGGGTTCCTGTGTCATTCATTCCCCCCTGTCGACACCGAGGACACCCCTGATTTAATGGGCATCAAACTTTAATTTATTCCCTTCCTCCTCCCGCCGTCAATTTGGAGAGGGCTTGGAATGATGTGGCATTGCCACTAAGCGGTCACCTTGCACGCCCCATCGACCTCCTCAGGTCCTCCCTCTTTGATAGCTTGTCAGGTGGCTATTTGAGGGATGGAGGGGGCCCACCCTGCCACCCACAACATCAAATTTCATTTAGTTTTGTTAAAGTTATTGAGATTTTACTGAAAACTAATTTAAACCCTAGCTAGGGAAACAACAAGTATTAAAAATGTAATATCTTTAATTTTCAAAGTTCAAAAATGTTGAAATCTCACCCAAAATTATGTTTTTACATGCTCTTGGACTTGGAAAAGGTTTGAAGTCTTCAAATGCATACATGAAAGAGATTTCTTTGATAGAAATTTCTGATTTGTGAGTGTATCTGACCCTGTAGCAGTAGTGAAGGTAAGTTTGAGTGAAATAAGGAGTGGTTTGGGTTCTTTATGGTTGGTGAAGGTGTTGGGAATATGTGGAGAGGTCTTGTAGACCTACACATTGGGGTTTTGAGCATTTTTGAAGGTTTAATACAAGTCATTTTATGACTATCCCAAGAGGACTATTTTTGTAGTTATAAGCAAGGTGCTAGTGTCCAAGCAAGTTGGTGCTTTGAATGAGCCTTGGTAGTGAATACCTGATGGAAACACCTTTAAAATGTGGTATGAAGGTCTCCAAGTCAATGGTTGAGGATTTTAAGTAATCTTTATTGATTTTGATTTAGGCCATTAATGTTGCCTTTCCTACTTTGAACAACACAAATCTTGTAAGCCCCATGAATTGTTGCATTGTTGAGTCTCCACAAAAAAGTTGTTATGACCATTCAAGTCCCTTAGACAAGTCTTCCATGATGTTCACACTATCTCTAGATTGTGTTGAATCAAGGTCTCCAAGTAGGTTCATTGCTAGGTCTTCTAAAAGTGCATTTAGGAGCAGCTATGAAGAACTTGCAAGAATGGTTTTCCTTTTGGGTCTATTTTCATGTTGATTGTCCTTCCTCTACATCAAGAAGGAGTTATACAGTTTATAGAAGAGCAAGAAAATATGCCTTTGTACAATAGAAGGCATTGTTTCAGATTTTGTCATAGATCCACACGCTTTTCCTTCAAGAAAACTTTAAATGTAAACCATAAACCATTACAACTAACTTTAAATGTAATATACACATTTAATTGAGGCATATATTAAGTAATATGCACATTTGCATATATTAATTTCTCATAATTCTTGTATATCAAAAAATACACTAAGTCAATAACAAATATTACAATAGTGATGGAAGAACATCTTGAAAATCCTCCCATTTCTCAATAATTGTAGCAATACATGCAGGGAAATAATCATCCCATTTGCAACCCAAATCATGAAATATATTGTATAAGAAGAAACAAAAGGAGCTACTACCCAGTTTGTTTTCTCCAATCCACCTCAAGTGGCCCAGTTATTGTTAGAAACCAAGATCATACATGCAAACCAAAAAAGTCTTCCACAGCTCTGCCAGTGATCATATTGATGATCAAGGGCTCTGCCCCAACCCCCAGACTGCTAGCCCCTGGTCATGCATAGGACCAGGGGCCGAATTATTTTTAGCCCCCTGGGGGCCCTGTAGGCCTTATTGGGCCTTTTTAGAGCACTTTTACAAAATTAGGTGTATTTTTTGCGTACGATGTCCGTTTTTCACAAACAAGATACCATTGGAAAGATGATTTTGACGCCAATCCAGTGGTGAAGGTTTTTTACCAGATTTTTCTCCAAATTTATTTTGCAAGTCCTTGAACTCAGATGAATTTTTTTCACTTCAAAGGGCATATCTTTTGACTCGGTGATCCTTTTTTTGCCATTCTTGCAGCGTTGGAAAGCTGGTTTAGTCTTCGACAAAAATATGAGGTCTATTATTATTTTATGTTTATGCATATTTAGCATTCTCTCATTTTATAATCGTTGGGTTATTGTAATAAATGAACTGAGATAAAGTTCCATCAGGGGGGTTTCTTGCATAATAATCTGATTAGAGTGTGCATGCACTTTGATCTCCATTTCCATCTTGTTTTGATGACAATTTTCATGGGTTATATCTAGTTTCTTAGTTTCTTTTGGCCACATCTTGCTTTAGCTTGACACATATCATATTTACATCAATTCACACTTCAAATTGGGAGTTTATGGTTATTGATCCGCATTGGTTTAGATCCTTCTCAGTTTGAGGGCCATGTTTTTATGGTTAATGTTCCAAAGTCTTTATGGTACTTGTTCCCATGGAAGATTTTTAGTCATAGTTTGGCATCAGAATCGAGATACACAGTTTCTAGATTCTGTCATCATTTCATCTACTATTGCTTCACAGATTCCAGGGTTGTTCCAATTTGTGAGTTTTCTAGTGTTTCATGGCATCGAGTTTGCTATCGCATTATTATGATTCCACTTTGGTTTCTTGTAGACAGAAGTATCTTTCCTTTCTTGTCGGATTGCAGTTCCAGTGTTACTCCACAGTGTTCTTCCAGTGCTTCTTGCAACAGGTCATCTCATTGTAGGGGGTTTTGTCTCACTGGGTTTTCCTTCTCTACCTCATTATTGAATTTTTACATGGGTACCTTATCAGGCCTTGTTGTCGGGACCCATTCATGATTTCTTGCATTCATCTTAGTTTTAGGTGCATGCATTTTTAGTCTCCCTAAGTTGCACTTATGGGGGGGTGTTGGTGTAATTAATATTTAATTACACTTGCATAACTTTACTTAGGTAATATTTTAATTCTTAGGTTAATTATTCTCATCCTTATCTTGTTGAGCTATCTTGTTGCTCAAGATAAGATTAGGGTTATTCATAATTTCTTTTATAAAAAAATTCATTCTCATGTAATTATGAATTCCCGAATATTATTATTTTGAACATCTTTTTGCAATAGCTTTGTTGTTTCTGATTTTCTCTTCTGTGGAAGGCTTTTCTGGTTTGCATGTCTGATCTTGGTTTCTAACAATTATTTTCATTCTAAAATGCTTCAAAACATGTACATCCCCTGCTCCCTTGGAAACATGTGTAGTAGCCTCTTTGTGGTTGTATACTCTCACTAGAATTTGGTGCACAAAAAACCTACAAAAGCCTAACATTTTTAGACATGGACTCAAATAAAATTCATTAAAAGACCAATAACTGAATAATGTTAGACATACACCTTCTAACTAGATCTATTATTACCTTCGTGCATGCTATAAGTAGATCAATTGAAGGTCCTACAATGGTGATGTGGCCCATCTTTCGTTACTTTCTCATACCACTGAACACTTGCACCAACAACCAATGTTGTTCTTTTCTTAGGTTGACAATCTTAAGTATAACCTACAATCACGAATGCATCAATGAAAGTCCTAAATGTATATGACATCAAACACCAACTTAAAGGTAGTCAATAGAGAGCAACATATAATTATCATTTTGTAAATTAACAATAATGCAAAATTTCAAACCCTTCTACAATCAAACTTAAACACTTGAAAGAAAGCAGTTATCAACAACATGACTTTACAAATTCAATATGCATACTTACAAATCAATCTAGGGAACCATCTGGGTTTCTCTACTCTTTATTATGTCAAGTATTCCCTTGTGGTCAGACACACACTTTCCACAAGTTCTTGTTCAAAGGTCTTCCCTTATATTTGATCAAATAAATGTTGGCTATGATGAAAAGGTTTGAGTAGTGAAGAATCTTCCAATGCATGTCGAAATCCTCAAACAACCAAACTGCAGCATTCTTAAATGGGTACCTTCTAAGCCATGTTCCAGTAACAACCACTAAACTTGTAGGATATTCTATGTTTTCTCCATCTATAACTAGAGCCTCCAATTTATTTTTGGCCTCAATACAACGAAACAATTAATAATTTTTACCCTCTTCATTGTCTTCATTTGCAATCACCACATAAAAATTCCCTGCATTGATATGTTCATCTTGTTATATGTATTTAATGAACATCAAAATAAAACCTAAAAGTAAGATATATTACCTGGTTCTAGTAGGTCTAATACATGATCAAAGTCAATGGATGATTGCATCTATGTGATTTGTAGAGCTATTAGGAGCTGATAAGTGTCAAGTGGGATTAGACTTCATACAGACCATCCATCAATCCACTCTGTTGACTCACAATAATTCTATACTTGAAGTGTACATGAAAAACATTTTTCTGTATATGTCTACCAAAGCATCTTATCAAACATGTCTATGCACTACAACATTTTTCATACATGTCTACCAAAGCATTTTATGAAAGAAGGTGGTGAGCTGTTTGGAAGAATGCCTCCAAGAAATGTGGTCTCATGGTGATGGACATCAACATGAGACTACATTTCTTTGAGGCATTCTTTCAAATAGCTCATTGCCTTATTCTATGCTACCACATTTTCCAAACATGTCTACCAATGCATCTTATCAAACATGTCTATGCTACAACATTTTTCATACATGTGTCTACCTCCATACCTCAAGAAAAGAAAGTAATGCATTTTTTCAAACATATCCATACTATTGATTACGTTGCATTTTATGAAACACACCAAGAATTTTATTAAACATATTGATATCGCTAATTACATTGCATTGCATATATTTAAAACTCAAAGAATTACTTTACATTGCATAACTAATGTGACTTATGAAACATTGCATATCTTATCAAACATTGTTGTTCCCAACCCAGGGTATATAGCGAGCTTCAAAAAACCCATAACTTTTGATGCGTTTGGTGAAAATATATGAAACTTGGTACTAATTTTCTGTAGGCCTATATGCATGTGCTGACAAAAGGAGGGTTGCTAAATCATCATTTTTTGTGAGTTATTGAGAATAGTTTGTTTCTTTTTGCAACTATACTATGTAAAACCTAGTACTTTGAGGGATTTTTACAAAAATTGTTTCATGTAAGCATTGATCAATGTTAAGACTTGGGTTTGAGGGGAGTATTTGGAGTGTGGACAAGTACTTAGGAGCAAAGAAGTGTCAAACCTAGGGTATATGTTGTTGCCACCTTTGGAAACTAGAGAATCTTGTGCTTATTGTTGTCAAAACCACATTATGATTGCCAACCAAGCCATGAAGACCATGAATTCAAAGAAGGGTTTGTGATGCTATATCTTGGAATTATTCACTATTTCTTTGAAATGAGGTAACTTAGAAAGACATAAGCATTTTAAATTGCACAAAATTTTCCCTTTTTTTATTTGTTAGAAAGGTAAATGGTATGAATGAATGGAAACTTGTAGTAACAACTATGTCATGTCACTTGAATTTATCTAAGCACATGATGAAGGTGAAATTTTTATGGCACAAAAAAATTGATGGAAACTTGTATTAACATTGATGAAGGCTCTTAGGTTTTCCAAATTAGTTGAAAATAAAAGTTTTCCCACAACCATCACTAATAATGAATTTGAATCTATTATATCATGTTTTCCATTTTTATCTTGAAGCTCCTAAAAATTAAACTTTTACATGCAACATCCATCTAATTTAATGTTGAATTCTATGTGTAACAATGAAGATTAATAAAATCATCAAATGAATGTTCTATAAATTGTCAAAACAAAACAATAAAACTCAATATAAACATCTAACTAGAATGTAGTAGAGTGAATTCCACTAGCCATGCTAGAAATAGACTACTATAAGCAATGCAAATAGAATTAATAAGAAAATTTGTGTTAAGTTGATGTCATTTATACAAGTTTAAACATAAATTCATCTAATTTATGTCATGCTTTTCTTTTTTTTTCTTCAAACTTATAAAAATTAAACTTTTTTATGCAACTCCCATCTAATTCAATGTTGAAATCTATGTCCAATTGTTATGATTAATAAAATCATGGAAGAAATTTAGTTTATATTGTCAAAAACAAAAAAATATACTAAATAAAAACATTTCAATATTACCAAAATGAATATATTACTTGAGATAATGTAAAATGATGTAGAAAGTTCAAAATGTCTTCTTCTACGTTGTCTAGCATGCAAATTGTTGGAAAAAAGGTGATGGATCAAGCATAGATTGGTACAACAACCAATCAATTGCATTAAAAAGGCATTTATGAGTCGGATAAAGTGTTGAACCAGACAAATGTAGAAGCATGTGGGCCTGAATCATGGGGTCAACCCCTATTTTACCATTTCAAGGTAAAAACACAGTTGGTGCTTGCCATACTTGGAGAGCGCCAAATTTGGCATGTGCCAAATGTGTTGCTTTGAAATATTTTCCAAATATAGAGAGGAAGGGAGTGAGACTTGAGATAGAGAGAGAGGAGATAGGAGTGAGCAAGATTAGTCTAGGTAGTGTGGTAGGGAGTGAGACCTAAGAGAGAGAGAGACTTGATTGGGATAGAGAGTTATCTAGTTAGGGTGGGGGGAAAAACTTGACAACGGGAGAGGGGTTGGGAGGGATGAGGCTTGAGAGATGCAAAAATACCAAAGGGGGAGATAGAGAGGGAGTTTGGGAGAGGGGGTTGGAGTGAAATAGATTTGTGTAGGTAAGGTGGGAGGTATGTGAGACCTGACAAAGAGGGAGTGTGAGAAAGGGTATTGGAGTGAGACAGATTAGTCTAGGTAGCATGGGAGGGAATGAGACCTGAGAAGGAGAGAAACTTGAGAGGGAGAGAGAGTTATTTAGTTAGGGTGGGGGGGGAAGACCTGAGAGAGGGAGTGGGAGATAGAGGGATGGGAGACATAAACCCTCAACCGTAGACCCTTAAAAATGAACCCTTAAACCCTCTACCCTCAACACAATACCCAATACCCAATACCACCTACCCTTATCCCATTACCCTCTACCCTCAACCCTAATCCCTCAACCCTATACCCTCAACCCTTAAACCCAACTAAACTCTCTACCTTAATCCCTCAACCCTCAACCCTTAATCCCTCAACCCTTAAACCCTAAACCCTCTACCCTCTACCCTCTACCTATTAGAAGAATGAAGAAGAAAATTTCATTTTCAGCTTTTTTGTTGTCATTTATCTCACCATGTTATATGAGTTGCCACTACAATTTTTAAGTTCTAGCTTGATCTAGTATTTTGAATCGGTATGTAGTTATTATCTTCTAGTGTTTTGCTCTGCAATCCTCTACAAAGGATTATCATTGATTGTGGATTTGGGATATGGTTATTGGATGTTAGAAGCTTGTAAGTTTAGAATCTCATGTGCACAGGTACTCAAATGTCGAGTTGGAATCACTCTATTGTTGCATTTTGTTATTAACTCTATCTATGGCTGACCTAATAAATAGTTGATGTTATAATGAGTTTTTTTTTGTTGTTGCAGATGTATTTTTGACCTATCTTAGGTCCATTTCAACATGTTGTTTAGTGCTACATGCTTGAATTATTTTTGGAAAGTTTTTGGTGCAAGCTTGAAGCTGAAAATATTTTTTTTAGTGAATAAGGGATGCATCTAATTAGGCCCACCTAATTGATGCTTGTGGATGAATCAGATATATATATATATATATATTGGACAGTTTTAAGATTGTTGGTGTTGCGAAGTGTGAAGAGAGATAAGTATTCAAAGATGATGAAGTGTGTAAAGTCAGTTTATTGAGCATAAACGACACTAAATAAACACTTGTTAGGTGTAACTTTATTAGTTCATTTTTTGGTTGTAAGCCATTTCTTTATTGTATCTTTGTAGGTAGTGAACCTCTCATTTTGGACAGTGAGTCTTAACAGTGATCCACCCTTTGTAGTGTCTTATAACTGGTTATATTATATTGTGAGCTAATCCTCACCGTGGTTTTTCCCATTTTGGGTTTTCCACGTAAAAATCTTAGTGTTCATGTGTTGTGTGGTTTTATGTTTTTTTAATGCTCTTGTTCATTTTTACTGTTGTATGCATTGGAGTAATTGGATGGTGTTTGTTCAATAAGTTTAAGAAGATACTGATTCACCCCCCCATCTTAGTATCTTGGGTATTCAACAATTGGTATCAGAGCTTGGTTCCTCTAAAGAAGCCTAACAGCTTGAGGAAGACTTTGAAGATTGAACAAATGGATGATAAAGAAGAAATTTGGGCCACTCTTGAAGATCTTGACAAGGCTGAAAATGAAAATAGAGATTTGAAAGAAAATCTTGATGACGCAAATGAATGCATCATGAAATTGAAGGAGCAGTTGAAGAAATTCAAAGAAAGACATAGAGAAGTGGGTGAGAAATTAAAACAAGCAAATGAAGAGATCACTGGATTGAAGGTACAAGTGGAGGAAAATAAGAGTATTGGAGATTGTCTAAATATAGTGGTGAAAAGAAAGACTAATGAATGCACAAGGCTTGAACAAGAAGTGGTAGACTTGAGAGTAGATTTGGAAAAATAAAAACTCTGTGAAGATAAGTTCAAAAAAAGCTCCACCAAGCTTGATGAATTTATTGAAGGACAGAAACCAACTAAAGACAAAGGTGGTTTGGGAATGGAAGCAAGTAAAAGCTCTAAGGCTATGTAGACCCCAAACATAGTGGACAATCAAAAGACTTAAAATAAAGGAAAAAAGGCAAGAAATCCAAGAAGCCTTGCTAGAAGACCACCTATCAGGCACTCAAATTCTCAAAGGTACCCATCTTTCAATGGAATTTTATTTTCATGCAATAAATTTGATCACAAGGCAATGGAGTGTAGAAGTAGAATAAACAAGTATGCTAGTTCCTTCTCTGGACAATGTTTTGCATGCAAGAAATTTGGACATACAGCTAGTGAATGCAGAACTCAAATGATGAATTGGTCTAATGGAAGTAGAATGAATCAATCCTTTATTGGCTACTGCTATACATGTAATAAGTTTTGAAACAAAGAAAATTAGTGTAGATTAATGGTTAATGGAGGTCAAACAAATTAGAAAAATGTTGTTTGCTACAATTGCAACAAACCCAAACACATTTCAAAAGTATGCAGAAGTAAAGGGGGAAAGCAATTTGATCCAGTAAAGAAGAATAAACCAGTGAAGACAATTGACAAGACTAAGGCTAAGAAAGGAATGAACAAGATTTGGAAGAAGAAAGAAGAGTCAGAAACATCAAATGTGCCTATGCCCTCATCTATTGCAGACAAATCCTCTAGTAATTAGACCCAGCATGATCTTAAGGGGAGCATTAACAGAAAATTGTTTAAACCTCTTGGATATCTAGTGTGTCAGAATTTAGCACGAAGATATTTTGTAAGGAATGAATAGAGAAATTTTATGCAAAAGGAACTGGAAGAAAAGTTGCAGGAATGATCATTTGCGGAGAAAATTAGGGTTTTTCTGTGCAGTGAAGAAAGTTTCTTATTAACTTTTTGAATTCTATAGCATTTGATGCAAATTAGGGAAGATCATTGATCTATAAAGTGGATTTGTAAGGCATTTTGATCACTTGTGCATTTGAAGAAAGTGGAGAGCGATTTTGAGAGTGAGCTATGCAAACCCTAGTTCTGGTTTTGTGAAAGAAAAAGGTACTTTACTCTTTTGTGTTGTTGTGGGTTTGTGTGAATCTTCTTTCTCAAATTATTAGAGCTCAATTTTTGAGAAATGGAAACTCTTGTAGTCATAAATGTGTTAGAAATACCTAGACCCTCCTATAAGAAATATTACATGAAGGTTTTCAAAGATGACCCTCCGAGCACTTTCTCATTGATTCCTCACAGTGTCATGCCCACTGAAGACACTAGAATGTACATCCATGCTAAGAATGAGGAGTATGATCATAGAAAATTGATAGATATCTGGCATAATGAGCTCAATGGGAATGATTTCTTGATAAAACCTGAGTATGCAAATATTTTTGTGAAGTAATTTGATTAGTGGAATTATTTTCCTAACTTTAGCTCCATTGTCGATGACAAGTATGTTAAACCAGCTCTTAGTAGAATTCATGATAAGTTTTTGTGGAGAAACAAACCTCATCTTATAACCAAAGAAGTGATTAAGGCAGTTACTAGACTCTGTGATACCAGACCAGTACCAAAATTGAAGTCTGTGAAGAATGAAGTGGTGATGGAACTCATCAGAGCAACACTTGATGGAAGGGCTCTTGTAATGAAGCCTATTGCCAATCTTGTTGTGAAGTATGCAGCTATAATGATCAGTCACAAGATCTACTTCACAAATAGGGAAAAAATTGTGTCTGTTATTGCCATAAACATTGGTTATGACATGGTAGCTAATGGTGTAGAATATGATATGTGTGAACTTCTCTGACATTAATTGTTTGAAAACTTGAAGATGACAAGGGAGAAGAAATATGCATTCAAGTTTGGTTCTCTGATTGCTTTTTTTGCTATTCTACTTTCTTGGATGACTTCCTGAAAGAGATGATGTGGTGATTTGGGATACATCAAGATTGGTTGCAAATAAAAAAATTTATTACATGCACAACTTGGGTGATTTGAAGAGTTGAGACAATGCTTTGACAAAATTATTTTTCATATTCAAAAGCAATATGAATGAGCATGAAACAATCCCAAGGAAATTTGTTGAAAAGTAGAAGAATGATATCATATTTCATGTCTCCTCTGATGAGTGCATGATTGAGGCAGTTGAACCTTGAACTGTCTAGATTCAACCATTGGGTTATGAAGTTACAGAGGATGAAGTAGAAGGCTATGTACAAGTTTTGTTGAAAATTCTAAAAGATACTAGCGAACCTAGAGTGGGCAGTTATGAGGACAAATCTATGGAAATTCACTTGAAGCATAAGAAGCCTATGATAAGAAAAAATGTAGATGAAATGCTTTGAGAGGTTAGCTTCATTGATGAATAGATTGCACAAGGAAGAGCCATGGGAGAGCAGATGGTTGTAGAATCATTAGGACTTAGGAGATCTGGTAGGACTACTCCTTCAAAACCCATTGCAGCCCCTGCATGTATGAAGGTAGAGCCCAGTCCTTCTAGTAAAGGTAAAGACTCGGCTCCTTCTGGACCTACTAAAAGATCTAGAAAAAGGAAAGAGACTCCTCTGATGGCACTAGTAAAGAGAGGAAAGAAGGAAACGACAACAAGGGAAAAGAACCTTAGTATCACCGAAGAACAAGAAGAAGAGGAGGAAGACCCTACAGCTAAATTGGTAAGAAAGAAGAAAGGGAGCATGTCCTTTGGTGAAGGTGCTCCATAGGAAGCAAGTGGTGGGACTAAAAGATATCATTTTGTGTCATCCTCTGAAGAAGATAAATAACAAGATTTTGGTATTGATGTGCACACCAAACCAGACTCAAAGAAGGAAAAGGTGTTAGAAGAGGCATCTCCAAACTAGGAAGAACAAAAGGCCTCATCGATAAGACTCAGTTCCCCTCTTAGATTAGAGGCATTGGTTAATAGATTGATACACTTTGAAGATATGTTGTAGCCTACAGTAGAAATTTATACTCAAGCAGGAAGAGAGGACAAGGAAACATTGATTTTGGCTATTATTCAGTATGTTATTACTTTGGAAGTCAGTTGGGACTATGTTAAGAACAATGTTCCTGAGAAATTGTGGGAGGCCCTGATGAAAAGAAGATCATAGGCTGTTGATTTGGAAGAGAATATAATAATTGAGGAATTTGAGAAAATTGGGTCCTCTTTGACCCTAAACGATTTGGAAACCTTAAAGAAGGTATGCTAAAAAATGTTTTGGATGAAGAAAAGGGTAAACACCTTGATGACAAAGAATAAAAATAAAATAAAGAAACTACAGAAGCCATCAGGGGTATGGCTGAAAAATATGGTATGTTTGGTGCACTCCCATATGATTTTGCACCTAAATTAGGAGAAGAAGATTCTACAAAGGTTAAGGAAGATATTTCTTCAGGTACAAGTGATACATAAATTCCTCTGGACACAAATGATGCAAATATCCCTTTAGATACAAGTTTTACAAATGATCCTCCCAAGATGGAGAAACAAAATGAGGAAGAAGTTGAACTAGAGAAGCATGATTTTGTCCCTCTAGAGCTAGCTAAAGAAGAAAAAGATAAATATGAAGGTGAAGGGAATGTAGAAGAAAGAGATAAAGTTGAAAAAGAAGAAAATGTAGTAGTAGAAGAAGAAAAGGTAGAAGGAAAAGAAAAAGGTAGAGGAAGAAGAAAGAAATGGGGAATCTTCTTGTAAGAATGAAGAAGATCGAAGGAAGGTTGTGGATTCACAAAGGTCCTTCAGAGAATCCTCCTTTGGTGATGATGCATCAAAATGATTGTTATCCAAGAAAATCAGATTCCAGCCAATGCTTCCTCTAGAACTTTTACAACTCGCCATGATTCAAGGCAGTGTGGATTTGGATAAGATTTATCTCATTCATAAATTGGTGTTAGGGGATGCATTGAATGCATCTGGAAGAAAAGAAATTCTAGAAACACATCAAAAGGGGACAAAGCTTATTGATGATGTCCTCAAATCTTTGCAGGAGGTTACCCCCGATACATCAATGGATACATCTCTCACTCTGGTAGAGAATTTGAAAATTTTATTGGACTCCTTCAAGGAGTATGCCTTCATACTTGGTGAGAAGACAAGGCAAGATATTGAGGAGAAAATGGTAGAGAGAAGGATTTTGGCACTTCATGATAAGTGTGCTCTAGCACACACCAATGTGGAAAAGAGTCTGGAATTTATGTAGGCTTGTGAGTCTAAAGAAAATACTGTATTTGCTTACTACATAAAGTGGTTGGATGCCATACAAAATATGAAAGATCTCATGGACTCCATTGAGTCCCAGTTGACAGTTGTTTCTAGTACTTATATTGCATCTAAAGATAGAGACATGTCAACTTGGAATGATATCTCTACTCGTAGAGAGAAATTATTTATTCTTCATAAGCAGAAGGAAGACATCATCAGAAGATTCATTCAGTTAGGTGACCTTGTGAGAATGGAGTACACTCTGGTGGCCAATGCTTTAGCATGTGCAGAAAATTTGGAAAAGATCAATCTGACTCCAAATACTCTGAATGATGCAAAAGAAATCCTGATGGAATTGGAAACTTTAAACATAATGCTAATATCTACTAAGAAGAGTTGGGAGAATGGAAAGTTAGCCTGGCAAGGTTTTCTCAAGGAGCTTCAAGGCTCACCTTCCTTCAGGTAATGTTTTTTTAGTTTTCATATTTTTTGGACCACCCTTTGTCCTTGATGTCAAAGGGGGAGAGAATGTCATGGAGAGATAAGGGAAGAGAGAAAAGGTAGAGTTTATTGCACATAGGATATTTGTAAATTCTTTTGGAACATGTTGCCACCAATGAAAAAGGGGGATATTGTTAGAAGAATGAAGAAGAATATTTCATTATGCAACTTTTTTGCTTTCATTGATGTCACTATGCTATATGAGTTGCAATTGTGAGTTTAAGTTCTAGCTTGATCCGGTAATCTAAATTGGTATGCAGTTATTATCCTTTGATATTTTGGTCTACAATCCTCCATTGATGATTATCATTGCTTGTGGTTTTGGGAAATGGTTTTTTGATGTTAGAATCTTGTAAGTTCATAATCGCATGTGCATAGGTGCTCGTATGGGGAGTTGTCATCACTTTGTTGTTACATTATTTTTATTAAGTCTATCTTTGGCTAACCTAATGAATAGTTGATGTTATAATGAATTGTTTTGTGTTGCAGATGTATTTGTGACCTATCTTAGGTCCATGCCAACATGTTGTAGCATGCTACACACTTGAATTTTTTTTGGAGATTTTTTGGTACAAGATTGAAGCCGATAGATAATATTTTTGGTGAATAAGGGATGCATCTAATTAGGCCAACCTAATTGATGCTTGTGGATGAATCAAATATTTATATTGGACAGATTTGAGATTTTTGGTGTTGCAAAGTGCGAAGAGAGACAAGTATTCAAAGATGATGAAGTGTGTAAAGTCAGTTTATTGAGCATTAAAGGAACTGAATCAACACTTGTTTAGTGTAAATTATTAGTTCATTTTTTGGTTGTAAGCCATTTCTTTATTTTATCTTTCTAGGTAGTGATCCTCTCATTTTGGACAGTGAGTCCTGGTAGTGAGCCACCTTTTGTAATATCTTATAACTGGTTATACTATATTGTGAGCTAATCCTCACTGTGGTTTTTCCCATTTTGGGTTTTCCACTTTAAAATCTTGGTGTTCATGTGTTGTGTGTTTTTATGTTCTATTAATGCTCTTTCTCATTTTTACTATTATATGCATTAGAGTAATTGGATGGTGTTTTCTCAATAAGTTTAAGAAGATACTAATTCAAACCCACTCTGAGTATCTTGGGTATTCAATACTACTCTCAACCCTCTACCATCTACCCTCAACCCTCAACCTTTAAACCCTAAAACCCTTAACCCTCAACCCTCTACCTTCTACCCTTAAACCCTAAACCCTTAAATCCTTTACCCTTAAACCATAAACCCTAAACCCTAAACCCTCTACCCTTAACCCTTAAAACCTAAATCCTTAAACCCAACTAAACTCTCCACCATAATCCCTCAACCCTATATCCTCAACCCTTAAACCCTTCAACCCTCAAACCTAAACCATCAACCATCAACCCTCAACCCTTAAACCCTCCAACCCTCAACCCTAAACCCTAAATCATCAACCCTCTACCCTCAACCCTTAAACCCTTTTAAACCCAACTAAAATCTCTACCATGATCCCTCAACCCTCAACCTTTAATCCCTCAACCCTTAAACCCTAAACCCTTAAACCCTAAACCATTAAACCCAACTAAACTCTCTACCCTAATCCCTAAACCCTATACCCTCAACCCTTAAACCATTCAACCCTCAAACCTAAACCCTAAACCATCAACCCTCAACCCTTAAACCCTCTACCCTCTACCCTCAAACCTTAAACCCTTTTAAACCCAACTAAACTCACTTCCCTAATCCCTCAACCCTCAAACCTTAATCCCTCAACCCTTCAACCCTAAACCCTCTACCCTCTATCCTCAACCCTTAACCCGCTACCCTCTACCTCAACCCTTAAACCCTAAAACCCTCAACCCTTTACCCTCTACCCTCTACCCTCTACCCTTAACCCTTAAACCCTACCCTTAAACTATAAAAAATAAACCATAAACCCTAAACCCTCTACCCTAAACCCTTAAACCCTAAACCCTTAAATCATCTACCCTCTACACTCTACCCTCAAACCTCTCTCTCTTTACCTTCAATCCTCTACCCTCAACCCTCAACCCTTAACCCTTAAACTCTAAGCCCTTAAACCCAACTAAACTCTCTACCCTAATACCTCAACCCTATAAACCCTAAACCCTAAACCATCAACCCTCAACCCTTAAAAAATCTACCCTATACCCTTAGCCCAATACCCTCTACACTCAACCCTTAAATCCTTCTAAAATCAACTAAACTCACTACCTTAATCCCTTAACCCTCAATCCTTAAACCCTAAACCCTTTACCCTCTACCCTCAACTCTCTACCCTTAACCCTCAACCCTCAACACTTAAACCCTAAAACCATCAACCCTCAACCCTCATCCCTCAACCCTCTACCCTCTACCCTTAACCTGTAAACCTTAAACCCTTAAACCCTCTACCCTTAAACTGTAAACCTTAAACCCTCTACTCTTAACCCATAAACCCTAAAACCTTAAACCATCTACCCTCTACCCTTAACCCTCTACACTCACCCTCAACCCTCAACCCTCAACCCTCAACCCTTAAAGCCTAAAACCCTCAACCCTCAACCCTATACCCTCTACCCATAACCCTTAAACCATAAACCCTTAATCCTGCTACCCTTAAGCCATAAAACCTAAACCCTAAATCCTCTACCCTTAACCCTTAAACCCTAAACCCTTAAACCGTCTACCTTCTACCCTTAACCCTCTACCCTCTACCCTCAAAGAGAGAGGGGGGTGGAGGGGAGATACATGAGAGAGAGAGAGAGGGAGAGGGTGAGAGGGAGATACCTGAGAGAGAGGGAATGCCCGAGAGAGAGATGGAGGGAGTGAGAGAGAGAGGGAGAGATGGAGAAAGATAGAGAGGGAGATACCTGAGAGAGAGAGAGAGAGAGGAGATACCTAAGAGAGAGAGAGAGGGAGGGGGTGGGAGGAATGGGGAGTTCCCAAGATAGAGATGGATAGAGTGAGAGAGAGAGAGATAGAGAGAGAGGAGAGGAGGGGGTGGGGGGGAGATACCTAAGAGAGAAAGAGAGGGAGGGGCTAGGAGGGAGATACCTAAGAGAGAGAGGGAGAGAGGGAGAGAGAGGGAGGGGGTGGAAGGTAGAAACCTAAGGGAGAGAGAGAGGGAGAGGGAGAGAGGGTGGGAGGGAGAGACTTGAGAGAGAGGGAGAGGGAGACAAAGTGGGAGAGAGGGGGTGTGAGGGAGATACCTAAAGGAGTAGGAGAGAGAGGGAGTGGGAGATAGAGGGATGGGAGAGAGATACAAGAGAGACCTAAGAGAGAGGGAGAGAGAGACATCTAGAAAGATATAGGGAGTGAGATAGAGGGAGTGGGAGAGAGAGAAGGGGGGTGGGAGGGAGATACCTGAGAGAGAGGGAGAGAGAGATCTAGAGAGATAGAGGGAGTGAGAGTGAGAGGGAGGGGGCAGGAGGGAGATACTTGAGTTAGAGGGAGAGAGAGGGAGAGGGAGTGCTTAACATAGAGGTGGAGAGATTAAGAAAGAGAGATAGAGAGAGAGTAGGAGAGAGAGGGAGTGGGAGATAGAGGGATGGGAGAGAGATACAATAGATACCTAAGAGAGAGGGAGAGAGGGAGATGTGTAAAGAAATATAGGGAGTGAGAGAGAGAGAGTGGGGGAGAGAGAGAGAGAGGGGGGAGGGGAGAGGGGTGGGAGGGAGATACCTAAGAGAGAGGGGGAGAGAGAGATGTCCAAAGAGATAGAGGGATAGAGGGGGGTAGGAGGGAGAGACTTGAGAGAGAGAGGGAGGGAGAAACATGAGAGAGAGGGAGAGAGGGTGGGAGGGAGAGACCTGAGAGAGAGGGAAAGGGAGACAACGTGGAAGATATGGGGTGGGAGGGAGAGACTTAAGAGAGTAGGGGAGAGAGGGAGTAGGAGGTAGAGGGATGGGAGAGAGATACAAGGAATGAGATAGAGAGAGAGAGACTTGAGAGAGAGAGAGGGGGGGTTGGAAGGAGAGGGAGTGTACGAGATAGAGGTATGGGAGAGAGATGGAGGGAGTGATAGAGAGAGAGGGGGTGGTGGGAAGATACCTGAGAGAGAGAGGGGGGTGGGAGAGAGATCCCTAAGAGAGAGGGAGACAGATAGAGGGAGTGAGTTGGAGAGACAAAGAGAGGCCTACAAGAGGGAGAGACTTGAGAGAGAGAGAGAGAGAGAGAGGAGGGAGGGAGAGGCTGGGAGGGAGACACTTGACAGAGAGGGAGAGGGAGAGAGAGTAGGAGAGAGATAAAGGGCGAGGAGAGAGGGAATTAAGAGAGAGAGGAGAGGTGGTGGAGGAGATACTTGAGAGAGAGGGAGATAGGAGAGAGGGAGGGAGGAGAGAGAGAGAGGAGTGGACTATGAGAGGGAGAGGGGGTAGGAGAGGGAGACCTGACAAAGAGAGAGAGAGGGGGTAGGAGGGAAACACTGAGAGAGAGAGGGTGGAGGGAAAGAGACCCAAGAGAGAGGAGAGAGACAGGGAGAGAGATAGAGGGGAGAGAGAGAGAGGAGAGAGAGGGGAGAGGAGTGAGGAGAGAGAGGAGAGGGCTGGGAGGAGAGACCTGAGAGAGAGAGAGAGGGGTGGGGTGATACACCCAAGAGAGAGGGAGAGAGAGGTGGGAGAGAGATAGAGGAGTGAGAGAGAGAGAGGAGGGGAGAGAGAGAGGGAGAGTGTGTGTGTGTGTGTGAGAGAGAGAGAGAGAGAGAGAGAGGGAGAGAGATAGAGGGAGTGAGAGAGAGAGAGATAGAGGGAGTGAGAGAGAGAGATAGATGGAGTGAGTGAGAGACCTAAGAGAGGGAGAGGGCTAGGAGGGAGATACTTGACAAAGAGAGATAGAGAAAGATAATGGCCTAAGAGAGGGAGATGGAGTGAGAGAGAAAAAAACACTAGAGGGGGAGAGAGAGAGGGAGTGTGAGAAAGGGGGTTGGAGAGAGATATATTTATCTAGGTAGGGTGGGAGGGAATGAGACCTGAGAGAGGGGAGTGGAGTACAGAGAGAGTAGTATAGGTAGTGTGGGAGGGAGTGAGACCTAAGAGAGACAGACTTTAGAGGGATAGAAGGGTAAGAAGTATGAAATAAAGGTAAACCTCCACTATCCATCAAATATAACGCACACAAAGAGGGGAAAGTTAAAGATAGCAGGTCATTTGACAAATTTGGTCAGGTGGCCAAAAATGGCACTCACCAAATGAACTGATTTGGATGAGTGAATTGATAGGATTTTCCAAATTTCCTCATATTTTCATTTGTGCTCATGATTTTTTCACATATTTCAATGCAAGTTTATCAAAAAATCATGATGGTGTTAACCTCTCTCTTAGCTATCTAAATATATAATTTTTTTTTTGTTTTGATTCAGTTAAGGTTTTGATCCATAACTTCTATTGTAAATGCCTTTGTTTTTGGTCAAAAACCAACATGTGCTAGTTTTAGGATAGATTTTTACTCATTCATTGAAATGTGAAACAAATTATATTTTTTAAAACTAGACCTCATTCTACGCATAATGAAAAAAATCAATTTTTAATTAGTTTTCAAAAAAAATAGTGGGGAGCACACTCAAATTTTAGCTTTTTAGCATGTGTCCACTTTCAAAATTCATAAAATATTATATATTAATTAAAAAAATTATCTGAAAGAACAAGGATAAACTACATGGTTTTAGCTAATTTCTCACCATTTGGATTTTTGAAATTCTAAAAAAAAAAAATCAAAAAGGGGGGATTGCACAGGGGCTATGTTGTTTTATGTGATAAAAATAGGACCTTTTTTGGCCCCCCCTTTTTGAGACCCTTAATATTCATTAATTTCAAAAGGAATTAATAGATTAGAAACTAGAATTGGACCACTTCAACTCTTTTTCTTGCTGCATCTTGAAATTTTGAGCATAACTATCTTCATTTTCTCGTGCAAATCGAATTTTATTGATTTCAGAAAAAAAAAAAAAAAAAGTGAAATCTTAAGAGCCAAAATTGTGTCACAGATCCATGCACTTACCCTTATCACATATTTGACTGAAAATCAACAAATTATGAATTAAACCTTCAACATAAAAAAGATCATGTGTATTTGTTTTACCACCATCAAGACTTAAAGTACCCTTATCAAAAATTTTGGCAATTGAATTATTTCCAAGGGTAAAAAAACCACCTTCAAATTTCTTGAAATTCATGAACTTGCTTTTATCTCCAATCATGACTAGAGTAACCACTATCAATAATCCACATATTCTCCTTTTGAGCATGTAAAGCAATCTGAGAAATCATAGACCTTTTAGACTTCTTTTCTTCAAGAACCATCTTCTAGACCTTCTCTGGAAGATCATTTCTTCCTTTTTTTGGTAATGGAGATCTAACAAAATTACCTTTGTAGTTCCTTGCAATGTGTCCAAAATTTATGCACTTTAAACAAATGACATTGAAATTGAATAGAGGTGCAAATGCATTATTACTGACAAAATTATTTCTTCTTACCAAAAATATTTTATAATCCACAACCTTATGTCCATAATCATTGCAATTAAAACAATTACTAGAGAAAATAAAATTTGACCTAGTATTGAATCCTTGTCTTTCAGATCTTCTTCTTTTGTTCTGTACTTGAATAAATCCATCATTCTGAATCATACTTCCATCACTTGTCATTGTCTTTTATGAGCTTGAACTTCCATAACCTATCACTTTTGGACTTGCCTTAGTAGCCTTTTCTGACTATTTTGTCACCTTTTCCCCCTGATCATCAAAATCTACTCCAATTTTTCCACGTGAAGCTTTCTAACCTTCCAATATTTGATCTAGGGTTTCAATACTTTTACTAAGCTTTAAGTATAGCCGTTGATTTACTTTCTCAATCTCTTTTCTAGCTGCAAAAAATTCTACTTCAAGCTTTTAATAGTCTTTGTTGTTTGATACTATTTTTTTCTGACTGAACTTCTTCAACTCTTTTTGCATCTTCTACTTGAATCTTTAGATGAAAAATCATCTTTTCAAAAATCTTCAAATATTTTGATATTATTTCTTTATCTCTCACTTCTGCAATTTTTTCCTTCAACTTCTTTATTTCTTTTCCATCCCATAACAATCTCTCTATAATATTTGCTTCTTCTTCATTGTCTCCAGAACCCATTTCAATATCTCCTTCAACAATTTCAAAATCCATGAACAAACCTTTTCCATTTTCTTCTCTGAATGAATCTTTGTCTTTATCTTTTGTGGAATAATCTTCTTCCTCATTAGTATATAAAATCTTTTGACTTCTTTGAACTTTTGAATCTTCTTTTAAAATATTTCTTTCCATTTTTTTGTTCAACATTGTTAGTATTCTTATGGGGACACAACCATAAAATGTTCAACTTCTCCACAATTGAAACATTTGAAAGGTAATTTACCTTTGTACTTACTAGAACCTCAAGTTGTAGCTTTCTAACAAAATTTTCTTCTTTTGGATTTGATCCATAATCAAAATCTTGATCAACCTACTTCAAAGATACTCTAAAAGCATCTTCTTTCCTTATAGTATCTTCACTTTCAAATCTCATTTCAAATGCAGTTAATGTTCCATGAAACACAATCAACCTTAAAGCATTCAAATCTTTAGATTCTTCAATAGCAGATATTTTATGATCAAACCTTCTAGGTAGGGATCTGAGTACCTTCTTCACAACAACCTTTTCTTCCAAGCTTTCACCAAGATGTTAGATATGTTTGACAACTTCATCAACTCATAGCATGAATGTGGAAATTTTCTCATCTTCTTTCATCCTCAAACCTTCAAACTAAGCTTTTTCAATCTATAACTTTTCCTCCTTGATTTTGTCATCACCTTCATAGATAGTTTCCAAATTTTTCCATATTTCCTTTGTTGTTTTGCATTGTATTACTTTCACAAATTCAAAATTAGTCAAACCACATAAAATAGCATGTTCTTAGCCTTTGCATTAGCCTCACAAGCCCTCTTTTTGACTTGATCTCTAGGTGGGATCTCATATCTCTCTTCAACTAATGCCCAAATCTCCATCCCAAGATCCATCAAATAGGACTCCATCCTAACTTTCCAAAAAGAAAAATTGGATCCATAAAAAACTGGTACTTTGTTTCTTGATGAACTTTCTTGTGCCATCTCAAATCTACCTTAATTTGTTAGAATTCTTCAAAGGAACTTGGCTTTGATACCAATTGAAGGGAATATAATCTATTGAGAGGGGGGGTGAATCAATATATCAAAACAATTCCAAAATCCTTTACAACTATTATATAGATTTTCAACATGAAGAGAACTAAACCATACAAGATAGTAATTAAAGAACAACACAAGATAACACATAACACCAAATATATGTGGAAATCCAAGATGATAAAAACCACGGTGAGAAATCTCACAAGAAAGAATATAATAAGTGAATTTTACAATGTGATGTAGGCACCAACCTACTAGAGACAACAATCCCCACTAGAAAGAGGCACCAATCCCCTACTAGAAAAATACAAGTAGAACACCAGTCCTACCAAAATACATAAATAATGGAATATTTGAAATTTAACTCTAATATGCACCAGAGAAAAAACTGACACTCTCTCACACTAAGAATGACCCTTTGATATTGGCTCTTTCTCTTTTCTTCACACTTCTATCACATACCTTCCATTCATCACACTTGTACACCACCATTATATTATAATGCATTTGAATATTTGAAATATAAACATGACATTACATTAACACTCTTTCATGTCGGCTAGGGATCTATACAAACCTAGATGGCATAGAATGGACCTAAACTCAAATTACATGAAATGTGTACAACAGTCAAACACAAAATTCTTGCTGCCAAAAGAACTTGAGGCCTTACACCACAATGAGAACCTTAAACATCTCCTATCCTCACTCCACATGCATGATTTTGATGCAACAACATCCAACGGTGTAGGGAAATCTTGCATCACCCAAAAAAAAATGTTTTCTTTATTTTCTTTAGTTTTTTTGAGTCCCATGATGGCACTTGAGGCGTATAAGATTGTCAAACATCAAAAATGGAAAAAAAAAGGACTTAATATTTTTAGTAAGTCAGCCAAAACAAGTCTGTATGGACATGAAAATTTACCCCAAGGAGTAGAGCTAAAAAAAATTTCTGGTTGCGCAAGAATCACCTCAATACCCTACATGGTTTGGGAGAAATTAAAGTTCCCATCCTTGGAAATTTCTCCAATGTATCTTCAAATTCAGATATAAAACTTTAGGGGCCCTAAAACAACTCAAAAAGTGGCCAAACTGACCTATGATAGGTTCACATGTTGTAGAGCTTGTCAAGAGCTTTATGATGATATGCAATAATAGCGAATCAAACACCCAGATCAAAAGTTATGGCCCTGCAAAGTTGGTCCTTTAAAAGGTGAATTTCATAAAAAAAAATCTTCCTAGGCCAGAAATAAAATGGTGGGACTTTTGGCACCAAAAAAAAAGGGGAATTTGATCTTTCTAGAACATTCTAGGGCGGTTATTGGGGAAAATAAAAAGGGTTAAGTGGGGGTTGTAGAAGGTGGCCCTAATAGTGCAAATTGTGGCTCTGAATAGTAGATTTTCTTTTCTGAGTTGATTTTGTTGTAATGAATCAAGCCCATGAGGTTGTAGCATGTAATCTTTGAATCTGTAATTTCATTTTATGAAAATAATTGAAGGTGAATCAATTTTATATCTAGCATCTTTTTGTGCTGGTATCTATTGTTGTGATTTTTGAGAGTTTGGGGCAGAGTGGCCCTCATCAGATTTGAATTTCACATGCTTCAAGCCATTATCGCACATGCCTCAAACTTTGAATAGCTTGAATAACCTTTTGAAACTTCAAAATCCTTGTACACTAAGCCATGCCACCAAAAACTCAAGAAACTAATAAAACTAGTGGAGACTTACTCTCCTTCCAAACTGCAGAGCTATATTGTATTTCTAAAAGAAATGCCAACCATATTTAGAAATCTCTCTATCCAAAAGATATCCTTTGGACCATCACACTCATGTTTATTGCATACTTGACATTGAATAATAAATACACTAACTATTTGAAGGAAGTCACAACACTTGCTTTATGATAGCTAAATCGATTTGATAGTCTACATACTGACAAACAACATGCTTCTGAAACCTTAAGGTAAATGATAATTCTAGTACTCCTACAATATTCATCTTTGACAACCTTGACACCCTTTGATAACCATTGTTAGCATTAATGATCTGCTTCCATCAATTTGACATCAATGATAACCTATTCTCAACACACCTTTGGTATCAAATTCCTAGATCCCATATGATTATTAACATTTAGATTAGGAGTAGCTGACTTGGATGATTCACCATGGTTTCTTGAGACATCCTTTCTTGGTCCATTCATATAAGTACTTAGCATGCTTCGTATGTCCAATATATCTCCTCTTAGAAAACTCATCTCCATCTTTACTGATAAAATGCCTTCCTTGACCTTATTGATTTCCTCATTGGGATTAATATCATCAAGATATTTTCTTGATGTGACAACAATGTTTTTGCCTCTTGTTTGAGGCCCTATCATGATGGAAACTAGTAATTTTGAAATAAATCACATAAATAAAATTTAAATTCTTTAAAAAAATTAGACTAACTTACTAGGGCCAAGATACCAATTACCTAGAAAATTATCCAAGAAATTAGTAGATTTGTAGCCTTGAGAATGAATTTCTTCGAAATATTAATTTGTGATAAATCACTCAATTCTACTCTAGTTCTTTTGAAATCTAGAGTGTAGCTACTTGCATATGTTCTTCAAAAACCCTTTAAAAATAAAAATAATTAACCAAAATTTGAGAGTCTATAGGAGTGAATTTGCACCCCATGTGTAAATTCCCCATTTTTCCCTCTCTACTTTAGAAAACCAAGTTCAAAGGCTTAATTCCACCTAAGCCCACTGCTTACATCCCACTTGTCGCCTGTTTTGAGTGTTGATGGAGGAATTTCTGTCGGGGATGCCTGAATGGTGTGCAGACATCCGTGTGGTGCACTTACATCCCTGGTAGATTCCTACAGCTGAACCTGCAGAGGCGTTACACTTCTCATTAGGAGTCAAGTTGTAATGCCCCCTTCGGCTGACCGACTCGAATATGGCCATTTTTTCTCCATTCCTTCTTCAAATTCATTCCTTCCACAAGCATTCCAACCTTCTAAGCTTTCAATCCAACTCTTCACTCCATTCACAAGCCCACTTCACACTCTTGTATTCACTCTCAAGCTCTTGAACAACATACTAGCACCCCATTGTAGCAAACAAAACACTGCATCTTTGGTAGAAAAAGTTGGGAATGAAACACCATTGCAACAGAGGCTCAAGTACTCTCATTTTCTCCCCCAAGCAACCTTGAGTGATCTTGGTGGAGGTGGTAAGCTTCCCTTTCTTTCCTTCTATCACTTGGTTGAGTTAGCACTTTACTGGTTTTTAGTGCTTTCATTCTTTTCACTACATTACTTTCTTTATATCATTTCCTTGGCTATCTCTAGAGGTGGAAACACCTAAATGGTGGTTTGACTAAGGTAGGACACTATATAGACACCCAACATTTTCCTCTCTTTCTATGTGTAGGAGTATGTACTTTCGATGAGTCAGTTGGCAACTGATTTTCTTGGTGAGATTATTCTTTCCCTTTTCACTCTTGCCTTCTTGCTTTATAATATTAGAGAATAATTTATTTACTTAATCACATCATTTTGGCCCTTTAGTTCACTAGTTGGGTCATTAGCTAGGTTTTCTAGGTTTGACCTCGTCTTCACTATTGTTTGGCCATACAGACACTAGCGCACTTTACAGATGCTAATGCACTGCATTGTCATCTAGAGACTGCACTTTCATCCTTAAGCAGAGAGCTTCCAGAGGTGTAGTGTTGGACTTGAAAATCAGCTCACCTAGCCCCACTTCGAAACTCAGGATTACAAAGTGGTTGCAAGACTCTATAGTCCTCATCATTCTCATCCACATACCCTAAACATTCCATCTAAATGAGGTAAGTTAGGGCAGCCTTTCGCATCTTGGGCCTTCGTGACCTGGGGTCTTACACATGGTGGTCCCCCTCTCTTACATTTTTGGTGAACATGACATGAACCATTTTGGTTTTGTTTTTGTGATACTGATAGTTCCTTCCTTGTACTATAGGAGTGTTGTAGGTGTGAGTGTTGTAAGGTTGTTTTCTTACAACCCAACCTGCAAACCCTAGTTGGCATAGTTGGAAGGTTCCAAAGGTATTGCATGACGAAACCTTATTTGGGTCACTATCTTATCCTTTTACCTTTAGGGACTATGTGGAAGTGTTGTCTAGTGTGTGTTATGGCCTCCTTCATGCATCAATCTATCCCCTCTACATAACCTATGGACAATAGCACTAGCATAACATTTACTTCATAGGACTTGCCGATGGGTTTCAACAAAGAACCATCTCCTCTTTATATTCCTGTGCAAATCAATGGGAACATTGTATTGGGTGTTCTCGTTGACCTGACGTCACAAGTAAAAATAATCACTAAGAGATTATGCTAATCAAATTTTTACATTAAGATGGGTATGATGCACCCGTGAGTACTATCTGCACACATGATGGGTTTTCCATGCCCCCTTTAGGCAGTATTGTCCTATCGGTCCTAGTGGGACCTAAATCTATGAACCTCTTGTTTGACATAATCCCTGGGTCTGAACTCTTTTGGGTGAAATTGGGTATCCCTTGGTTGGTAGTAATGAATGCGGTACCCTCTATCATGCATAAGTGTCTAAAATTTATCCATGTGGAGGTTTTGTACATGTAATCCATGACACCGGTTATAGACCACCAGTTGCACATGGCGGTTACTCCTTGGACTACTCTTGGCCTGCGCCCATTGGTCCTCTCCCACCTAAGATAGACCTCTTGCATTGAACTTACCAAAACTATAAGAAAGGGTGTCTAAGGCCGAAAGTTAGATACCCTCCCTCGCCTTATGCTATTTCTCATAGGGCTTGCTTAAGGGCTGACAACAATGTTGCTAAGGGTCGAAAGAAAGAAGAAGAGAATCGGTCTCATGATCTTCCTTCTTCCTTTTCTGCTAGTCAGTCTAGTGCTTCTTCTCACTCTGTTGTGGTACCATAAAGCTCTGCTCCTCGTCTGTAGGAGAATCATATGGTGTCTACTTGGTGAAAGACTAAGCATCCCACATTTGAGCTTCCTGTTCTGCCGATGGAGCCTAGACCTACTCGCTATGATAGGAAGAAGATCGCCAAAGGGGAGTCCTCTTTGTCTCGACCTCTACAGCCTCCTATCGCTCCTACTCCCAAAGTAGCAAACAAGAAGAGACCTGCTGCCAAGGCTCTTCAGCCAACCCCTCCCACTATCCCACAACCCGTTTCTCTTTCTCCCATTTAGGAACCTATCCCTCCACTGAAAATGACCGTAGTGGATGTTCTTATGGTTAAGAAAGATCCCTCTGCTCCTTTGCAACCTCTAGCCTCTAGCTCCAAGAGCCAAAGAAACCACTTTGTGCATGAACACAAGCGTTGGAAAAAGGCCCTCTTAGCTGAGTAGGCCACCTCATAAAGAAAGGAGGAAGAGAGGACCGCCCTTGCTTCAGGGCCTCCTACAATGTCACCCTCTTCCCTTCCTTCTACTTCTTTCTAATCTGGTCCTGCACTATTTCTATCTTCCGCTACGAGTGCAAATGCACCTAACCCTAAGGGGTATTGGTGTTCATTGCTCCTTCGATGGAGTTTCCTTTGTTGATGTCCATTCCTGATATTTAGCCTTTTCTAAAGCCTGTGGATATGGTTAATACCTCGGTTGTATCCACTGCGGTTCTTTCCTCCTCTTCCTTCACACCCCTAGCCTTGTCTGTGGGGATTTCATCTCCTACGATGGAGAAATAGGTGGGGAGTGGCCCTTCTGGAAATGAAGGGCATAAGAGGAGCCCAACTTCTTCACAAGGTGGTCCTGTGCTGACTTGTTTTGTACTAGTGACAAAACTAGTCCCCTCTTCCCCTGAGTTCGCCATCACTCCCGAGTCACTCAACGAGCCTAGTGGTGAATCTCAGGCTCAACCTACTCTGCCCACTGAAGTTAGACACAATGCTCCTGTGGGTTGCATGTTTAACTCTGTGGATGAAGTTTTGGCCTTGTTAGTGATCTTCACGAAATCGTTGACTTTGACTCCACAAGAGCTCGGTGGAGAGGACCTCGAGGGGCTCTCTTCCTTAGCCCTTGTTGTGGGAGGGCTGGACACCCCTCCTCTTAACATGCTTCCACTGTAGACCTTTCCTCCTACCCCTTACGACGATCTAGGGTGGGAAGTGGATGACCTCTTGGTTGATCAATGTTAGGAGTAGGCTTCTTAATCTTGTGTGTGTGTGTGTTTTGTGATGTGTTCCCCTGTGATTGTGCTATGTGTTCCTGGATGAACCTCGTCACCCCTATTGGTGCTTGGATACAAGATTTATTTTTGTGTCATAAACCTTCTTCTATTTGTATCATCATTCTTCCATGTTTGTGCTTGATTTTCAATAAATTGGGGATGATGCAAAGCATTAGGGGCATTTAGGCTTCCCTTCCATGTTGAGCCAATTTTTTATTTTTCCTTTGTCTTCTCATGCATTCTTCCTGATCTGGTTGGGGATTGATGATCTTTTTCCTTGCACCACAGTTACCTACTATTTATATGAGCTCAGACAGATATGACCCTGCTAAGATAGATCACCCTTTGCCCTTTGTTTTTATTTTTCTCTCTTTTTCTTTCTCTTTATCTCTCTCTTTTCTTTTCTTGAGTTGTCCCTCTCATGTGTGATAACTTTCTTTCTTCAACATTTCAATTTTTAGAAAATGCATTCATTGCTAATGAATCTTTTCTTGAAAATCCTCGTAAACCTTTCTTTGAAATTGTATTCTCAACTCAAAACCCTAATGGAATGTGTTTCCTTCATCATGGGTTAATAAAGAAAGAACTTGAACCTTCCCCTGAAGTGGGAACAACTTTAATCTTCCCCTCATGTGGGGGAATATTCTTCCTTTCGAATTCCTTGATGAAGTGAACATATTTCAAAAGGATTCCTTGATGAAGGATCAATTTGAGAGAAAGAACATCTACTTCCGAACTACGCATCCCTTAAGTGGACCCTCTCTTCATGGCGGGTTCCCAAGGGACCCCTTCAAAAAATTTCAAGATTGTTGACAGTTAGTGCAACTGTCTTCTCACTTGCCTACATGGCTGCTTTCTAACTTTGTGAAGTCTGCTTTCCTTTGAGCTTCCTCCACATGAGATATCTTGGGGGTGGCTCCCTTGTAGGATTGAGAGCTTGTAGGGCGCTTTCTCAGGTTTCTTCCATGCGAGAGATCTTGGGGGTTACCTTCCCTATGGGACTGAGAGCCTGTAGAGCGCTTCCTTGGTTGTTCTTCATGCTTGAGTTTGTGGAGAATACCTTCCCTACAGGACTGAGAACCTATAGGGAACTTCCTTTCGGTCTCCTCCATGCTAGATTTTTGGGGGATACCTTCCTCACAGGATCGAGAACCTATAGGGAACTTCCTTTAGGTCTCCTCCATGCTAGAGTTTTTGGGGGACACCTTCCTTACAGGATCGAGAACCTGTAAGGTGCTTTCTCTTTCCAACTTCATAGTTCCAAGTAGCTATGGAGTCCTTCGCTTGCCCTGCACCTTCAGGTATGCCAGATTGAGCTTTGCTTCCTCAACGCTTCAAGTATACATTTTTAACCCTACACTCTCCTTGATCTACTTTACCGAGCACTCATCAGTATTCGTGCTTGCTAAAGTGGGGTAAAAATTTATAGGAGTGAATTTTCACCCCATGTGTAAATTCCCCCATTTACCCTCTCCACTTTAAAAAACCAAGTTCAAAGGCTTAATTCCACCTAAGTCCACTGCTTGCATCCCACTTGGCACCTATTTTGAGCATCAGTGGAGGTATTTTTGTCAAGGATGCCCACATGACACACAAATGTGCACGTGGTGCACTTATGCCCCTAGTAGATTCCTATGGCTAAACCTGCAGAGGCATTACACTTCTCATTGGGAGTTAAGTTGTAACGCCCCCTTCGGTCGATTGACTTGAATATGGTTGTTTTTCTCCCTTCCTTCTTCAAATTCATTCCTTCCACAAGCATTCCAACCTTCTAAGCTTTCAACCCAACTCTTCACTCCATTCACAAGCTCACTTCACACTCTTGCATTCACTCTCAAGCTCTTGAATATCATACTAGCACCCCATTACAACAAACACAACACTCCATCTTTAGTAGAACAAGTTGGAAATGAAACACCATTGAAGTAGAGGCTTGAGTACTCTCATTTTCTCCCCCTAGCATCCTTGAGTGCTCTTGGTGGAGGTGGTAAGCTTCCCTTTCTTTCCTTCTATCACTTGGTTGAGTTAGCACTTTACTGTTTTGTAGTGCTTTCATGCTTTTCACTACATTACTTTCTTTATCTTATTTCTTTGGCTATCCATGGAGGTGGAAACACCTAAACAGGGGTCTGATTGAGGCAAGCCCCTATACAACCACCCAACATTTTCCTCTCTTTCTATGTGTAGGAGTATGTACTTTCAAGGATTTAGCTGGAAATTGAGTTTCTTGGTGAGATCATTCTTTCCCTTTTCACTCTTTCCTTTTTTTCTTTATAATATTAGAGAATACTTTATTTTCTTAATTGCATCATTTTGGCCCTTTAGTTAGCTAGTTGGACCATTAGCTAGGTTTTATGGGTTTGACCTTATCTTCACTATTGTCTAGCAGTACAAATGCCAACACACTTTAGAGACACCAGCGCACCGCCCTATCATCTAGAGACTGCAATTTCATCCTTGAGAAGAGAGCTTCCAGAGGCATAGTGTTGGACCTAAAAATTAGCTCACCTAGCCCCACTTTGAAACTCGAGATTACAAAGTGGTTGCAGGACTCTGTAGTCCTCATCATTCTCATCCTCATACCCTAAACATTCCATCTAATTGAGGTAAGTTAGGGCAGCCTCTTATGTCTTGGCCCTCCATGACCTGGGGTCTTGCACGCGGTGGTCCCCCTCTCTTACAGAGAGATATGCACTTCCAAAAATGACCTCTAAAATTGAAAAAAATGCCTTATCATGATGGTGCCAAGATCATGCTCTAATACCACTTCTAATGAAATAACTTGCATATGGAAGGATACAATATGAAATATTACAAAAATACTTGATAATATCTAAGACTAACAAGCCACTTCTAGGGGGAAAACCTCTAAATATCTCTAATGATAACACAAATTACAATTTGATGATGAAATAAGACTCACTACATCCTATATATATCTTATTTATGCCTACAATGTCACCCAAGCTGACTTAGATAGCCCTATATAAGCCTAGGTTGACCTAATTAACTAAATAAAATATAATAATGATAGTATTACTTAATTAAGAGTTAAGATAGCCACAAGCCGGCTATTCATAACCCTAAGGGTATGTGCAAGATCATGATGGGCCAAAAAGTGGCGATATGATGGGTATGTGTAGGGTATGTGGTTGACGACTTTTTTCTTAATCAAAATTGATGAAACAAAAAGGGTTTTTAAAGGAGATTCCCAGCTTTCCACCAATTAAATTATGCTTTACTTTGAATTTAATAAATAATTATTATTCATTTTCTATTTGAATTATGACTAAAGTCTTGATTGATAGGTTGATTGAAAAACATCTATAGCTTTCAAAAAAAATTAATTTCATGAAGTTTTGACCAAGTTAAGGTGGTTAGACATGAGTTTTTATATTTTTTAAAATTTGTAATAAGAAATTCATAATTAATTATTTACTTAGAAAAAAATTACAAAAAATATGCATCACATTGGGACATGAGTCCTCTACTTATATCTAGAATATTATAAAAAAATGTTATCATTTTATTGTGGTTAGGGTGGTCAGATAGACACCTACTTCTTATTTTTTCCCTGAAATTTAAGTACTACTGCATTGAAATTTCAAATTTTCACCAAATAGATTTAAAAAAATAAATAAACCTAGTATTTTAGAAACTACATTCAATTTACTACAGATTCTATTCTTACATATTTTTGAAATAATATAGATAACTTATTCAAATTTTTATGCCAAGTTTCCTCACATTGATTTTTCTGAATTTTGTGCCACTTAAGGGCCTATTTTTTCCATATGATCCTACACATACCTCTAAGTACAATAATATTAAGGGCGTAGCAATTCCATTGTTATATTTATGTATATCTATATTATAGATATGATTATTATAATGATCTTGTCATCTTGTATTTTATTTTATTATCCAATCTCTATATATTAGTGGTGTTTATTGTCAAGTACCTATATGGTTGTTATGTCTTTGGCATTTGTGCCTAGTTACCTTTATGATTATGGATTTAGCCCTTTTACTATCATTTATACTTGATTTTTTTCCATCAAGGTATTCTTGATGTGATTTTATATTGATATCTAGATTCTGCTAGTATATTATTACTATGTTGGTATTCTAGATGATTATTGGTGATTGCATTTCCATGTCTAGATGATGGACATTGATATTGAGTTATTATTTTGGATGTAATGGTTATGTGATGTATTTGACATTTTATCACATTGGGTGATTGTGCATTGCTTCAAATATTATGTATGGTGTAGGTATACTTGACATGTGACTTGAGAGTGTAGGTGCATGGTTATTTCCGCACTTGAGAGTGCAATTTTGGATTATTTCTCCAATGATGGTTATATTGGATATGTCACTTTCAATTGTGTTTAGTAACCCTTATTGCACTTGTTTAATGTGAGATGAGTCATTTTTGCCCCATATAATCTTGGATCTAAACAAGTGGTTATTCAAGAATTTGTGTGTTGTGGAAAGCATATGAATGTATGATTTCAATGGTGATTGTTTATTTCCCCATATGCATTCCAATTATATTCAAAAGATTAAATCATTGTGTTTTAATGATATTTGGTGTAATTGGGAATTTCATAAATTGGGAAAAATAGGAAATGCTAGTTGAATGCATTAAAAATTATATTCAATTTATTGAAATTAAGTTTATTTATAATTTAAAATGATTACATTGATTGGGGAAAATCTAGTTGAAATTATTTTATTCTTCATTTAAAATTATTCAACAATAAATATTTCATGAGTTGGGAAAATTAAATTGAATCATTCATTATCCTTGAAAATGAGAAAAATAGCTTAAGATTCTAAAGTTAATTGTTAAAATGTTATTTTGTGAAAGGAAAATAGAAAAGTTAAAAAAAGAAAAAGAAATAGAAATTAGAAATGAATAAAAGGAAAAATACTTTTATTTTCAAATTCATTCCTTCATTTTAAAAATAAAGAAAAAATTCTCTCTCAAAACCTCTCTTGAAAAAAAGGAAAATATCAAAGAAATCTTGATGTAGAAGGATTGGTTCATTTGGGAATTGCATCTTGGTGTGGATTGAGTTGAATTGTGACTTTTCCTTTTTAAACCCCTTGATTTTCTCAATTTTTAGATTGTTAGAACTCCAAAAATTAAATGATATGATTTTATTGCTTGGTATTTGAAGTTATTTATTTGTATTTTTCCATGCCCACTTTAGTGGATCGAAATGGCTTTCAATTGTAGATTTATTTATTAAATTTTATTTGTGTTGAAATTTAGAATAGGAAAAAATTGAACCATATGGAATTTTTTTTATAGATTCATGAAACGTGGATTTTAATTGATAAGAATTGTGTTGTTCATATTTAGAATCAAAGGGTGCTCTTAGTTTTCCATATATACATTGGTGGGGAAAATTTTAAGGTTTTGTGCATTTGAAGTTAATGGTGATGTTCATATTTAGAACCAAAGGGTGTTCTTTTCCAAAACAAAAGAATAGATTGGTGGGATTTTTTTTAAGGTTTTACACCTTTGAAGTTAATGGTGGATTGGGGATTTCCATGGTTTTGTATTGAGATTTTTTTTTATAAAAAATAAAATTGTGAATGCCTAAAGAATGAATTAGAATGGAAGATAACATGAATTTTTAAATATTTTTCCATTTAGAATCTTTTGAGACTATGCCCAAAAACAATATTTTATTTTGTTTCATTGTTTTTTATGCTACACTCAAATAGTGATTTAGTTTGATGAACCTATGATTTGAGGTATAGAGTGTAGGAAAGGAGGGAATCTCAACATTTTCTAAAATATAATTGATCTAAGGTTACAATGTGAAAATTAATTAATTAATTAATTAATACTTGAATTTTATTGGGTAAACAAAATGAACCAATATATAATAATTTAATGGTAGAATTGAAGCACTTATAAAGTCTTGGTATGGGTGTAAGGGTCATGCCACACTCTATGAGTTGGTGGATGCCATTATATACCCTCACCTTGTGACTAGGATGCATACTCAATCCCTACATAGGCATAGAACTATTTTGATAACACTCCTTGTCATATCTATATGATCCTCTTCCTTCTTTCGATTGGATTTTATATTTGATCTGATACCTAAGTCTCAAAATATATGTGTGATTGGTTGAGATCTTGGTTGTGTCCGTTCATATTTGTGTTTTATTCTTAATATTTAGGAACATGTATACCTTGTTATGTGGTTTATCTCTTATTCATATATTATTAGAGGTGAATCTCCTTTGGGTATGTGTATGCTATGTAACATGGTTTATCTCTTATGCATATATGCTAGTGATGTTGCTCCTTCAAGCAAGGTTTATGTTGTTATATTAATCATACATGTTTTTCATGTGTATCCTATGATGGTTGATCATAATTGTTGATATGGGTATGCTATGGTATTCATTTAGATTTATTTGTCTTGTGTGTGGCCTCACTCCCCTTCTTTTGTGTGAGTGTGTGTATTTGTACCCTAATGATTATCTTCTAGTGTGATGGGGTTGACTTGAGGATACCACATGTAACGCCCCTCTGTGAACCCCAAAGGACAACAAACACCGTACAATTTTTTTTTTTGAAAGTGAAACATTGTGGAACATTGCATAAGATGAATGTGTACACACATTACACGAAAAGCAATTATGCATTTAGTAAATCTTTCACGTCCTCTGGGGTACACGAAACGGTCATTACGAATCATAAACTTCTATCAAACGAAAGTGAATAAACAACCAAGATTACACAATGATGACTTACAACTATTAATGATCAAAGAGTGGAAACAATACATCGTTTTACTGCAATTCAATATACATTTCAGTAGCACAATTGTGGAGCATATTTCCACAAATGAAACACATCAAGATTACATTAATACATTACATAATGCTCCCCTTATAACAATGGAAAGAGTACATCAAGTACAAGAACACCAAAATATACACACTAAACATCCTAACAAAACTATGACAATCTTAACTAGTTTTGCAATAATTTACTTTTAAGATAATAACAGCATAATCCACTACATACGATTATCGTAAATGATAGTTTACAATGTCGAGGGATAAAGACAAGTCTAGAATAATGACTCATAAACAAAACAGTCCTAAGGGCCCGACCTAATTCCTCGGGGGCTCATCACTTGACGGCCTTGCCTACGTATATAATTCGCAGAGGCACCGTAGTTCGACAACTTGAGTTGCTCCAACTCACCCACATGGGATATACCATTAGTTTCCAATGAACGACTCGACTTTCTTCATACGCATAACACTATAACCCTGACATAAGACAACAAGCAACGAGTACAACATTGCTTGCTTAGGAGACTCTTTCGAACAGTTTTGAAACAAGACTCACAACAACAAGGGTGTACCAAGCATAAATGACACAATGAATAAACATGCGAGGCATGAACCATCTCGTTCATAGACATAACCAAGGGCAAGAAAAATCATGGAACAAGGTTCACCCATGAGGTCTCAAGAAAAAGAATACAATCAATGGATTACATAGGTCTAATCATGAGAGATTGCATCACATGACAGGTTTCCCATTGCCTCAGGAAGCCTGACAACCTACACCCATAACTTAACAAAAGGGAGTGACTGAAACATTTACGAGTTCCCAACTCGTCCAAAATATGACTAAACGAAAGTCGACACATAAAGTTTCCTCAATTAGGATAACACAAAAAGGAGTACTTACAAATGACTAAACAACTTTTCATGATCACAAAACGACAAGTGTAGAGTAATGGAGGCAATACCATAATGAGATCCTCAAATTCACTCAAAGCTAACATAATCAACTACAATTACCAACAACAAATTCGGCCAATAGGGCATCCAAGGGAGACCTCAATTTTTCTCCACATATGAAACCCTAATGACTAACAATTTGGCTAAAACCAACTTTAACCAATTTAACAACACAACAAGATTAGAAGTCAACACTTTTAAGGGATTATCATCTCCATACAAAATCAAACACAATAACCAATAGAAAAAAATCACTTGACAGTACATCCAGGAGAGTCACGACAGGAAAATAAAACAAGCATTAACATTTCATCCATGATCTCAAACTAGAGGTTGTGAATGTGTTCGACACTAAAATAAGTTGTTTACTTGATCATAGTAAAATATTATACGTTGATATTTTGAGATAACTCTATCATTCATGAAGCAATTATTCCAAATCCCTAGTGTTTAACTTTTCACTAAACGATAATGCTATAGGGGTTATACGAAAGTAAAGTTCACTAAGAGAATTAAAAATAATAAATAGAAAGAAGCTTCCCTTCTCTCTCTCTTTTAGGAATACTGATATTAACTAATATTTGATCTTTCTTTTATTTCTTTTTATTTTATCCATTTTAAGCTACTATATCTCCCCCTTCCAAAAGGAGTAGGAACCACATTTATTTATTTATTTTAATGGTTAAATGGACATAGAGTTAAGAGCCCGTATTTAAAAGATAGTCTTTTTTTTTTAATTTATAAAAGAGAACTTTTAGAAGGGATTACATGGAGCCCTTTATAGGATCCATTTAAAATCTACCCCATGATAATAGGTGGTGAATTAGTTTCCGATCTTATCCTTAGCATGCATTTCCGTAAAACAAGATATATAAATATATTTATGAAAGAAAGAACCTTATCAATGATATTCTTTGAAGTTAACAACTAACCTAACTTTTCTCATACGTTTTCTTTTATTTAGTTATTGGCTTTCCCTAATATTGCTTAAGCATAAAAAGGCGTGAGAATTGTTTGACGTAATGCGAGATGAAGATATGGTCTCGTGGAATGCAATAATAAAAAGGTAGGCACAAATTTTCTTTTATTGAGGAGACTTTAGAAATTTCAAGCAACTGAATACGGTAGGTGTAACATCACATTCTACAGTTTCTTCCGGCATTCACTCTGCCTGCTGACCAAAACGGGAGCTTTGGAACAAGGTATGGGCATCCCTCAAAGCATAACAGATAGAGGAATTTTCCAGATGTTTGAAGTTGCAAGTACCCTGGCCGACATGCATACAGAATGTAGAATTCAAAAACAGGGCACGTGAACTGTTAGATAGAATGCCTCCAAGAAATGTCAACTCATGGGATGCAAAAATTACAAGATAAGCACAGAAATGGATTTGTTTACAGGCTTTAGAAACTTCCAAGAATATGCAATTGGCAGGTGACGCCAAAGGAACAGGGATGTGATTAAAACCTTTACACTTCCTATTATGTTAAGTGTTGCGGCTAAGACAGGCTGACAATGGTATTGGGAATATTATTTAAACCTCTACAATATTCTGTTTTCAAACTCTGCATATGTGAGAGGTTACCAACGGAATCAAAAAGATTGTTTAAATCTCTACAACCTTCTATTTTTGAGTACTGCATAAGTGTTAGGTTGCCGGCGGAATCAAGGAGGCTATTCACACCTCTACAGTCTTCTACGCTCAAGTGTTGCTATTGTGACAGGTTGCCAATGGTAACAGGGAAACATTCATCGAATGATGACTGAAAGAGGAGTGTTGCAGATATTGCAATTGATGCTTCCCTGGCAGACATGTATACAAGGCGCCAAGTCTAGACAAGGTGCACGAGCTGTTTGACAGCATGACTCAAGAATTGTGATCTTATGAAATGCTATGGTTGCAGAATATGCACAAAACAGATTTGGAGAAAAAGCTTCAAAACTTTCAAGCAAAGCAACTTACAGGTGTAAAGCCAAATTCCATATCCTTACCAGCGTCTAAAGTCTGAATCGAGATATGATTTTATGGAATACTATGATTTCTGGTTTATACAGAACAAAAGAATGGAAGAAGCTCATGATTATTTTCTTAAATTTCGCACAACCAAAGGTGGTTTCTTGGACTTCGATGATTGAAGGATATGCACAGATAGATTTATTAGGAAATTTCTTTGGAGTTTACACATAAACGCAAAAGACAAGGAAAGCTCAAAATGGATTAGCAGGAAGGCTCTCACAATCTTCAAATTAATGACACAGGATATGCATAAATTAGACTTCACAATAACTCTCAAAATCCTTTGAAATAAGGAAGCACTTGGTATACATCCTAACCTTGAAAAGCTTAAAAGAAAAGAAACTATATTCACGTAGTCCTTTCTACCATCATTAGAACTGCATTATGGCTGAGCCGAAGTTTAGGAAGCCGGAAAAACTCTCACACAGAAGCAGAAAATAACATGATAACATACCTAGTTTTGCCTTTTTCTCCTCAATCCGACCTAGTAAAGTGCACAGGTTGTGTAGACGAGTGCGGTGAGACCCTTAGTTGCTTCCTCTTCCCATTCCACGTTTTTCCAAAACTATCTCTGTATCGTATCGTCCCCCTCTTCCTCTCCCATCCCCCCTTCCGGTAACATGCATGTCGATTCCCTCCGAATAGGCAAGTCATGCCGAAAAGAAAGTAGTCCCCATGCAAAGCCGTTATCTTTGCGGATATGCATGCCGAATATCAATGCATGGATCAGGCACGTGTAAAATCAATTTTCCATTCAGAAGACGTGTAGAATGTAGAAGCATATGCAAGACACGTGAAGAGTTTGACAAATTGCTCGAAAGGCAGGTGGCCCTAAGGCTATAATAGTCATTAATATTAAAAAAATAGGACACAATTTAACTGTATGCATCCACACGTTGAATAAATAAGAACCAAGTTCATTGGGGAAATTAATCACCCATGCTCTCATGCAAAACAACTGATAGCTGTAGCCACTATGAGTGTAATTCTTTAAAAGATTCTATAAATTTCATTTATTATTTTGAATATTATTAAATTATATATATAAACATATTTAGTTATATAAATTAATAATATTAAATATATTATCATTTGCATTAATTTTATATAATTATTCTTACTAGACCATTGATATTCGAGTTCCCTAATAAATTCATCACTTATCAAGAAAAGCATATCATCAATACACAAAATAAGAACCAAAGTATAATTTCCAATGGTTTTATAATATGCATAGAGGCCAATCTTACTTGTATCAAGGTACAATTCTAATGCATATAAATAAGATATCTAATTCCACATTTACTATGATTCCCCTAAACCACACAAGCCCTCTTCAATTTACAACTAAATTAATGTTACCTTTTATCGTAAACTCTTCATGTTGTCTATATATATATCTTTTCCTAAACTGCCATGAAGAATATTTTCTTGGCATCCATATACGTTATCTTGAGTTCATAGAGGGTATATGCCATAACATTTAGTGAACTCCTATCTATTATTTATTATTCACATATACTTGATTTCTATTTAGACGTTTCTAAAGTCAAAATTTATTTACATAAGCCAATTGATATTATGACCATTATAATTTCTTACTTTCTCATTAACTATTTATGACAAGAAAAATTTTACATTAAAAACTTTATCATGTGGTTTAAAATTAACATCCCCATTCAATATAATGCAAAACACCCAAGCTTCAAAGATACCTAGACACAAATAAACAACTCACTCAATGTTTAATGATAGCCGAAACGAAGGGGCACTACAACATGGCTAGGTGGTGTGGAACCACTATTGGGGACTTGAAGGATCTTGGAGGAGCTTGAGATTCTATAAAATTGGAGATCTTATCCAATCCTTGTGTTCAATTATATCATTATTAAAATATGTCATTAAATGTATGATTTAGGATATTGATTTTCGTATATGTAATTATATCATTTATATTGGAACCCCCTATTTCATGGATTATAATCCACCCACATAAGTGGTGTCATATCTATTATTACTTTATTGTGTCTTGATGTTGGTGTCAAATTTACATGTGTTTTCTTATGTTTTTCATCATTCTTGATATTTTGGTAAAATTAATTTAGAGTCTCCATGAAATGGGGATAAAATGATCTTAATGTGTTAGGAAACATTCAATTATAGGATCATTGGGATGCTAGATAGTTTCATTTCCCCTATAATTGTGTTTTGTCTATGAGAATTTATCATAAGAGGGTGTCAAATTGTTATGTTGTTTTGTCCTTGTGAAGAGAGAATGAGTGGAGGTGTGTTGTGAGAATTTATCTTCCTCTCTCATGTCATTAGTTTCATTTTAAAGTCAATTTTAAACCTCCCTGCACCTTAAAAATAATATTTTCTATTTTCTTGTGTTTTAGATAAGGGGGTGAAATCTCTTGTCAAGATCTTAGGTAGGTAATAGGTATTTCTAGGGTATGTTCAAAGTATATTTGTTTATTTTTGTGTTCAAGGTGTTTTTAATGAGCATGAGACTTGGAAAATGCCATTCATTTAGTCTATTGTCAAGAATATAATGCTAGAAAATGACTACAATACCATAAAATACTTTAGTGTCAGAAATGGAATCCAATATTAGGAGTAGACTCTATAGGGAAGAACTAGTGTCCTCTTTGGGTTCTATTTTCCTTGTTGGGTGTTGTAGTCCTATGGGGTACTATAGTCCCCCTATTTACTTAGGTTTCTCTAGACCCTCAGACAACAAGAATTTTCTATCCTTTTCTAACTAAACTTCCTAAATACAAGTTATTCACCTTGGTATTTTTATTCTTCCAATGTAGTTTCTTTGTCAAAAAGTATCATAATTTGAAATTCATTCCATTTTTTTGGAAGAATTCCTTTCATGAAATCAATAAATTATTGTTTCACTTGGTGTAGGTCTTGTACTTCCTTATTAAGTAACCTCTTGTGAAGGTTTCCTCTTATGTTTGGGTTTCATTTGAGTTGTAAAGGAATATATTAGAGGTAGTTTCACCCTTATCCTACTCCACATTTATGTGTGAGAATGAGATCATGGAATTGTATTTGATTTTCATTATGGAGAAAGTTTCATCCTCTTGTATGATCATCATGGTAACCTTTTCACATGATTATTTAAGTCTTCTACTTTTTCCACCTTTCTTGGAGTAATGGTGATTCCATATTGTGTGTTTTTTGTGCTTAGAATGACACCTTCTACGGACATTGGAATCCATTGTGATATGTAAATATCATATCTTAAATGAAAAAAATATATCTATCTATTTTTTCTCTACTAATATCTTGAGTAAAAGATTGGGCCATTATATCATAAAATACAAATATTGATAGAGTGATAAAAGGTTTCCCCATATGTAATTGGGTTGAGTGGAGATGAATGATAAATATACAATCCCAAACAATCTTAGTTAAGTGAAGTTGACCAAAGAGTAGAGGGATGCTTTATAGTTCACCAACTACATGTGGATAATTCAACAAAAGAAGTCCCATTAGTGACCATGAGGCAAAATAGGGTAATTGAAGAATTATAACATTAAAAAAAGGGATCAAAGAAAATATTTTGAGAATTTAATGAACTTTATTAGAAGATTAAAAAGGAATAAAAATAAATATGAGAAGTAAAATTTGAAGCAAAAAATGGTGAATTAGACATGACACAATCCATTGCATCCAAAGAAGAGTTTCAACTCTCAAAATTTGGGTTAGTTTAAAGAATTGGAACCACCTCATTAGTAGGACCAGCTACAAAAATAAATTAATTATAAGAGATATCAAGTATGTTTCTCAATGTAAATAAATCTTCTTCCCATAGAAATATCCATTCCCTTGTAAATTATCACCCTCTCCTTGGTGCTAACTATTGGGAAAATGTGTCTCAACCTTACAATTATATAAAGGTTATTGTTGATAGGATATATATATATTTATATATATTTCCTAGTTACATTGATAGGTGTAATATACAATGGCATCAAGGGGGGCAGTGGGATGTGTGTAAACATTTTTTTTGTTAACTTTTTTTAGGAAACTCCTAAAATGGATGACATACATTAAGTAAATGATACATTGGAAATCTTGACCATTAATTATTAGGTTTTAGATCTAATGGTGGATATTTTGTTGGCATGTCTTGCCCTAGGATGTAATCCTATTTTGTGAGGGAATTGTATTATAGTTGTGGTAGACAGACTGTGATGTATTATGAGAATATGATAACATTTGTGTTGTCTCTTGATCTCTGAGTGGTGATACTCCTATGAGAAGCTTGCTATGCAGGTATATTATAATCTTTGTGATTTAGTGAATAATATATTGGGTGGGTTTTGGAGTGTGGGGTTTCCTCCCAAAATGTTTTTCCCCACGTAAATCACTGTGTCATGGTATGCATGATATTTATGTTTATTTCTATTTAAGTTTATGTAGCTATTATAGATATGTAAAAGTTTTGCATTATTCTCCTCTCAAGATTAGTGTATGAAGTTTTTCTACTACCTTAGCTTCCTTATAAGTGGTATCAAAGCCTGATCACCTTTGGTTTTAGTTGTGGGTTGTTGGGTTTTTTGAACTAATCTAGATTTGACTAGGAGCTTGTGTAGAGGATACTTTGTGATCTTGTTGCGGGAATTTTTAGATAGAAAGTTCATTAGGGGGAATTGAGGTGGAGAAATTTTTTGGAATTAATTTTGAAACGTGGAAGCTAAAGATGGAGGATCTGTTGATAGATTGAGATCTCTAGGATGTTGTTGATGAGAATGTTTCAAGCCTACAGATCCTACTCATGCTACTCAATATGATGTTATGGACCGTAAAGCCAAGGATCTAATTAGATTATGTTTGGAAGACTCTATTTTAATTAATTTCCATAAGGAGACCTCTGCACATAAACTATGGAAGAAGCTTGGTGAGATGTATTAGGACAAATATTTAATGAACAATATTTTTTTGAGGAAGAAATTGTATTCCTTGAGAATGGAAGAGGGTGGATGAATTGTATCACTACCAAGGAGGCCCTAAATTTTCATGGAAGACCTAAGGAAAAAGGAAAGAAGAATGAGAAGCGTGATAAATCCAAGTCTAGGGGGAGATCTAGATCTCCTACAAAGTCCAAAGTTATTTGCTAGAACTGTGGTAAGCTTGGACATGTTCATAAGGAATGCAAAGAATAAAAGAAGAAGAAAAATAAGAAATTTGATTCTCATTCTAAGTCTAAGAAGGAAGATGGCGACACATTTATTGAAACTTTGGAAAATCATGCAGGTAATGATTTATGGTTAATTGATGTGGGTGCATCTTTCCATCTAACCTTTAATAGAGATTGGTTTTCAGAATATGAAGAATTTGATGGAGGTAAGGTGTACTTGGGAGATGATTCTCATTTAGAAATTGTTGGTCGTGGTAAAGTTAAAATAAATTTTCTTGATGTTAGAATAAAAAGGATTAATGGTGTGTTGCATATCCCTGGATTAGCACAAAATTTGTTATCTATGAGAAAACTAATAGATGCAGATGTGTAGGTAGTATTTTCTGATGCAAGATGCAAGATGTTTAGAGGTGCTATAGTGATTTCTAGAGGTGTCAGATATGGCACATTGTATTTAAGCTTGATGCATGCATTATTGAGTGCAATAGTACTTCTGTGAAAAGCAAGTCTCTGGAAGAAGCACGAGGGTTTCACCTTTAGTAGATGGTCATGGATTTTGGGTACAAAAGGGTGCTCTTTCTTCTGAGACAAAGTTACCTGTAGAGAAAACTATGTTATGGCACCAAAGACTTGGCCACATTGGAGAAAAGGGTCTAAGGACCTTGAAAAATAAAAACCTTGTTGAAGGTTTGTCTAATTGTAATCTTGAATTTGATTTCTATGAGCATTGCATTTATGGAAAATAAAACCATGTTCAATTTTACTCGATTTCTCATAAATCTTGTGATGTATTGGATCTTATTCATTCTGATGTGTTTGGTCCTATAGATGTTCCTTCGATTGGTAAATCCACATATTATGTTTCATTTATTGATGATTATAGTAGAAGGACATGGGTATATTTTCTAAAGAGTAAATATGAATTTTTCAATTGATTTAAAGAATTTAAAGCAATAGTTGAGTTGCAGGCTAGAAAAAAAATGTTTGAGGACTGATAATGGCAGTGAATTTTTCTCTAATGATTTTGATAGATTCTGAAAAGATTGTGGTATTCATAGACAGAAGACAACTCTATATTCTCCACAACAAAATGGAGTTATAGAAAGAATGATAGGACACAAATGTTGAAGGCTAGGAGTATGTTGAGTGGTGCTAGCCTAGAACAAAGGTTTTGGGTTGAAGCTATTGTCACTTCTTGTTACCTGATTAATAGGTCTCCTACATCAACTCTTGTTGATAAGATGCCTATAGAGGCATGGTCGAGTTGCAAGCCTTCAATAAGACATCTTAGAGTTTTTGGTTGCAAGGCATATGCACATGTGTCAATGGAGAAGTGAACAAAGTTAGAGAACAAGGCTATGAAATGTATCTTCATCGGATATAGTTATGGTGTGAAAGGATACAAGTTTTGGGATCCTATTGCACAAAAGGTAATATATAGTAGAAGTGTTATTTTTAAAGAAACTAAGCCTTCTTCTATTACATTGCAGCTAGAACAAAGTAAACAAAAAGATGTGCTTCAATTTCCTCCTACACTTGAGAAAGTTGAATCAAGACCCATGGATAGACAAGAAGTTGACGAGAGCTCATCTAGCTTCGAATTTTCAGAAGAGGAGGAAGAACCTCCAACTCAACTTTTTCATAGGTCTACAAGGAATAGACAAACACCTAAAAGGTATACACTTGATGATTGGAGATTTATTTTTTCTTTGAATACTAACATGGATGGACCCAAATCTGTAGAAGAGGCATTAGTTATGAATGATGCAGAATTCTAGAAGATTGATATGGATGAAGAAATGGCATATTTGAAAAAGAATGATACATGGGATCTTGTACCATTTCCCGAATGATAGAAACCTATTGGTTGCAAATGGGTGTTCAATAAAAAGATTGGTTCAGATGGAGGTATTGAGAAGTACAAAGCAAGGTCGGTTGTGCAAGGTTACTCTCAAGTTAAGGGTGTTGATTATGGAGATTTTCTCTCCTATTGCAAAAATGACATCCATTAATTTTTTCTTGCTATTGCTACTACTTATGATTTAGAGGTTGAGAAAATGGATGTGAAAACTACTTTCCTTCATGGTGATTTGGAGGAGGATGTTTATATGACACAACCAAAGCACTACGCGGTGAAAGGTAAAAGTAAATTGGTTTGTAAATTGAAGAAATCTTTGTGTGGCCTAAAATAGAGTCCTAGGATGTGGTACCAAAGATTTGATACATATTTGTTGAGTTTTGGATTTGAGCATTCTAAATCAAATCATTGTGTTTATTATAAAACTAATGGTAATAATTTCCTATTTATTTCATTATTTGTTGATGATATGTTATTTATTAGCAAAGAGAAAGGTATGATTTTAGAACTGAAATCTCAACTTGCTACTAAATTTGAAATGAAAGACCTTGGTGCAACTAGAAACATTCTAGGGATGGAAATTAAAAGAGATAGAATGAATAGAAATCTATGGCTTGGCCAAAGTAAGTATTTCAATTCAATTTTATAGAGATTTAACATGCAAGATTATAGACAATTGCATGTTCCCCTTTTTGTTGGAACAAAGTTAACTATTTTGAATTTTCCAACATCTCCATCAGAGATGGAAGACATGAACAAAGTGCCTTACTAGATTTTAGTTGGAAGTTTGATGTATTCTATGGTTTGTACTAGACTAGAAATTTCCCAAGCAGTGGGATTTCTTTCTAGATATATGTCTAATCCTAGTAGAGTTCATTGGGATGCAGTTAAAAGAGTCTCTAGATATTTGCACAGTACCTTAGATTATTCCTTGTGTTATCATAGTAATATGACTGAAGACAAGATTTCCCTTGATATTCATGGTTATGTGGATTCAAACTAGGCAGGTGATGTTGATAGTAGATGGTCCACTAGTGCTTATGTGTTCACATTATTTGGTGGTACAATCAGCTGGATGAGTAAGCGATAGGATGTGGTTGCTTTGTCCACTACTGAAGCAGAGTATATGGCAGCTACTCATGCTTGTAAAGAAGCCATTTGGATTAATAGACTGTGTTTAGATGTTGGAATAAAACAAGGTGTAGTGACAATTTATTGTAACAGTCAGAGTGTGATATGTCTAGCCAAGAACCTGACATTTCATACCAGGACCAAGCACATTGATGTACAGTAACATTTTGTTCGAGATATGGTTGAAGATGGTAGGGTGAAGTTGGTTAAGGTAGAGACTTTGATGAATGTTGATTATTTAACTAAGTTTTTTAGCACAAAGAAGTTCAAATGGTGTTTAGAGATCATGGTCCTTTTGACCCCTAGCAATTAAGAGACAATGTTTACTCCCTCCTATTACTCTTGCAAGTTGTTCAACAAGTGGGAGATTTTTTAGGAAAATGTGTCTCAATCTTGAAATTATATAAAGGTTATATATATATATATATATATATCCTAGTTACACCAATAGGTGTAATATACAATGGAAGCAAGAGGTGAGAGTGGGATGCGTGTAAACAAATTTTTGTTAACTTTTTAAGGAAAATCCTAAACTAGCTAACATACATTAAGTACATGATACATTGTAAATCTAGACTGTTAATTATTAGGTTTTAGATCTAATGGTGGATATTTCTTGGCATGTATTTCCCTAGAATGTAATCCTATTTTATGAGGGTGTTGTATTATGACTACAGTAGAGAGATGGTGATGTATTCTGAGATTCTAATAGTAGTTGTGTTGTCTCTTGATCTCTGAGTGGTGATACTCCTGTGAGAAGCTTGCTCTGCAAGTATATTGTAATATTTGTGATTTACTGAATAATATATTAGGCGGTTTATGGAGTGTGGTGTTTTTCTCTCAAAAGGGTTTTCCCCATGTAAATCACTATGTCATGGTATGCATGATATTTATGTTTATTTTTGTTTAAGTTTTTGTAACTGTTAAAGATCTGTTAAAGTTTTGCATTATTCTCCTCTCAAGATTAGTGTAGGAAGTTGTTCCACTACCTTGGCTTCCTTACACTAGTACCCACAAAGTTAAGAATACCTTGATTGATTCCCATATCTTCTCCCCTCTTCTCCCCCCTCTGTGGAAATTCCTTCCTCATCACCTCCCATAAGAGTGAAATAAATTAATATTTCCCCTTGATATCATCCAATTTTCTCCCTCTCACTATTTCTTTTCCTCTTTGACCATCTATGGTCAAGCCCTACTCCCCATATCCCCCTATTAATAGGACCTTATTTTTTATACTATTTTTGAGATTGCTCCCTACTTAAAGGTAAGATTAACAATTATTTTAGCTTAAATTATATCAATACTTTGTGCAAGTTAAAAACTATTATTTACCAATTTTCTCTCCTCAAGGAAGGCCATTATCCAACCCAATCAACTTAACAATGCACCAGTATTTTTTTTCTCATAATCTAAAGGCTTGCCTAATAAATGTGATTAAAAAATTAATCTATTAGTGTAACCTTAACCATGTTTTATAATGCGACACTATAATGTTGTGCTCATAATTTATCTTAGATCACCAAAATTTAAATAAGAATAATGATAATATCAATACATTTGTGGAAAATATCAAGTGAAGCAATAAGATGACTCTAGGTCACAATAAGAATGTTGGATGTTGTGGATGTGTTGTTGATATGTGGTTGTCATTGATGTCAACACTATTAGCATTTGGTGCATTAGAGGTTGTATATATTGAGGATATTGAGAAAATTGTAAAAGAAAGTGTTTTAGGTTCCCAGTAGAACTATGCGATTCATGAAGGCGTCTTGTTCTGTACGTTGGAGTTCAGCTATTGTGGACTAAAGGGTTTATTCCTGAGTGTATCTAGATCATCTACCAAAATTTTTAGAGGTCTGCATATAGATTTTGATCATGTTGTGGTCTGACAGTGTTTATGTGGTCTTTGTTAGTGTTCTTAAATGAAGTTTGTGTAATTATGGTAATTCTAGTTGTTGCAAATGTTTCTTTGTTGTTTCTTGGTGCTTTTGGATGTTTCTAGATTGTGCTCTATGTTTGTGGTACATCTACATTGATTGGTGTGTTCATGGTCATAAATTTTTCTTGCACATGTTTGGTTTTTCATGTTCTTGGCCAACATGTTGGTGGTAGTGTGTTGTGGATCTTTGAGGTGAAATTAATTGAATTCTTTTTGTGTTGGAGATATCAATTTGGGTCTCTACTATGTTGTGGATGACCTTGGTGGATTCGCATTAAAAATGTATTTGTAAACTTGGGCCGACACTGAAAAATATGTTTTATTTTCCTAGCTGATTGAAGTTGTTGATGAAATCTCATGTAGTAGATATATAAGAGAAATTGTTTCATTGGTTTAGTGTGTGGAAAAGGTGCTTTGTGTGCTCGGTGTGCTCTTATGTGTGTATGTGTGAATATCATTTGATTGCAGAGTAGAGTGTGAATAAGATCGAGTGAAGTGTGAAGTAGTTTGTGAAGGAGTTTTCTGTGCTTAAATTGGAACTATAGGGCTGATGCAAGAAGTTGGGTACACAAAAAGCTCAAAAAGTGGAAATGTTTTTACTGTTTTTCAGAATTTGTCACACTTGGACTGAAAATTTGAGGCACTTACACAATGAATTTTTAAAAAAGTCAGTAATATGAAATCTATCATTTTGAATCTAGTTTCCAAATATGTAAATTATTAAAATACCCAGATTATATAAATTAAATTTTGATAGGGATCTATAAAAAACACTTTTTAAAAGTCCCTATTTTTTACCATACCAAGCAGGTGTACGGACAACATTTTTTGACCCAAATAAAATTATTTTGCTAATTCCTTTTGGAAAAAGAGAGCTAACAACATGAAGTTTGATGTGGATTTCTTTTTGTAATTTTTGGTTGAATATTTTTTTTTTATTAAATTTTTATTGGCCTTAATTGATGTTTTTTAAAATGAATGTGTACGGACAACATAATTGGACCTAAATAAAACATTTTTTGACTCTTTTTTTTTCATTGTGTAGAGAATTGTCTGAAGTTTGATGCCATATGATTTTTTTTACAAGAAACTTAACCAATAAAAAGTTATTAAAAAACTAAAAAAACTTGATATTTTAAGTTTAAGGACTAGTTTACTTAGAAATTAATTAAAAAATAGAAAAATAATCCAATCTTAACAAAATTTATATATTTAGAAAGTAGACATTGTATTCTCTAATGGGTTTTAATTTTATAGATTCATTCAGAAAAAAATTCCATCAGCTATGTTGTCAAAGTTGGACATTCTTCTTCAATCTGCCTTAGTTTTTTAGTTGCAGGTCAAAGCCTCAGGCTTGGATTGCCAAGCCTTTCCCAAGCCTAAAACTAAGGCTGGATGTGGTGTGGAAATACAGTTTTTAAATAACATGTACGCGTTATAGAAACACGTACGTGTTATTCAAATGAAATGCGTTCGCGTTTCATAACGCATATGCGTTGCCCATTGACTCGTTGGGAAAACATAACACGTACGCGTTATGAAACGCGTATGCGTTTCTTGAACATAATGCGTACGTGTTTTTAGAACGCGTACGCATTTCTAATATAGCTGTTTTTCCCTAATTTGGAAAATACTAGTAAAACACGATTTTCCTGCAACAATATTTTTCTGTAGTACGGTCCAAAAGTGTCATTTTCTACATTTTTTATTGCAAATTTGTCTTGTGCAGGGCATATTCTATTCAAATTGTTGGAAAAGACAAAGTACAGGTTGAATTTTCTGAAGTGGAATCAAGTGCAAAAACTTTTTACAAGAAGATTTGGAAAAAGTGAATTTTTGGATGTACTCATGATGTTTTTGTACTTCAGAGTTTATAGAAAAAATGATCTTCATAGTACATAGTTTAATTTGAATATTTGAAAGAGGTGGCAATTTGAAAATAAGTTTCTTGAATTATTGTTTTTGTCATCAAAGAGGGTTTGGTAACAATGGGTGATAAGCAAAGACAAAAAAAAAGATGTAGAAAGTTAATGACACCTGAAGAAATTCAAGCAAATAAAGATAAGGAGGCAAAAAGACAAAGGGAAATGAGAGAAATGATTCGTCAAATGAAAGATTTGGAAGCATCTAGTTCCAATAATGTTGAAGAGGAAGCCATGAATGATGAAATGAATGTAGATGATACAAATGTGGAGATGGTGAATATGGAAGAAAATACAATTACAGAGACAAACCCAACTGTGCCTTCAACTTCAACTTTGAATGATATGCAAACAACTTCAGGTGTTTCTTCAAATCCACATCCCAATGATATGGAAAATGCACCTATTCAAACAATCTATCCAGGTATATGTTCAAACCCAAGTTTTCATAATATTGATATTGCTTGTTTAGATGAAGCTGGATACACCATTGATGAGATCAATAATATTAGGGTTGAAACAATACAAAAACAAGAAAATGATGAAATTATATCTTATGAGAATGTAAATGAGAATGAAATCCCTAATATTGATGAAAATGAGTATGAAATCCCTTTTACATTTGAAAATGAAAATGAAACGCCTTGTGTGAATGAAAATGAAACTCCATCTATGGATGAAGGTGAAAATGTTTTATTTACAATTGAAACAGATGTGCTAGATAACCTTCGTGGTAAAGTTTCTTCAAGACAAATTAGAAATTATGGAAATAAAATATATAAAATTTTTTTATAGAAATAAATTAGGATTCCAATGTCAACTCATGGTGCAATTGATGAGAATGTTGAAAATGAGAAAAGTGATGAAAAAATTAGGTGTTTTTGTAAAACAAAAAAAGAAAGATGATTCAGTAGAACAAGTCATATCTAGTGTTGCTAATGCTATTGATGTTATTGGTAAGAAAAGTCGATCAAAAGATAAGAATGTGGCTCGTCGTGCAATAACAACTGCTCTAGTTGATAAAGTAGCTTCAAATAAAAGAATGTTAAGTAAGATTAGTAAATGTATAAACTTAAATCCTAGAACTTTGATAAGAGTTGCTAAAAGAAGAGAAAGTATTGAAAAGGATCCTATTAATCAATGTTGGAGTTTTAGTGGTAGACTCCCAAGATCAGACATGAAATTAACTAATGAAATTAAATCTTTAATTGAAAATTTTTGGCATGATAATACAAGAGTATCACCTAACATTAGAGATGTCTTAAAATTAAGGGTGGGTTCCAAAATTCGTGAACCTCATCCAAAGAATCTCTTAGATATGACTCAAACTGAATTATATAAAAAAAATTTAGATGCTTCAATCTTACCATTGAATATTAGCATAAGTCAAAGATCATTCGAAAAGTGTAAACCTTTTTATGTTAGAATTAATAAGCAACAAATCTCTTGTTGTTGTAAGACTCATGTACAATTTCATTATTATTATGATATATTTTGATATATACGATGCACTTTGCATGCTAAACAAATTATGCAGGACATTTGTGGTATTAATATGCCACCTAAAAGAATCAAATATTTTATAGCAGGTTTGTTTTGTAATCCCTCTTTAAATGGAAACTCATTTTTTTTAAAAGCATGCATTTCTGGAGAATGTGATAGATGTGGTAACTTTTCATTATTAGGAGAATCTATGCATGAAATTAGTTCAGATGAATTTGTAAAACAATTAGTGGATGTAAAAATATTTAAAAATATTGAGTATTCTTTAAAAGATGGAAAAAATGGAAAACGTGTTGAGCTAATTGTGGAAAAAGTTAGTGTGCATGCTTTTATTACTGAATTTAAAGATAAGTTTGTATCTAAATATGTTCAACACTCTCAAAATGCTCATTGGCTTGATAATCAATTTCGTTTATGTAAAAACACATTCCCAATTGGAACTATATTGTTAGTTGTTGATTTTGCTGAAAATTATACTCTTGCTCCACAAGAAGAAATTCAATCGCAGTATTATAATTCAATGCAAGTAGCTATATTTGTTCACATTTTTTATAGACATGTTGAAGATAGTACAGAAGATAATAGAATTTTTTTGAGAGAGTACCATTTTTATGTAAGTGATAATCGATTACATTCATCTGAGTTTGTACAATATTGTTTTGATATATTTTATAAAAATTTAAAAGAGAGGTTCAAATGCTAGAACATCTCATATGGTCGGATAATTGTACAGGTCAATTCAAAATGCTAGAATGTTTTATTGGTTATGTAGAGTTCATAAGGAAAATAATATCCAACACATATGGAGTTTTGAAGTTGGTCATGGTAGGGAGAACCGCGATGGAGGCGGTGCATGTGTGAAAAGAGCTCTTGCTAGAGAGCAACTAAAGTTTGAGGATGTTTTTAAATTCAAAGATGCATGTGAAATTGTAGATTGGTGCAATACCAAATTAACTACAAGAACAAGTAAGAGCTCAATAATTTGATGCTTCTTTTGGTTAGTTGAAGAAAATGATATTTTTTCTAGACAAGATTGTGAAACAATTAATGGAACTGCAAAATGGCATTCATTTAAGAGTTCAAATGCAAACACATGGACAATATGGACAAGGGAGTTGGCATGTTTTTGTCAATTTTGTATTGTAGGTGATTGGCAGGCATGTGAAAATATGGAATGGGTCGAACAATGGCAACAAAGAGCTTTAACACCTACATCGACACATGTTCAACATGGAACGACAATTGAAGATAATCAAATGTTTGCATCAGATGATTATGATCGTATTTCAAATCTTGTACAAGAAGGTACATTATTTATTGAGTTGAATTTTGTATGTATGCATGTTTATATGTGAGTTAAATATAAGTCACTCTTTATTGAATTTTGTATTTATTTTTGTAGGACATGTGTATGTTGTTGTTGCACCTCAAGTGAATGAAGAGCAGACAGAGTACTGGTTGGCTAGATGTGTTGAAAGAAAACATAAGTTGGTACATACTAGAGTGCATGATGACAACTTTGAGTATCCAACTGGTTCAGTGGTTGTTGTTGGCACCTGGCTTCGAAAATATTTGATGAGAAAGAATGGCTTGCCTACATTTGAAGATTATGAAAGACACAAGAAGATTATACATTATTCACATTTGATTTTGGCAACCAATATAAAACTAGTTAGATATTAAGGGAGGCCTGCTAATAAAGTTTTATGGACACTTTCAATGGATGATCATGAGACAATCATAGATGCATTACAAAAAAGAGAGGATGCAGATGGTACAATAGAGTAAATAAATATTGGTAAGTATATCTAGTTGTATATATATTTAATTGATATATATATATATATATTTGTCTTTAATCATTTCCTAATTAAAGTTTTATATCATTTTTTTCTTTAGGTCTCCCAAAAGTAGATGCTTTACAAAAAGGAGAGGAGATGCACATATATTACGATGGAATTCAAATCTAGAGATAGGTAACTATATATAGTTCTAGATACATTTAATTGATACTTTATAATTGATTTCATATCCCCTTAATCCTTTCTCTTAAAACCCCTTAAGTCATCCTCTTATGTACCATTAATCCATCCTCTTGCATCCCCTTAAGTCATTCTATCAACTACCATTAATCCATCCTCTTAGGACCCCATAATCCATATCCTCTTAAATCTCCTTAATCCACAATCTTGCATCCCTTAAGTCACTCTCATAATTCCCCTTAAGCCATCCTCTTAGGGCCTATTAAGCCATATCGTAAGGTTCATGACATGCATCCCCTTAATCCACCCTCTTCCATCCCCTTAATCCACTCTCTTACATCCCTTCAAGTCATTCTATCAACTCCCCTTAATCCAACCTCTTACATCCCTTCAAGTCATTCTATCAACTCCCCTTAATCCACCCTCTTACATCCCTTCAAGTAATTCTATCAACTCCCCTTAATCCACCCTCTTGCATCCCCTTAGTCCACTCTCTTACATCACTTGAAGTCATTTTATCAACTCCCCTTAATCCACCCTCTTACATCCCTTCAACTCATTCTATCAACTCCCCTTAATCCACCCTCTTACATCCCTTCAACTCATTCTATCAACTCCCCTTAATCCACCCTCTTACATCCCCTTAATCCACCCTCTTGTATCCCTTCAAGTCATTCTATCAACTCCCCTTAATCCACCCTCTTGCATCCCCTTAATCCACTCTCTTACATCCCTTGAAGTCATTTTATCAACTCCCCTTAATCCACCCTCTTACATCCCTTCAATTCATTCTATCAACTCCCCTTAATCCACCCTCTTACATCCCTTCAACTCATTCTATCAACTCCCCTTAATCCACCCTCTTATATCCCCTTAATCCACCCTCTTGTATCCCTTCAAGTCATTCTATCAACTCCCCTTAATCCACCCTCTTGCATCCCCTTAATCCACTCTCTTACATCACTTGAAGTCATTTTATCAACTCCCCTTAATCCACCCTCTTACATCCCTTCAATTCATTATCAAGCTCATCTTTAAATCCACCCTCTTGTATCCCTTCAAGAGTCATTCTATCAACTCCCCTTAATCCACCCTCTTGCATCCCTTAATCCACTCTCTTACATCACTTGGGGGAGTCATTTTATCAACTCCTTAGTACCCTCTTACATCCCTTCAATTCATTCTATCAACTCCTTAATCCACCCCTCTTACATCCCTTCAAATTCATTCTATCAACTCCTTAATCCACCCTCTTGCATCCCCTTAATCCACTCTCTCTTACATCGCCCGGAAGTCATTTATCCAGCTCCTTAATCCACCCTCTTACATCCTTCAATTCGTTCCTATCAGCTCCTTAATCCACCCTCTTGTATCCCTTCAAGGTCATTCTATCAACTCCTTAATCCGCCTCTTGCATCCTTAATCCACTCTTACATCCTTGAGAGTCATTTTATCAACTCCTTAATCCACCCTCTTACATCCTTCAATTCATTCTATCAGCTCATAATCCACCCTCTTGTCCTTCAAGTCATTCTATCAACTCCTTAATCCACCCTCATCCCCAATCCACTCTCTTACATCACTTGAAGTCATTTTATCAACTCCCTTAATCCACCCTCTTACATCCCTTCAATTCATTCTATCAACTCCCTTAATCCACCCTCTTAAGATCCCTTCAATCATTCTATCAACTCCCCTTAATCCACCCTCTTGTATCCCTTCAAGTCATTCTATCAACTCCCCTTAATCCACCCTCTTGCATCCTTAATCCACTCTCTTACATCACTTGAAGTCATTTTATCAACTCCCCTTAATCCACCCTCTTACATCCCTTCAAGTCATTCTATCATCTCCCCTTAATCCACCCTCTTACATCCCTTCAACTCATTCTATCAACTCCCCTTAATCCACCCTCTTACATCCCTTCAACTCATTCTATCAACTCCCCTTAATCCACCCTCTTACATCCCTTCAATTCATTCTATCAACTTTCCTTAATCCACCCTCTTGCATCCCCTTAATCCTCTTACATCTCCTTAATCCTCTTAGGACCCGTTAAGCCATATCCTAGGGTTCATGAGATGCATCCTCTTAACTCCCCTTAAGGAATTCTCTTAAGACCCCCCTTAAGCTATATATCCTCTTAGGTCCCCTTAATCCATCCTATGGCTAACATCATTTGAATTTGTATGGAATTTACTATATACGGTTCTTTTCTTGCATGAATTTTTTATTTAAATTGTATCTACATGCACATATATGTTTCATCATGTTATATAGTTATATTAAACATCTTGATGTACATTATATATGTTTGTCCGATGTCACTTTTTAAATATCTTGTTCCAATTTTATAGATTATACATGTTTCATGTCTTCTATTTACCACATTTTATATAATTATTTAATTGTATAGATTATACATTTTATACATACAAGGAGATAGTTTTTTGTTTATTGATTCAAATATTTGTTATGTAATTGGAAAATAGTTAAAATTACTTGCCCTTAATTTATTATGAATATGATTTAAGAAACTATTTAAGGAATGTTTTAATTTGTCACCTAACCATGTGATAAAATATATGTATGAAATTTGATTCTAGATAAGAATTTATATAGTGCATGTATTACTTGAAAATTAGATAAAATATAAATATAGATATGTATGAATGCATATAATCATGAAAATGAACATAACACGATCTCATAATTGACTGCATATATAATCATCATATTAAAGTCAACTAATATAAATAAACACACATATGATAACAACATGTTCAAAATAAAACTAGGGATCTAGATTGTTCATAAAATTTATATGTCAAGTCCAACACATATATTGAAATAAAACTAGAGATCCGTAGTCCATAAAATATAAAACCATCTAACTTTCAGGCTGATCAGTCATATCAAGTCTCCTCTTTGTTCCATGTCGACTAGATGTACCTACATCATGCTGTAAAAGAGTACAAGAAACTTGAAATTAGATTTAAATTTATTTCAAAATTTTGATATAATTAAACATATTTAAAATTGAAAATATAAACTTTTAGATTAAAAAAAAACTAATTAAATATTGAGTAAATATAGTAAAAATGATTTCTAGTATGCATAAATTACCATATGGTCATGTGAATCAACTGGCACATTTTCTTCAATGGGTAGCATAACTGTCTATTGAGAAGATGCAAATGCCTGATCTACTATATCCTGCATATTCATATAAAGCAGACAATATGTGAAAACCTCGAATATATATATATATATATATATAGGTTCTTAAAAATTGTATAGGAGATTTAAAGTAAAGTTTACAACCTCGAATGTTATGACCTCATGATCACGCACCTGAGATTTCCCATGCATAAATGTCGATGATGTCTCAGGTGCGCGGCCCACCATGGGTATCTCATCAAATCCCCGCATATAGATGTACAACAGTTCATATAGATCATTCACACATGTGTATGTAAATGAAGAAATTAAATTAGATCTATGATGTGTATTTAATTTAAACTTAACAAACTTTTGAAAGCACGCACCTAAGCTGATAATGTCTCAAGAGCACTCACCACTGTAACTTGTGGCTGGTCAATACTAGGGATAGTATGACCTCCCTGCATATAGATATAATATATCAATTCACATGTGTACAAATTCAAATTAAATTAGATATATATATATATATATCCACACAAATTATTTAATATATTTTGGTTCAAGTACCTATCCAAAAGGTGAGCCCAAATCTACAACACTCGACATATACACACGATGATCATACTGAGTTTCAGGCATCACGTCATCATGTGTCTACACCAAACAAAAACTTATTGAATTAATATTATATTATATATATAGTTTGATGTTATTATTTACATGAATTTTTTACATTTCAAACTTGAATTAAATTTAAGTTCAAAAGATGAACATACCTGTGTAGGACGATCCTCAGAATATAGTAAATTTAGGTATGACCCCGTCCCAGATGCATGTGCCTCACCTGAAGTGGATGCCTGAGCATCCCTATAGCCCGAGCGTCCATGCTCTCTATTGGCCACTTCAGTGGCCGCATGTGTAGTTTGCTGAGTGAGATGTCCTGAAAGTGAACTCAATGCTCCTAATGTTGATAACATGGTTTGTTGTTGAAATGCAGGGGGAACACCAGGAGAAGGAGGAGGAACAATAGGAGCAATTGGAGCACATCATTGAGGATCAACACATGCTCCTAGTCTATGTTGGGGCATGCCACAACTAGCTCCCTGAAATGACCTCATATCAAAATAGTTGGGTTTTTTACCCAACTCAAACTTAGTCCATAACTTTCTCAAAAAGTATAAGGGCACCTCACTGTTGCCATGTGGTGGAGTATCAAACACCATCCACCATCTCTCCCAAAAATGAGTAGCTATCTACGGGTGCCTACACCATAAAATTGAAATTCATTTTTTTGTGGGTGGTATTGGTTGGTTTGTTTGGGGGTTCACAAAATATTGGCATATGGCTTGTTTAGTAATTTTTAGGTCATTTATTTCTTTATATGACAATCCATCTGCATAGAATTGTCTCATATCTTCTCTCCATCGATGGAACCTATCTAGGTCCGCATCGATAGATCGAACAGAATCGACAACAGTTTGCATCGTAGATGCAAACCGTGAGAGATGTGGAGGGACTCTAGTCTCATTTTTTATGAGATCTATGTTTCCTTGAATGACAATCAGGTTTGCTCGAATATTCTCTCTTAGTTGATCCTGGTCAACTAGAGGAGGGGGTGGGGGGTTAGGCGGTGGAGAATGTGGAGGTGTGCTAGGGTTTTGTTCATGTGGTGGACTAGGATGTACATCGGGATCTATAGGGATTTCTTGATCAGGCATGAAATCCTCTAAATTAAATAGTGGATCCATCTGAGCAATGATATGGCAATTGCATGTTAAACAATTAAAAAATATATATCAAAAAACTAATTAAATAATGCACACAATTTGAAAGTTATTTAAAAATCACTTTGAACATGCACAAATTCAAAATATATTTAATTTGAAGACCATTCGATTTATAACATTAAAAAATCCATAACATTAAAAAATCATATAACATGTACACACATTAAATTGATTCTAGTGTGGGGTTGTTAATATGAAGAGTACAAATGAAATTATGGGGTTTTATTAAAATTTATTTAATCTCATTCATTATTTTCAAATAATAATAAAGATAAGAATGAAAAATTAATAGAAGACATTGAAAGGGACACATAGATATATATATGCTAGTGACCTAATTGCAATGTACAAAATATATAAAAAAGATGAGTCAAGCTCTATTCACCAAATTTTGAGAACTTATTTGATCCCCTTAAGAAATGTCAAATTCCCCCTTAAGACATCGATTTACGATTTAGGGCGATAGGATGGCTTTTAAGAGGATCTATGTGTAGTAAGGTCCTAGGAAAAAATGGTCCATGGCTTAAGGGAATAAAATTTGGTGGAGTTGCCTAAGGCAACCAAATTTCATTTTAAGGTCCTACAACAAAATGAATAGATGTATTAGTCAAGTATGACATATAATTTAATTAAATCCAATGACATAAATTGATTTATCTAAATTTTCAAATTCCATGATAAGAGACACAAGTTCTCTATAGTGGGACAAAGTAGTTAAGAATAAATTATAAGTTTAACACTAACATTAAAATTTATAATCTCATTCATTGTTTTCAAAGAATACTAAAGATAAGAATGAAAATTTAATAGAATACATTTAAAGGGACACATAGATATATGCTAGTGACCTAATTGCAATGTACAAAAAAAACAAAGATGAGCTTCAACTCTATTCACCAAATTTTGAGAGATTCTTTGATCCCCTTAAGAAATGTCATTATTAGGACCCCTTAAGACATAAATTTACGATTTAGGGTGATAGGATGGCTTAAGGGGATCTATGTCTAGTAAGGACCTAGGACAAAATGTTCCATGGCTTAAGGGAATAAAATTTTGTGGAGTTGCCTAAGGAAACCAAATTTCATTTTAAGGTCCTACAACAAAATGAATGCTTTTAGGGTTTAGGGTTTAGATTTCAATTATAACTAAGTTACATAAGTTACGATGGATTTTGCAACAATTAGGAATTTTAGATTTCAATTATATATAACTAAGTTGTTGAGTTACGATGGATTTTGAACCTATTTGGACCTCTACGCACTCTTGGATGATTTAAAAAGGGAGAGGGGATCTAAAGTGATTTAGACCCAAATTTTTTTGTAATCATATATTTTTTGAAACTTTTCTATGGCATAGACTCTTCCTTCATATTTATATAAATTCTAGACACATGGGTTTTCAAAAAAGAACCTAACTACCACTAAGTGAGGAATCAATTGATCAATGGACAATAAATTTAAATAAACTTAGAAAATAAACCTTTGGTTATAGAATTCACTTGCATTTACGAATCATCATCTATCAAGTTTGTCAAAAAAGTAATTTGAATTTTCCATTGAAATGTTCATGCTACAAGTTATCTTTGATACACTAGTTTAGAGAAATTACAACATTTAGTTTTCCTAATCTAGAACAATGCCACTACACATGAGAGTTAAAATAGGAATTAGATTAAACACACAACCTATAGATCTTATGAATAATATCCTATAAATTAAGGTTTGAATATGATCATAATGCATCCTTACATTTAATTCACAAAGGATCTTGAATCCAAATAAGATTTGGGTAGAAATCATTCATGCTTCACATTTTAATTTTTATTTGATTTAATAACATTTATACAACTTGTCTAGCTCTATCCATATTGCACATAGTCTAGATCAACAAGTATGACTTGCATTTCTATGTTTTTTTAATAAATTTTTACAAGTAAATGAGAAACCCTACTACCTAAACTTAGTGCTTTGAATAAAATACATGTGACATTCTAGGAATAGCTTCAATATATCAACAATTAGGAATAAATTAGATTTCAATTATAACTAAGTTGTTGAGTTACGATGGATTTTGCAACAATTAGGAATTTTAGATTTCAATTATATAACTAAGTTGTTAAGTTACGATGGTTTTGTTCACCTATTTGGACCTCTACACACTCTTGGATGATTTAAAAAGGAAGAGGGGATATAAAGTGATTTAGACCAAAAAAAATTTGTAATCATATATTTTTTGAAACTTTTCTATGGCATAGACTCTTCCTTCATATTTATATAAATTCTAGACACATGGGTTTTCGAAAAAGAACCTAACTACCACTAAGTGAGGAATCAATTGATCAATTCAATACATTTAAATAAACTTAGAAAATAAACCTTTGGTTATAGAATTCACTTGCATTTACAAATCATCATATATCAAGTTTCTCAAAAAAGTAATTTGAATTTTCCATTGAAATGTTCATGCTACAAGTTATCATTGATACACTAGTTTAGAGAAAGTGTACAACATTTAGTTTTCCTAATCTAGAACAATGCCACTACACATGAGAGTTAAAATAGGAATTAGATTACACACAACCTATAGATCTTATGAATAATATCCTATAAATTAAGGTTTGAATATGATCATAATGCATCCTTACATTTAATTCACAAAGGATCTCATCCAAATAAGATTTGGGTAGAAATCATTAGTGCTTCACATTTTAATATTTATTTGATTTAATAACATTTATGTGTCTAGATCTATCCATATTGCACATAGTCTAGATTAACAAGTATGACTTGCATTTCTATGTTTTTTTAAGAGAATACATCATACACTATATAAGCTTTAATATAACATTGATATAGAGTGATTACATGTTCATATCAAATAGCATCATGATATATACATTTATTAAATCAAGCACATAGTTTCGCATGAGGTACATTATTTTACTCCACTAGTACACTTTCTCAAGTTAAATTATACAATCATGAAGTTTTCTGAGATAAAATTAGCTATCAAATTTATATTATGTGAATATATATTATAATTAAATCAATAATTTGTTGGTTAAAATATATATATCTATGCATCGATTGTTTGTACCTCCTTTATTAGTCAATTTTATGAATTTCATTGGTAGTTGCATGGATCACCAACGGCATACCAAAGTGTACAGGTAGAACCTATGGACTATAAATTGTGATCCCTAATTTAGGGTTTTACGTAACTTACGTTTTAGGGTAAATAGTTTTTTTTAGGTTTACGTTTTAGGGTAAATGGGGTTTTAGGTTTACGTTTTAGGGTTTAGGACCAAGGATTAACCTGTGTAAATTAGTTTTTAGAGACCTATGTAATTTTTGTAACCTAGGGTTTTGATTTCTAAGTTAAATGTGTCCAATTTAGGTTTATTTTTTATGGTTTTCAATTTACAATTTAACGTTATTTGTTTCATTTACATTTTTGATTTTTTAAATGCAATTAAAAACTATAAAAAATTGAACTAAAACACACTAAAGAAACAAAAACTAAATATTAATTACAAAGAAAAAAAACAAGATACAAAGCAAAAAAAGGCAGAATTCAACCAACCTGGAGGTCACTGAGGTCGGGTGTGTTGACGGGAGGAGGTGGCAGTCGAAATTTTCACCAAGGACAAGCTTCAAAACGTGTACGTGATCAGGAACCTCTCCTTTCTGGCGTGGCTTGAAACAGTGAGTGAAAATGAAACGCAACAATTTATTTTTAAAAAATAAATACTTTCGAAGAATGCGTACGCATTTCTGGTTCGCATACTAGTGGCTAAGCGCATACGCGTTCGGATTCCGGCTCGAGTACCCGATCTATAATGCGTACACGTTTTCTAGATAATGCGTACGCGTTTGTTTCAAAACTTTTTTTTAGCCTGAAATTTCCCCTCTTTGTGTACTCAACTTCTTGCTTTCACCCTATAAACAAGCTTGTGTATAAGCTAATTTTCTCAGTTCATACCCTCCAGATTTTAATCCTATTTTGTATTGTTGGGCAGTGAGCCCCTTCTATAATTGAGTAGTGAGCTCTAGGTAGTGTTCCTAAATGCATGTGCATTCCCCTTTATTGATTTCATTATACTTTTAACAGGGTATAATCTTGTGGACTAACATCCACCATGGTTTTTCCCCTAACAGGGTTTCCACGTAAAAAATCTTGGTGTTCTTTGTCTCTCTAATGTGTTAATTGTTTATGGTTAATTGCTTATTCATCAGATCTAAGAATTAAGTTAAGTAAAGTTTGAAAAATTTATTATTCTGTGACAATTGATTCACCCCCTCTCTCAATTGTTTGTCCTTGTTTTGCCAACAAAGAATAGTTCAAGCTCACTCAAAAACAAGTAGAAAATGATTGAAATAATAAATTAATGATCTTAAGTAGAAGGTTACATCCTTGAAAATATCATTATAGGAGATATATAAATAAAAAACCATAATAATTTGAAATCATGACACAAGTTGTGAAAGCCTAGCATGCTTCATTCTAGGGAAAAAATATCTCTTGCATCTAGTTTTTTAAGATTTCAATTCACTAGGCTTCTCAAGAAGAAGATGATAGATATGTAGCTCACATAATCTCCACTAGAAAAAAAAGTCAAGATAAAATATGAAGGAGTTGAAAGGATCATGAACTTATTGAATTCTCTCCTTTAAGTATGGTTAAGAAAGGGTTAGTGTTATTGATCACCACATAGTGACAATCCTAGTCACCTAGGTTCTTTTTTTTTATAGATAATAAAATAATGCAAATGCTAATAGGCATCAATTATTTAGATGGTTGTAAGAATGAGAATATAATTCAAGTGTATAATCTAAAATGGTTTATGTTTTACATGGATGATGAAAAATGAACCAATATACATGGTTGTCCTCTAAAAGACACTTCTATAATACTTGCAGATGATTAGTCTACAATCTAGAGTCTCCATATTTTGGACCTATGGTTGAATAATTTTTGAGAATAATCTATCCACATGTAGAAATTGAAGTAGATTTTTTCACCCTAACATGTACATATTTTCTATATCATTTTCCACAAAAATGGTTACAATAAAATATGGATAAATGCCACATGATGATGACAATATAGTGAATTCCCTTGGTTAGTGTCTATTATGAATAATTTTTAGTCTTTTGACTCATTCCTTTTGATACTATAACATTTACAACCATAATTTTGTTACTCTTTTGTATATTCTTTAATTTTTTTGGGAAGTGCATTATTATATTGCTAATTCCTCATTGGTGGGTAATGAATTTTGGTGGATAGAATAATTGTAAAGTGATCTTCTCAAGAAAGTTAAGAAAATAAATTTTTAAATTAAAAGATTAAAAACCATTGGGTAATGAATATATCCCATGGAGAATGACCAAATAAAAAATCTAATGAGGTCAACTATGTCATTGATTGACATTGTAGTTGAGGAAGGCTAAGGACAAAGAATCTTCATATATTTAATTTTGTTACTCTAACCAATTTCATGTCTCTATGGATATCAAAGAAAAATTAATTTAGAACCTCTAATCCAAAGCTTGTTGAAGTAGATAGAAACTGTAGAGGTACAAAATAGCATGACACAGGGGAAATAAGGACTAATTTAGAGGATCACATTGCTCTCTATAATTTCATATGCCAAGAATTCACTTAGGAACTTTCACATATAGATTTTTAGTTCATGGAAAAAAGATAAAGAAAGGTTTTGGGTGATTGAAGAATAGACCCTGCAACCTTGGAAGGGACCACAAATCAAGAACTACTTCTTAAATTTTGGTAAGAAAGAGTGGAATGAATAAGGATATCAATATGATTTTTCAATACTAAGTGCTTGGAAATTCTAATTTCTCACTTGAGATATTCAATTAATTGGTCATGTAAGATAACCTACAAATAGCTTTGTTGGGAAATAAA
>VDFB02256132.1:46975354-46987685 GCA_007258455.2 Sequoia sempervirens
GAAGGAGAGAAACTTGAGAGGGAGAGAGAGTTATTTAGTTAGGGTGGGGGGGGAAGACCTGAGAGAGGGAGTGGGAGATAGAGGGATGGGAGACATAAACCCTCAACCGTAGACCCTTAAAAATGAACCCTTAAACCCTCTACCCTCAACACAATACCCAATACCCAATACCACCTACCCTTATCCCATTACCCTCTACCCTCAACCCTAATCCCTCAACCCTATACCCTCAACCCTTAAACCCAACTAAACTCTCTACCTTAATCCCTCAACCCTCAACCCTTAATCCCTCAACCCTTAAACCCTAAACCCTCTACCCTCTACCCTCTACCTATTGAAGAATGAAGAAGAAAATTTCATTATGCAACTTTTTTGTTGTCATTTATCTCACCATGTTATATGAGTTGCCACTACGATTTTTAAGTTCTAGCTTGATCTAGTATTTTGAATCGGTATGTAGTTATTATCTTCTAGTGTTTTGGTCTGCAATCCTCTACAAAGGATTATCATTGATTGTTGATTTGGGATATGGTTATTGGATGCTAGAAGCTTGTAAGTTCAGAATCTCATGTGCACAGGTACTCAAATGTCGAGTTGGAATCACTCTATTGTTGCATTTTGTTATTAACTCTATCTATGGCTGACCTAATAAATAGTTGATGTTATAATGAGTTTTTTTTTTTTTGTAGATGTATTTTTGACCTATCTTAGGTCCATTTCAACATGTTGTTTAGTGCTACATGCTTGAATTATTTTTGGAAAGTTTTTGGTGCAAGCTTGAAGCTGAAAAATATTTTTTTTGGTGAATAAAGGATGCATCTAATTAGGCCCACCTAATTGATGCTTGTGGATGAATCAGATATATATATATATATATATTGGACAGTTTTAAGATTGTTGGTGTTGCGAAGTGTGAAGAGAGATAAGTATTCAAAGATGATGAAGTGTGTAAAGTCAGTTTATTGAGCATAAACGACACTAAATAAACACTTGTTAGGTGTAACTTTATCAGTTCATTTTTTGGTTGTAAGCCATTTCTTTATTGTATCTTTGTAGGTAGTGAACCTCTCATTTTGGACAGTGAGTCTTAACAGTGATCCACCCTTTGTAGTGTCTTATAACTCGTTATATTATATTGTGAGCTAATCCTCACCGTGGTTTTTCCCATTTTGGGTTTTCCACGTAAAAATCTTAGTGTTCATGTGTTGTGTGGTTTTATGTTTTGTTAATGCTCTTGTTCATTTTTACTGTTGTATGCATTGGAGTAATTGGATGGTGTTTGTTCAATAAGTTTAAGAAGATACTGATTCACCCCCCCATCTTAGTATCTTGGGTATTCAACAATTGGTATCAGAGCTTGGTTCCTCTAAAGAAGCCTAACAGCTTGAGGAAGACTTTGAAGATTGAACAAATGGATGATAAAGAAGAACTTTGGGCCACTCTTGAAGATCTTGACAAGGCTGAAAATGAAAATAGATATTTGAAAGAAAATCTTGATGAAACAAATGAATGCATCAGGAAATTGAAGGAGCAGTTGAAGAAATTCAAAGAAAGACATAGAGAAGTGGGTGAGAAATTAAAACAAGCAAATGAAGAGATCACTGGATTGAAGGTACAAGTGGAGGAAAATAAAAGTATTGGAGATTGTCTAAATATAGTGGTGAAAAGAAAGACTAATGAATGCACAAGGCTTGAACAAGAAGTGGTAGACTTGAGAGTAGATTTGGAAAAATAAAAACTCTATGAAGATAAGTTCAAAAAAAGCTCCACCAAGCTTGATGAATTGATTGCAGGACAGAAACCAACTAAAGACAAAGGTGGTTTGGGAATGGAAGCAAGTAAAAGCTCTAAGGCTATGTAGACCCCAAACATAGTGGACAATCAAAAGACTTAAAATAAAGGAAAAAAAGGCAAGAAATCCAAGAAGCCTTGTTAGAAGACCACCTATCAGGCACTCAAATTCTCAAAGGTACCCATCTTTCAATGGAATTTTCTTTTCATGCAATAAATTTGATCACAAGGCAATGGAGTGTAGAAGTAGAATAAACAAGTATGCTAGTTCCTTCTCTGGACAATGTTTTGCATGCAAGAAATTTGGACATACAGCTAGTGAATGCAGAACTCAAATGATGAATTGGTCTAATGGAAGTAGAATGAATCAATCCTTTATTGGCTACTGCTATACATGTAATAAGTTTTGAAACAAAGAAAATTAGTGTAGATTAATGGTTAATGGAGGTCAAACAAATTAAAAAAATGTTGTTTGCTACAATTGCAACAAACCCAAACACATTTCAAAAGTATGCAGAAGTAAAGGGGGAAAGCAATTTGATCCAGTAAAGAAGAATAAACCAATGAAGACAATTGACAAGACTAAGGCTAAGAAAGGAATGAACAAGATTTGGAAGAAGAAAGAAGAGTTAGAAACATCAAATGTGCCTATGCCCTCATCTATTGCAGACAATTCCTCTAGTAATTAGACCCAGCATGATCTTAAGGGGAGCATTAACAGAAAATTGTTTAAACCTCTTGGATATCTAATGTGTCAGAATTTAGCACGAAGATATTTTGTAAGGAATGAATAGAGAAATTTTATGCAAAAGGAACTGGAAGAAAAGTTGCAGGAATGATCATTTGCGGAGAAAATTAGGGTTTTTCTGTGCAGTGAAGAAAGTTTCTTATTAACTTTTTGAATTCTACCGCATTTGATGCAAATTAGGGAAGATCATTGATCTATAAAGTGGATTTGTAAGGCATTTTGATCACTTGTGCATTTGAAGAAAGTGGAGAGCGATTTCGAGAGTGAGCTATGCAAATCCTAGTTCTAGTTTTGTGAAAGAAAAAGGTACTTTACTCTTTTGTGTTGTTGTGGGTTTGTGTGAATCTTCTTTCTCAAATTATTAGAGCTCAATTTTTTAGAAATGGAAACTCTTGTAGTCATAAACGTGTTAGAAATACCTAGACCCTCCTATAAGGAATATTACATGAAGGTTTTCAAAGATGACCCTCCGAGCACTTTCTCATTGATTCCTCACGGTGTCATGCCCACTGAAGACACTAGAATGTACATCCATGCTAAGAATGAGGAGTATGATCATAGAAAATTGATAGATATCTGGCATAATGAGCTCAATGGGAATGATTTCTTGATAAAACCTGAGTATGCAAATATTTTTGTGAAGTAATTTGATTAGTGGAATTATTTTCCTAACTTTAGCTCCATTGTCGATGACAAGTATGTTAAACCAGCTCTTAGTAGAATTCATGATAAGTTTTTGTGGAGAAACAAACCTCATCTTATAACCAAAGAAGTGATTAAGGCAGTTACTAGACTCTGTGATACCAGACCAGTACCAAAATTGAATTCTGTGAAGAATGAAGTGGTGATGGAACTCATCAGAGCAACACTTGATGGAAGGGCTCTTGTAATGAAGCCTATTGTCAATCTTGTTGTGAAGTATGCAGCTATAATGATCAGTCACAAGATCTACTTCACAAATAGGGAAAAATTTGTGTATGTTATTGCCATAAACATTGGTTATGACATGGTAGCTAATGGTGTAGAATATGATATGTGTGAACTTCTCTGACATTAATTGTTTGAAAACTTGAAGATGACAAGGGAGAAGAAATATGCATTCAAGTTTGGTTCTCTGATTGCTTTTTTTGCTATTCTACTTTCTTGGATGACTTCCTAAAAGGGATGATGTGGTGATTTGGGATACATCAAGATTGGTTGCAAATAAAAATTTTTATTACATGCACAACTTGGGTGATTTGAAGAGTTGAGACAATGCTTTGACAAAATTCTTTTTCATATTCAAAAGCAATATGAATGAGCATGAAACAATCCCAAGGAAATTTGTTGAAAAGTAGAAGAATGATATCATATTTCATGTCTCCTCTGATGAGTGCATGATTGAGGCAGTTGAACCTTGAACTGTCTAGATTCAACCATTGGGTTATGAAGTTACAGAGGATGAAGTAGAAGGCTATGTGCAAGTTTTGTTGAAAATTCTAAAAGATACCAGCGAACCTAGAGTGGGCAGTTATGAAGACAAATCTATGGAAATTCACTTGAAGCATAAGAAGCCTATGATAAGAAAAAATGTAGATGAAATGCTTTGAGAGGTTAGCTTCATTGATGAATAGATTGCACAAGGAAGAGCCATGGGAGAGCAAATGGTTGTAGAATCATCAGGACTTAGGAGATCCGGTAGGACTACTCCTTCAAAACCCATTGCAGCCTCTGCATGTATGAAGGTAGAGCCCAGTCCTTCTAGTAAAGGTAAAGACTCGACTCCTTCTAGACCTACTAAAAGATCTAGAAAAAGGAAAGAGACTCCTCTGATGGCACTAGTAAAGAGAGGAAAGAAGGAAATGACAACAAGGGAAAAGAACCTTAGTATCACCGAAGAACAAGAAGAAGAGGAGGAAGACCCTACAGCTAAATTGGTAAGAAAGAAGAAAGGGAGCATGTCCTTTGGTGAAGGTGCTTCATAGGAAGCAAGTGGTGGGACTAAAAGATATCATTTTGTGTCATCCTCTGAAGAAGATAAATAACAAGATTTTGGTATTGATGTGCACACCAAACCAGACTCAAAGAAGGAAAAGGTGTTAGAAGAGGCATCTCCAAACTAGGAAGAACAAAAGGCCTCACCGATAAGACTCAGTTCCCCTCTTAGATTAGAGGCATTGGTTAATAGATTGATACACTTTGAAGATATGTTGTAGCCTACAATAGAAATTTATACTCAAGTAGGAAGAGAGGACAAGGAAACATTGATTTTGGCTATTATTCAGTATGTTATTACTTTGGAAGTCAGTTGGGACTATGTTAAGAACAATGTTCCTGAGAAATTGTGGGAGGCCCTGATGAAAAGAAGATCATAGGCTGTTGATTTGGAAGAGAATATAATAATTGAGGAATTTGAGAAAATTGGGTCCTCTTTGACCCTACACGATTTGGAAACCTTAAAGAAGGTATGCTAAAAAATGTTTTGGATGAAGAAAAGGGTAAACACCTTGATGACAAAGAATAAAAATAAAATAAAGAAACTACAGAAGCCATCAGGGGTATGGCTGAAAAATATGGTATGTTTGGTGCACTCCCATATGATTTTTCACCTAAATTAGGAGAAGAAGATTCTACAAAGGTTAAGGAAGATATTTCTTCAGGTACAAGTGATACATAAATTCCTCTGGACACAAATGATGCAAATATCCCTTTAGATACAAGTTTTACAAATGATCCTCCCAAGATGGAGAAACAAAATGAGGAAGAAGTTGAACTAGAGAAGCATGATTTTGTCCCTCTAGAGCTAGCTAAAGAAGAAAAAGATAAATATGAAGGTGAAGGGAATGTAGAAGAAAGAGATAAAGTTGAAAAAGAAGAAAATGTAGTAGTAGAAGAAGAAAAGGTAGAAGGAAAAGAAAAAGGTAGAGGAAGAAGAAAGAAATGGGGAATCTTCTTGTAAGAATGAAGAAGATCGAAGGAAGGTTGTGGATTCACAAAGGTCCTTCAGAGAATCCTCCTTTGGTGATGATGCATCAAAATGATTGTTATCCAAGAAAATCAGATTCCAGCCAATGCTTCCTCTAGAACTTTTACAACTCGCCATGATTCAAGGCAGTGTGGATTTGGATAAGATTTATCTCATTCATAAATTGGTGTTAGGGGATGCATTGAATGCATCTGGAAGAAAAGAAATTCTAGAAACACATCAAAAGGGTACAAAGCTTATTGATGATGTCCTCAAATCTTTGCAGGAGGTTACCCCCGATACATCAATGGATACATCGCTCACTCTGGTAGAGAATTTGAAAATTTTATTGGACTCCTTCAAGGAGTATGCCTTCAGACTTGGTGAGAAGACAAGGCAAGATATTGAGGATAAAATGGTAGAGAGAAGGATTTTGGCACTTCATGATAAGTGTGCTCTAGCACACACCAATGTGGAAAAGAGTCTGGAATTTATGTAGGCTTGTGAGTCTAAAGAAAATACTATATTTGCTTACTACATAAAGTGGTTGGATGCCATACAAAATATGAAAGATCTCATGGAATCCATTGAGTCCCAGTTGACAGTTGTTTCTAGTACTTATAGTGCATCTAAAGATAGAGACATGTCAACTTGGAATGATATCTCTACTCGTAGAGAGAAATTATTTATTCTTCATAAGCAGAAGGAAGACATCATCAGAAGATTCATTCAGTTAGGTGACCTTGTGAGAATGGAGTACACTCTGGTGGCCAATGCTTTAGCATGTGCAGAAAATTTGGAAAAGATCAATCTGACTCCAAATACTCTGAATGATGCAAAAGAAATCCTGATGGAATTGGAAACTTTAAACATAATGCTAATATCTACTAAGAAGAGTTGGGAGAATGGAAAGTTAGCCTAGCAAGGTTTTCTCAAGGAGCTTCAAGGCTCACCTTCCTTCAGGTAATGTTTTTTTAGTTTTCATATTTTTTGGACCACCCTTTGTCCTTGATGTCAAAGGGGGAGAGAATGTCATGGAGAGATAAGGGAAGAGAGAAAAGGTAGAGTTTATTGCACATAGGATATTTGTAAATTCTTTTGGAACATGTTGCCACCAATGAAAAAGGGGGATATTGTTAGAAGAATGAAGAAGAATATTTCATTATGCAACTTTTTTGCTTTCATTGATGTCACTATGCTATATGAGTTGCAATTGTGAGTTTAAGTTCTAGCTTGATCCGGTAATCTAAATTGGTATGCAGTTATTATCCTTTGATATTTTGGTCTACAATCCTCCATTGATGATTATCATTGCTTGTGGTTTTGGGAAATGGTTTTTTGATGTTAGAATCTTGTAAGTTCATAATCGCATGTGCATAGGTGCTCGTATGGGGAGTTGTCATCACTTTGTTGTTACATTATTTTTATTAAGTCTATCTTTGGCTAACCTAATGAATAGTTGATGTTATAATGAATTGTTTTGTGTTGCAGATGTATTTGTGACCTATCTTAGGTCCATGCCAACATGTTGTAGCATGCTACACACTTGAATTTTTTTTGGAGATTTTTTGGTACAAGATTGAAGCCGATAGATAATATTTTTGGTGAATAAGGGATGCATCTAATTAGGCCAACCTAATTGATGCTTGTGGATGAATCAAATATATATATTGGACAGATTTGAGATTTTTGGTGTTGCAAAGTGCGAAGAGAGACAAGTATTCAAAGATGATGAAGTGTGTAAAGTCAGTTTATTGAGCATTAAAGGAACTGAATCAACACTTGTTTAGTGTAAATTATTAGTTCATTTTTTGGTTGTAAGCCATTTCTTTATTTTATCTTTCTAGGTAGTGATCCTCTCATTTTGGACAGTGAGTCCTGGTAGTGAGCCACCTTTTGTAATATCTTATAACTGGTTATACTATATTGTGAGCTAATCCTCACTGTGGTTTTTCCCATTTTGGGTTTTCCACTTTAAAATCTTGGTGTTCATGTGTTGTGTGTTTTTATGTTCTATTAATGCTCTTTCTCATTTTTACTATTATATGCATTAGAGTAATTGGATGGTGTTTTCTCAATAAGTTTAAGAAGATACTAATTCAAACCCACTCTGAGTATCTTGGGTATTCAATACTACTCTCAACCCTCTACCATCTACCCTCAACCCTCAACCTTTAAACCCTAAAACCCTTAACCCTCAACCCTCTACCTTCTACCCTTAAACCCTAAACCCTTAAATCCTTTACCCTTAAACCATAAACCCTAAACCCTAAACCCTCTACCTTTAACCCTTAAAACCTAAATCCTTAAACCCAACTAAACTCTCCACCATAATCCCTCAACCCTATATCCTCAACCCTTAAACCCTTCAACCCTCAAACCTAAACCATCAACCATCAACCCTCAACCCTTAAACCCTCCAACCCCTCAACCCTAAACCTAAATCATCAACCTCTACCCTCAACCCTTCGACGCACCCAAACCCAACTAAAATCTTTGCCAGTCCACTCAGCCTCAACCTTTAATCCCTCAGCCCTTAAGCTGTCCCCATAAAGCCTAAACCACCATTAAACCCCAGCCTAGGCTCTACCCCTGATCCCTAAACCCTATGCCCTCAGCCCCTTCAAGCCATTAGCCCCTCAGAGCCTAGGCCTAAACCATCAGCCTCAGCCGCTTAAACCCTCTACCTCTGCCCTCAAACCTTAAGCCGCACTAAGCCCAGCTAAACTCCAGCCCCTACAATCCCCTCAGCCCTCAGGCCTTGATCCTCAGCCTTCAGCCTAGGCCCTCTGCCTACATCCTCGGCCTTCCCTCCAACACAGCTACCTCTGCCCTCAGCCCTTCAAACCTAAAACCCTCAACCCTTTACCCTCTACCCTCTACCCTCTACCCTTAACCCTTAAACCCTCTACCCTTAAACTATAAAAAATAAACCATAAACCCTAAACCCTCTACCCTAAACCCTTAAACCCTAAACCCTTAAATCATCTACCCTCTACACTCTACCCTCAAACCTCTCTCTCTTTACCTTCAATCCTCTACCCTCAACCCTCAACCCTTAACCCTTAAACTCTAAACCCTTAAACCCAACTAAACTCTCTACCCTAATACCTCAACCCTATACCCTCAACCCTAAACCCTAAACCATCAACCCTCAACCCTTAAAAAATCTACCCTATACCCTTAGCCCAATACCCTCTACACTCAACCCTTAAATCCTTCTAAAATCAACTAAACTCACTACCTTAATCCCTTAACCCTCAATCCTTAAACCCTAAACCCTTTACCCTCTACTTTCCCTCAACTCTCTGCCGCCAACCTCAGCCCTCAGCAGCAAACCCTACAGCCATCAACCCTCAACCTCAACCCCTCGGCCCCTCTACCCTCTACCCTTAACCTGTAAACCTTAAACCCTTAAACCCTCTACCCTTAAACTGTAAACCTTAAACCCTCTACTCTTAACCCATAAACCCTAAAACCTTAAACCATCTACCCTCTACCCTTAACCCTCTACACTCAACCCTCAACCCTCAACCCTCAACCCTCAACCCTCAACCCTTAAAGCCTAAAACCCTCAACCCTCAACCCTATACCCTCTACCCATAACCCTTAAACCATAAACCCTTAATCCTGCTACCCTTAAGCCATAAAACCTAAACCCTAAATCCTCTACCCTTAACCCTTAAACCCTAAACCCTTAAACCGTCTACCTTCTACCCTTAACCCTCTACCCTCTACCCTCAAAGAGAGAGGGGGGTGGAGGGGAGATACATGAGAGAGAGAGAGAGGGAGATACCTGAGAGAGAGGGAATGCCCGAGAGAGAGATGGAGGGAGTGAGAGAGAGAGGGAGAGATGGAGAAAGATAGAGAGGGAGATACCTGAGAGAGAGAGAGGGAGATACCTAAGAGAGAGAGAGAGAGAGGGAGGGGGTGGGAGGAATGGGGAGTTCCCAAGATAGAGATGGATAGAGTGAGAGAGAGATAGAGAGAGAGGGGGTGGGGGGAGATACCTAAGAGAGAAAGAGAGGGAGGGGCTAGGAGGGAGATACCTAAGAGAGAGAGAGGGAGAGAGAGGGAAGGGGTGGAAGGGAGAAACCTAAGGGAGAGAGAGAGGGAGAGGGAGAGAGGGTGGGAGGGAGAGACTTGAGAGAGAGGGAGAGGGAGACAAATTGGGAGAGAGGGGTGTGAGGGAGATACCTAAAGGAGTAGGAGAGAGAGGGAGTGGGAGATAGAGAGATGGGAGAGAGATAGAAGAGACACCTAAGAGAGAGGGAGAGAGAGACATCTAGAAAGATATAGGGAGTGAGAGAGAGGGAGTGGGAGAGAGAGAGAAGGGGGGTGGGAGGGAGATACCTGAGAGAGAGGGAGAGAGAGGGAGAGAGATCTAGAGAGATAGAGGGAGTGAGAGTGAGAGGGAGGGGGCAGGAGGGAGATACTTGAGTTAGAGGGAGAGAGAGGTGGGAGGAGGGTGCTTAACATGGGGTGGAGAGATTGAAGAGAGATAGAGAGAGAGTAGGAGAGGGAGTGGGAGATAGAGGGATGGGAGAGAGATGGGTGAGTACCTAAGAGAGAGGAGAGTGTGTGAGGAGTGAGAGAGAGAGAGAGTGGGGAGAGAGAGGGGGAGGGAGAGATTGGGAGGATACCTATAAGGAGGGAGAGGATGTCCAAGAGATGGGGGATGGGGGTAGGAGGAGACTTGGGAGAGAGGGAGGGAGGGGTGGGAGGGAGAACATGAGAGAGAGAGGGAGAGGGTGGGAGGGGAGAGACCTGGAAGAGAGGGAAGGGAGACAGCGATGGAGATATGAGATTGGGAGGAGGACTTCCAAGAAATGGGAGAGGGAGTAGGAGGTAGAGGGATGGGAGAGAGATAGAAGGAATGAGAGAGAGAGAGACTTGAGAGAGAGAGAGGGGGGGTTGGAAGGAGAGGGAGTGTACGAGATAGAGGTATGGGAGAGAGATGGAGGGAGTGATAGAGAGAGGGGGTGGTGGGAAGATACCTGAGAGAGAGAGAGGGGGGTGGGAGAGAGATCCCTAAGAGAGAGGGAGACAGATAGAGGGAGTGAGTTGGAGAGACAAAGAGAGGCCTACAAGAGGGAGAGACTTGAGAGAGAGAGAGAGAGAGGGAGGGAGAGGCATTGGGAGGGATACACTTGATAGAGAGGGAGAGGGAGAGAGAGTAGGAGAGAGATAAAGGGCGTGAGAGAGAGGGAATTAAGAGAGAGAGGGAGAGGTGGTGGGAGGGAGATACTTGAGAGAGAGGGAGATAGAGAGATGGGGGAGGGAGTGAGAGAGAGATAGAGGGAGTGACTATGAGAGGGAGAGGGGGTAGGAGAGGGAAATGCTTGAGAGAGAGAGGGGTGGGAGGAAAGACCTAAGAGAGGAGAGAGGCAGGTGTGGGAGAGAGATGGGAGTGAGAGAGGAGAGGGGGTTGGAGGGAGACCCTTGAGAGGAGGAGAGAGGAGGGTGGGAGGGAGGCCACCTAGAGAGAGGGAGAGAGAGGGTGGGAGAGATGGGGAGTGAGAGATGGGAGTGGGAGGCAGAGAGGAGGTGTGTGTGTGTGTGAGGAGAAAGGAGAGATACCGAGGTGAGGGAGATAGGGTGAGAGAGATAGATGGAGTGAGTGAGACCTAAGAGGAGGGCTAGGAGGGAGATACTTGACAAGAGATGAGAAGATAATGGCCCTAGAGGAGATGGAGTGAGGAGGAGAAAAAAAGCACTAGAGAGTGTGAGAGGGGTTGGAGGATATATTTATCTAGGTGAGATTGGGAGGATGAGGACACGAGGAGGGGTAGATGGAGGAGTAGTATGAGTAGTGTGGGAGGGGTGAGACCTAAGAGGCGGACTTTGGGGGATGAAGTTTATCTAGTTAAGGTAAAGGAAGTGAGGCGTGTGAAAGTGAAACCTCAACTGCTCCATCTCTGATCATAAAATAGCGCTGCTCTCAATATCTGTCAAAGTGGTGAGCCAAGAGGAAAGTTATATTTTTTTCAAAGCGGGTCATTTGGTGAGTGCCAAATTTGGTGCTACGCCAGGCCTGTCATTGGTGCTCACCTCGCCAAATTTGGCCCTCACCAAATTTGGCTCTCGCCAAATGTGATATGTCATTTGGCGAGTGCCAAATTTGGCACTCACCAAATGAACTGATTTGGATGAGTGAATTGATAGGATTTTCCAAATTTCCTCATATTTTCATTTGTGCTCATGATGTTTTCACGTATTTCAATGCAAGTTTATCAAAAAATCATGATGGTGTTAACCTCTCTCTTAGCTATCTAAATATATAAATTTTTTTTGTTTTGATTCAGTTAAGGTTTTGATCCATAACTTCTATTGCAAATGCCTTTGTTTTTGGTCAAAAACCAACATGTGCTAGTTTTAGGATAGATTTTTACTCATTCATTGAAATGTGAAACAAATTATATTTTTTAAAACTAGACCTCATTCTATGCATAATGAAAAAAATCAATTTTTAATTAGTTTTCAAAAAAAATAGTGGGGAGCACACTCAAATTTTAGCTTTTTAGCATGTGTCCACTTTCAAAATTCATAAAATATTATATATTAATTAAAAAAATTATCTGAAAGAACAAGGATAAACTACATGGTTTTAGCTAATTTCTCACCATTTGGATTTTTGAAATTCTAAAAAAAAAAAATCAAAAAGGGGGGATTGCACAGGGGCTATGTTGTTTTATGTGATAAAAATAGGACCTTTTTTGGCCCCCCCTTTTTGAGACCCTTAATATTCATTAATTTCAAAAGGAATTAATAGATTAGAAACTAGAATTGGACCACTTCAACTCTTTTTCTTGCTGCATCTTGAAATTTTGAGCATAACTATCTTCATT
>VDFB02256132.1:46987785-47041063 GCA_007258455.2 Sequoia sempervirens
CTAGGCTAGGTTGTCATTTGTGGCAAGGTGTACTAAGATTTCTTGTGCATTTATTTTCAATGAATCCATTGAAGGGTGAATGAGTTTACGTAAAGAGATAGATCATGATGACAGTGACTCTAAAACTCATCCAATATTAGAGTAGATTTTGGAAATCCAAACACATAAAACTTAAAAGTAGATAAGCTTGACAATGATGGATTCCATTTTATTGGTAATTTTGGTTTTAGGAGTTTTCTAAGGTCATTCATGAACATGTGAAATCATGTAATCCACTTTAGTGTGCTTAGAGGGTCATTGATTTAAAAGTTACAAAAAGTTGCTAAATGGGCATGAAAAGTTGTCATGCATTTTTAGCAAGTTGTCAAAAATCAGGTAACGATTACATGCAATCAAGAAAATGGTTCCTAATCATTGGAATCAATTTTAAATGGCTGTAAAAAGCACGAATAGGCTATAATGATCGAATGGAAGCATGGTTGTAGTTTTTTTTCAAATTTGGAATGAATTGAAGCAAGTTTTTTTGGTGAGTTTTCTAGGTTGCAGCAACTTCTGGCTTCTTGAACAGACTGTACGGTCCATGGATCGATCTAAAATCAATTATATTTGACAACCCTGTGAATCTACTATATTTTTTTTGGTTCCATTAATTTTTATTTTTATTTTGATACGTAAGATAGGATTTGTATTGATTTTAATAAGATATACATGCGTCTACTAAGCAGGAGATAACAGTCCTTCCTAGACTATGAGCCTATCAGCTAACCTTTCCAACCTAGGGAAACTTTCTACCATTACAAAATTTGCAGTCCCATTGCAAAGCTTCAAAAAGTTGTCTACTATGATCTTGGATGCAGAAAAATAAGATTAGAGGCCGAGCCTCATCTAACCGAAACCAAATTTATAGTTCCATTACACTGATACTAAAAAACCATCCAAAATTTTGATAAGCCACAAAAATTTTAAACATTCAAACACTTAAAACACAGAGGCCGAGCCTCACAGAAAGCCATTTAATCTTGCAAACTGGGTGAAGTCTTCCACCCATTCCGTCCCCTCCTCCATCATGAGCCTTGGCTTCCTTTTCAGGAATTCAACTGCCATGGCCGCTACCATTCTATGCCTCATCAGTTCTGGCCCCTTGATGTCTAAGATGAAGGAGAAGACTTTGACTGCATCGTCCGACTCCTAGAGAAGATCTAGGTCTGCGAGGTGCGGTATTCCTTTGCCCTTGAAGGCCGCTTTTAGTGTTTTCTCTAAGCCCCCTAGCAAGTTGCCTCGGAAAAGATGCTCCACCATTTCCTTTGCCTCCGCCTTCGGGAAATCCAGGTCCAGAATCACTGCTAGAAACTGAGAGGAGATGTGAGCATTGTCTCTCGCATATTCCTTTCTTTCTAGATGTCCTTTGCCTAAAACCATTTTGACTGCTACCATTGTTAGGGGGTCGTCGTCAAGCAGAATTCACTTTAGCCTTTGATCCGTAATCTCCCGAAAGGCTATCTGTCTCTCCATTGCTACCAAGGAGACTGGTGTGTCAACACCGAAACTTTCCAGCCCCCCCGCCAAAATGGAGATAATGAATTTCGACTTGCTCGACCTCGCCATTTGCAGCTCTTTTGGCGACCGTTCCCTACACAGCGACAAAACACAAAACAAATTTTGAAAACCATATAGTGAGTATAACTTCATCAGATCATTTGAAAGCTCATGAATTGTAAGGCCGAGCCTCTGTGCACAAATCTGAATAATGGCAAAGCGAGCATTTGTCCTTGCCATGACATTATCCTACGGCCTTCAACCTGCAACCTTAATACATCTATCTCCTCATGTGAAGTGAATTTCCACTCGGCCCGAAACCTTACACTTTCATAATTTTCGTGCCCTATGTGTCGAGCTATTTTCACTTGGGTTCCTGTGTCATTCATTCCCCCCTGTCGACACCGAGGACACCCCTGATTTAATGGGCATCAAACTTTAATTTATTCCCTTCCTCCTCCCGCCGTCAATTTGGAGAGGGCTTGGAATGATGTGGCATTGCCACTAAGCGGTCACCTTGCACGCCCCATCGACCTCCTCAGGTCCTCCCTCTTTGATAGCTTGTCAGGTGGCTATTTGAGGGATGGAGGGGGCCCACCCTGCCACCCACAACATCAAATTTCATTTAGTTTTGTTAAAGTTATTGAGATTTTACTGAAAACTAATTTAAACCCTAGCTAGGGAAACAACAAGTATTAAAAATGTAATATCTTTAATTTTCAAAGTTCAAAAATGTTGAAATCTCACCCAAAATTATGTTTTTACATGCTCTTGGACTTGGAAAAGGTTTGAAGTCTTCAAATGCATACATGAAAGAGATTTCTTTGATAGAAATTTCTGATTTGTGAGTGTATCTGACCCTGTAGCAGTAGTGAAGGTAAGTTTGAGTGAAATAAGGAGTGGTTTGGGTTCTTTATGGTTGGTGAAGGTGTTGGGAATATGTGGAGAGGTCTTGTAGGCCTGCACATTGGGGTTTTGAGCATTTTTGAAGGTTTAATACAAGTCATTTTATGACTATCCCAAGAGGACTATTTTTGTAGTTATAAGCAAGGTGCTAGTGTCCAAGCAAGTTGGTGCTTTGAATGAGCCTTGGTAGTGAATACCTGATGGAAACACCTTTAAAATGTGGTATGAAGGTCTCCAAGTCAATGGTTGAGGATTTTAAGTAATCTTTATTGATTTTGATTTAGGCCATTAATGTTGCCTTTCCTACTTTGAACAACACAAATCTTGTAAGCCCCATGAATTGTTGCATTGTTGAGTCTCCACAAAAAAGTTGTTATGACCATTCAAGTCCCTTAGACAAGTCTTCCATGATGTTCACACTATCTCTAGATTGTGTTGAATCAAGGTCTCCAAGTAGGTTCATTGCTAGGTCTTCTAAAAGTGCATTTAGGAGCAGCTATGAAGAACTTGCAAGAATGGTTTTCCTTTTGGGTCTATTTTCATGTTGATTGTCCTTCCTCTACATCAAGAAGGAGTTATACAGTTTATAGAAGAGCAAGAAAATATGCCTTTGTACAATAGAAGGCATTGTTTCAGATTTTGTCATAGATCCACACGCTTTTCCTTCAAGAAAACTTTAAATGTAATATACACATTTAATTGAGGCATATATTAAGTAATATGCACATTTGCATATATTAATTTCTCATAATTCTTGTATATCAAAAAATACACTAAGTCAATAACAAATATTACAATAGTGATGGAAGAACATCTTGAAAATCCTCCCATTTCTCAATAATTGTAGCAATACATGCAGGGAAATAATCATCCCATTTGCAACCCAAATCATGAAATATATTGTATAAGAAGAAACAAAAGGAGCTACTACCCAGTTTGTTTTCTCCAATCCACCTCAAGTGGCCCAGTTATTGTTAGAAACCAAGATCATACATGCAAACCAAAAAAGTCTTCCACAGCTCTGCCAGTGATCATATTGATGATCAAGGGCTCTGCCCCAACCCCCAGACTGCTAGCCCCTGGTCATGCATAGGACCAGGGGCCGAATTATTTTTAGCCCCCTGGGGGCCCTGTAGGCCTTATTGGGCCTTTTTAGAGCACTTTTACAAAATTAGGTGTATTTTTTGCGTACGATGTCCGTTTTTCGCAAACAAGATACCATTGGAAAGATGATTTTGACGCCAATCCAGTGGTGAAGGTTTTTTACCAGATTTTTCTCCAAATTTATTTTGCAAGTCCTTGAACTTAGATGAATTTTTTTCACTTCAAAGGGCATATCTTTTGACTCGGTGATCCTTTTTTTGCCATTCTTGCAGCGTTGGAAAGCTGGTTTAGTCTTCGACAAAAATATGAGGTCTATTATTATTTTATGTTTATGCATATTTAGCATTCTCTCATTTTATAATCGTTGGGTTATTGTAATAAATGAACTGAGATAAAGTTCCATCAGGGGGGTTTCTTGCATAATAATCTGATTAGAGTGTGCATGCACTTTGATCTCCATTTCCATCTTGTTTTGATGACAATTTTCATGGGTTATATCTAGTTTCTTAGTTTCTTTTGGCCACATCTTGCTTTAGCTTGACACATATCATATTTACATCAATTCACACTTCAAATTGGGAGTTTATGGTTATTGATCCGCATTGGTTTAGATCCTTCTCAGTTTGAGGGCCATGTTTTTATGGTTAATGTTCCAAAGTCTTTATGGTACTTGTTCCCATGGAATATTTTTAGTCATGGTTTGGCATCAGAATCGAGATACACAGTTTCTAGATTCTGTCATCATTTCATCTACTATTGCTTCACAGATTCCAGGGTTGTTCCAATTTGTGAGTTTTCTAGTGTTTCATGGCATCGAGTCTGCTATCGCATTATTATGATTCCACTTTGGTTTCTTGTAGACAGAAGTATCTTTCCTTTCTTGTCGGATTGCAGTTCCAGTGTTACTCCACAGTGTTCTTCCAGTGCTTCTTGCAACAGGTCATCTCATTGTAGGGGGTTTTTGTCTCACTGGGTTTTCCTTCTCTACCTCATTATTGAATTTTTACATGGGTACCTTATCAGGCCTTGTTGTTGGGACCCATTCATGATTTCTTGCATTCATCTTAGTTTTAGGTGCATGCTTTTTTAGTCTCCCTAAGTTGCACTTATGGGGGGGGGTTGGTGTAATTAATATTTAATTACACTTGCATAACTTTACTTAGGTAATATTTTAATTCTTAGGTTAATTATCCTCATCCTTATCTTGTTGAGCTATCTTGTTGCTCAAGATAAGATTAGGGTTATTCATAATTTCTTTTATAAAAAAAATCATTCTCATGTAATTATGAATTCCTGAATATTATTATTTTGAACATCTTTTTGCAATAGCTTTGTTGTTTCTGATTTTCTCTTTTGTGGAAGGCTTTTCTGGTTTGCATGTCTGATCTTGGTTTCTAACAATTATTTTCATTCTAAAATGCTTCAAAACATGTACATCCCCTGCTCCCTTGGAAACATGTGTAGTAGCCTCTTTGTGGTTGTATACTCTCACTAGAATTTGGTGCACAAAAAACCTACAAAAGCCTAACATTTTTAGACATGGACTCAAATAAAATTCATTAAAAGACCAATAACTGAATAATGTTAGACATACACCTTCTAACTAGATCTATTATTACCTTCGTGCATGCTATAAGTAGATCAATTGAAGGTCCTACAATGGTGATGTGGCCCATCTTTCGTTACTTTCTCATACCACTGAACACTTGCACCAACAACCAATGTTGTTCTTTTCTTAGGTTGACAATCTTAAGTATAACCTACAATCACGAATGCATCAATGAAAGTCCTAAATGTATATGACATCAAACACCAACTTAAAGGTAGTCAATAGAGAGCAACATATAATTATCATTTTGTAAATTAACAATAATGCAAATTTTCAAACCCTTCTACAATCAAACTTAAACACTTGAAAGAAAGCAGTTATCAACAACATGACTTTACAAATTCAATATGCATACTTACAAATCAATCTAGGGAACCATCTGGGTTTCTCTACTCTTTATTATGTCAAGTATTCCCTTGTGGTCAGACACACACTTTCCACAAGTTCTTGTTCAAAGGTCTTCCCTTATATTTGATCAAATAAATGTTGGCTACGATGAAAAGGTTTGAGTAGTGAAGAATCTTCCAATGCATGTCAAAATCCTCAAACAACCAAACTGCAACATTCTTAAATGGGTACCTTCTAAGCCATGTTCCAGTAACAACCACTAAACTTGTAGGATATTTTATGTTTTCTCCATCTATAACTAGAGTCTCCAATTTATTTTTGGCCTCAATACAACGAAACAATTAATAATTTTTACCCTCTTCATTGTCTTCATTTGCAATCACCACATAAAAATTCCCTGCATTGATATGTTCATCTTGTTATATGTATTTAATGAACATCAAAATAAAACCTAAAAGTAAGATATATTACCTGGTTCTAGTAGGTCTAATACATGATCAAAGTCAATGGATGATTGCATCTATGTGATTTGTAGAGCTATTAGGAGCTGATAAGTGTCAAGTGGGATTAGACTTCATACAGACCATCCATCAATCCACTCTGTTGACTCACAATAATTCTATACTTGAAGTGTACATGAAAAACATTTTTCTGTATATGTCTACCAAAGCATCTTATCAAACATGTCTATGCACTACAACATTTTTCATACATGTCTACCAAAGCATTTTATGAAAGAAGGTGGTGAGCTGTTTGGAAGAATGCCTCCAAGAAATGTGGTCTCATGGTGATGGACATCAACATGAGACTACATTTCTTTGAGGCATTCTTTCAAATAGCTCACTGCCTTATTCTATGCTACCACATTTTCCAAACATGTCTACCAATGCATCTTATCAAACATGTCTATGCTACAACATTTTTCATACATGTGTCTACCTCCATACCTCAAGAAAAGAAAGTAATGCATTTTTTCAAACATATCCATACTATTGATTATGTTGCATTTTATGAAACACACCAAGAATTTTATGAAACATATTGATATCGCTAATTACATTGCATTGCATATATTTAAAACTCAAAGAATTACTTTACATTGCATAACTAATGTGACTTATGAAACATTGCATATCTTATCAAACATTGTTGTTCCCAACCCAGGGTATATAGCGAGCTTCAAAAAACCCATAACTTTTGATGCGTTTGGTGAAAATATATGAAACTTGGTACTAATTTTCTGTAGGCCTATATGCATGTGCTAACAAAAGGAGGGTTGCTAAATCATCATTTTTTGTGAGTTATTGAGAATAGTTTGTTTCTTTTTGCAACTATACTATGTAAAACCTAGTACTTTGAGGGATTTTTACAAAAATTGTTTCATGTAAGCATTGATCAATGTTAAGACTTGGGTTTGAGGGGAGTATTTGGAGTGTGGACAAGTACTTAGGAGCAAAGAAGTGTCAAACCTAGGGTATATGTTGTTGCCACCTTTGGAAACTAGAGAATCTTGTGCTTATTGTTGTCAAAACCACATTATGATTGCCAACCAAGCCATGAAGACCATGAATTCAAAGAAGGGTTTGTGATGCTATATCTTGGAATTATTCACTATTTCTTTGAAATGAGGTAACTTAGAAAGACAAGCATTTTAAATTGCACAAAATTTTCCCTTTTTTTATTTCTTAGAAAGGTAAATGGTATGAATGAATGGAAACTTGTAGTAACAACTATGTCATGTCACTTGAATTTATCTAAGCACATGATGAAGGTGAAATTTTTATGGCACAAAAAAATTGATGGAAACTTGTATTAACATTGATGAAAGCTCTTAGGTTTTCCAAATTAGTTGAAAATAAAAGTTTTCCCACAACCATCACTAATAATGAATTTGAATCTATTATATCATGTTTTCCATTTTTATCTTGAAGCTCCTAAAAATTAAACTTTTACATGCAACATCCATCTAATTTAATGTTGAATTCTATGTGTAACAATGAAGATTAATAAAATCATCAAATGAATGTTCTATAAATTGTCAAAACAAAACAATAAAACTCAATATAAACATCTAACTAGAATGTAGTAGAGTGAATTCCACTAGCCATGCTAGAAATAGACTACTATAAGCAATGCAAATAGAATTAATAAGAAAATTTGTGTTAAGTTGATGTCATTTATACAAGTTTAAACATAAATTCATCTAATTTATGTCATGCTTTTCTTTTTTTTTCTTCAAACTTATAAAAATTAAACTTTTTTATGCAACTCCCATCTAATTCAATGTTGAAATCTATGTCCAATTGTTATGATTAATAAAATCATGGAAGAAATTTAGTTTATATTGTCAAAAACAAAAAAATATACTAAATAAAAACATTTCAATATTACCAAAATGAATATATTACTTGAGATAATGTAAAATGATGTAGAAAGTTCAAAATGTCTTCTTCTACGTTGTCTAGCATGCAAATTGTTGGAAAAAAGGTGATGGATCAAGCATAGATTGGTACAACAACCAATCAATTGCATTAAAAAGGCATTTATGAGTCGGATAAAGTGTTGAACCAGACAAATGTAGAAGCATGTGGGCCTGAATCATGGGGTCAACCCCTATTTTACCATTTCAAGGTAAAAACACAGTTGGTGCTTGCCATACTTGGAGAGCGCCAAATTTGGCATGTGCCAAATGTGTTGCTTTGAAATATTTTCCAAATATAGAGAGGAAGGGAGTGAGACTTGAGATAGAGAGAGAGGAGATAGGAGTGAGCAAGATTAGTCTAGGTAGTGTGGTAGGGAGTGAGACCTAAGAGAGAGAGAGACTTGATTGGGATAGAGAGTTATCTAGTTAGGGTGGGGGGAAAAACTTGACAACGGGAGAGGGGTTGGGAGGGATGAGGCTTGAGAGATGCAAAAATACCAAAGGGGGAGATAGAGAGGGAGTTTGGGAGAGGGGGTTGGAGTGAAATAGATTTGTGTAGGTAAGGTGGGAGGTATGTGAGACCTGACAAAGAGGGAGTGTGAGAAAGGGTATTGGAGTGAGACAGATTAGTCTAGGTAGCATGGGAGGGAATGAGACCTGAGAAGGAGAGAAACTTGAGAGGGAGAGAGAGTTATTTAGTTAGGGTGGGGGGGGAAGACCTGAGAGAGGGAGTGGGAGATAGAGGGATGGGAGACATAAACCCTCAACCGTAGACCCTTAAAAATAAACCCTTAAACCCTCTACCCTCAACCCAATACCCAATACCCAATACCACCTACCCTTAACCCAATACCCTCTACCCTCAACCCTATACCCTCAACCCTTAAACCCAACTAAACTCTCTACCTTAATCCCTCAACCCTCAACCCTTAATCCCTCAACCCTTAAACCCTAAATCCTCTACCCTCTACCCTCTACCTATTAGAAGAATGAAGAAGAAAATTTCATTTTCAGCTTTTTTGTTGTCATTTATCTCACCATGTTATATGAGTTGCCACTACAATTTTTAAGTTCTAGCTTGATCTAGTATTTTGAATCGGTATGTAGTTATTATCTTCTAGTGTTTTGCTCTGCAATCCTCTACAAAGGATTATCATTGATTGTGGATTTGGGATATGGTTATTGGATGTTAGAAGCTTGTAAGTTTAGAATCTCATGTGCACAGGTACTCAAATGTCGAGTTGGAATCACTCTATTGTTGCATTTTGTTATTAACTCTATCTATGGCTGACCTAATAAATAGTTGATGTTATAATGAGTTTTTTTTTGTTGTTGCAGATGTATTTTTGACCTATCTTAGGTCCATTTCAACATGTTGTTTAGTGCTACATGCTTGAATTATTTTTGGAAAGTTTTTGGTGCAAGCTTGAAGCTGAAAATATTTTTTTTAGTGAATAAGGGATGCATCTAATTAGGCCCACCTAATTGATGCTTGTGGATGAATCAGATATATATATATATATATATTGGACAGTTTTAAGATTGTTGGTGTTGCGAAGTGTGAAGAGAGATAAGTATTCAAAGATGATGAAGTGTGTAAAGTCAGTTTATTGAGCATAAACGACACTAAATAAACACTTGTTAGGTGTAACTTTATTAGTTCATTTTTTGGTTGTAAGCCATTTCTTTATTGTATCTTTGTAGGTAGTGAACCTCTCATTTTGGACAGTGAGTCTTAACAGTGATCCACCCTTTGTAGTGTCTTATAACTGGTTATATTATATTGTGAGCTAATCCTCACCGTGGTTTTTCCCATTTTGGGTTTTCCACGTAAAAATCTTAGTGTTCATGTGTTGTGTGGTTTTATGTTTTTTTAATGCTCTTGTTCATTTTTACTGTTGTATGCATTGGAGTAATTGGATGGTGTTTGTTCAATAAGTTTAAGAAGATACTGATTCACCCCCCCATCTTAGTATCTTGGGTATTCAACAATTGGTATCAGAGCTTGGTTCCTCTAAAGAAGCCTAACAGCTTGAGGAAGACTTTGAAGATTGAACAAATGGATGATAAAGAAGAAATTTGGGCCACTCTTGAAGATCTTGACAAGGCTGAAAATGAAAATAGAGATTTGAAAGAAAATCTTGATGACGCAAATGAATGCATCATGAAATTGAAGGAGCAGTTGAAGAAATTCAAAGAAAGACATAGAGAAGTGGGTGAGAAATTAAAACAAGCAAATGAAGAGATCACTGGATTGAAGGTACAAGTGGAGGAAAATAAGAGTATTGGAGATTGTCTAAATATAGTGGTGAAAAGAAAGACTAATGAATGCACAAGGCTTGAACAAGAAGTGGTAGACTTGAGAGTAGATTTGGAAAAATAAAAACTCTGTGAAGATAAGTTCAAAAAAAGCTCCACCAAGCTTGATGAATTTATTGAAGGACAGAAACCAACTAAAGACAAAGGTGGTTTGGGAATGGAAGCAAGTAAAAGCTCTAAGGCTATGTAGACCCCAAACATAGTGGACAATCAAAAGACTTAAAATAAAGGAAAAAAGGCAAGAAATCCAAGAAGCCTTGCTAGAAGACCACCTATCAGGCACTCAAATTCTCAAAGGTACCCATCTTTCAATGGAATTTTATTTTCATGCAATAAATTTGATCACAAGGCAATGGAGTGTAGAAGTAGAATAAACAAGTATGCTAGTTCCTTCTCTGGACAATGTTTTGCATGCAAGAAATTTGGACATACAGCTAGTGAATGCAAAACTCAAATGATGAATTGGTCTAATGGAAGTAGAATGAATCAATCCTTTATTGGCTACTGCTATACATGTAATAAGTTTTGAAACAAAGAAAATTAGTGTAGATTAATGGTTAATGGAGGTAAAACAAATTAGAAAAATGTTGTTTGCTACAATTGCAACAAACCCAAACACATTTCAAAAGTATGTAGAAGTAAAGGGGGAAAGCAATTTGATCCAGTAAAGAAGAATAAACCAGTGAAGACAATTGACAAGACTAAGGCTAAGAAAGGAATGAACAAGATTTGGAAGAAGAAAGAAGAGTCAGAAACATCAAATGTGCCTATGCCCTCATCTATTGCAGACAAATCCTCTAGTAATTAGACCCAGCATGATCTTAAGGGGAGCATTAACAGAAAATTGTTTAAACCTCTTGGATATCTAGTGTGTCAGAATTTAGCACGAAGATATTTTGTAAGGAATGAATAGAGAAATTTTATGCAAAAGGAACTGGAAGAAAAGTTGCAGGAATGATCATTTGCGGAGAAAATTAGGGTTTTTCTGTGCAGTGAAGAAAGTTTCTTATTAACTTTTTGAATTCTATAGCATTTGATGCAAATTAGGGAAGATCATTGATCTATAAAGTGGATTTGTAAGGCATTTTGATCACTTGTGCATTTGAAGAAAGTGGAGAGCGATTTTGAGAGTGAGCTATGCAAACCCTAGTTCTGGTTTTGTGAAAGAAAAAGGTACTTTACTCTTTTGTGTTGTTGTGGGTTTGTGTGAATCTTCTTTCTCAAATTATTAGAGCTCAATTTTTGAGAAATGGAAACTCTTGTAGTCATAAACGTGTTAGAAATACCTAGACCCTCCTATAAGAAATACTACATGAAGGTTTTCAAAGATGACCCTCCGAGCACTTTCTCATTGATTCCTCATGGTGTCATGCCCACTGAAGACACTAGAATGTACATCCATGCTAAGAATGAGGAGTATGATCATAGAAAATTGATAGATATTTGGCATAATGAGCTCAATGGGAATGATTTCTTGATAAAACCTGAGTATGCAAATATTTTTGTGAAGTAATTTGATTAGTGGAATTATTTTCCTAACTTTAGCTCCATTGTCGATGACAAGTATGTTAAACCAGCTCTTAGTAGAATTCATGATAAGTTTTTGTGGAGAAACAAACCTCATCTTATAACCAAAGAAGTGATTAAGGCAGTTACTAGACTCTGTGATACCAGACCAGTACCAAAATTGAAGTCTGTGAAGAATGAAGTGGTGATGGAACTCATCAGAGCAACACTTGATGGAAGGGCTCTTGTAATGAAGCCTATTGCCAATCTTGTTGTGAAGTATGCAGCTATAATGATCAGTCACAAGATCTACTTCACAAATAGGGAAAAAATTGTGTCTGTTATTGCCATAAACATTGGTTATGACATGGTAGCTAATGGTGTAGAATATGATATGTGTGAACTTCTCTGACATTAATTGTTTGAAAACTTGAAGATGACAAGGGAGAAGAAATATGCATTCAAGTTTGGTTCTCTGATTGCTTTTTTTGCTATTCTACTTTCTTGGATGACTTCCTGAAAGAGATGATGTGGTGATTTGGGATACATCAAGATTGGTTGCAAATAAAAAAATTTATTACATGCACAACTTGGGTGATTTGAAGAGTTGAGACAATGCTTTGACAAAATTATTTTTCATATTCAAAAGCAATATGAATGAGCATGAAACAATCCCAAGGAAATTTGTTGAAAAGTAGAAGAATGATATCATATTTCATGTCTCCTCTGATGAGTGCATGATTGAGGCAGTTGAACCTTGAACTGTCTAGATTCAACCATTGGGTTATGAAGTTATAGAGGATGAAGTAGAAGGCTATGTACAAGTTTTGTTGAAAATTCTAAAAGATACTAGCGAACCTAGAGTGGGCAGTTATGAGGACAAATCTATGGAAATTCACTTGAAGCATAAGAAGCCTATGATAAGAAAAAATGTAAATGAAATCCTTTGAGAGGTTAGCTTCATTGATGAATAGATTGCACAAGGAAGAGCCATGGGAGAGTAGATGGTTGTAGAATCATTAGGACTTAGGAGATCTGGTAGGACTACTCCTTCAAAACCCATTGCAGCCCCTGCATGTATGAAGGTAGAGCCCAGTCCTTCTAGTAAAGGTAAAGACTCGGCTCCTTCTGGACCTACTAAAAGATCTAGAAAAAGGAAAGAGACTCCTCTGATGGCACTAGTAAAGAGAGGAAAGAAGGAAACGACAACAAGGGAAAAGAACCTTAGTATCACCAAAGAACAAGAAGAAGAGGAGGAAGACCCTACAGCTAAATTGGTAAGAAAGAAGAAAGGGAGCATGTCCTTTGGTGAAGGTGCTCCATAGGAAGCAAGTGGTGGGACTAAAAGATATCATTTTGTGTCATCCTCTGAAGAAGATAAATAACAAGATTTTGGTATTGATGTGCACACCAAACCAGACTCAAAGAAGGAAAAGGTGTTAGAAGAGGCATCTCCAAACTAGGAAGAACAAAAGGCCTCATCGATAAGACTCAGTTCCCCTCTTAGATTAGAGGCATTGGTTAATAGATTGATACACTTTGAAGATATGTTGTAGCCTACAGTAGAAATTTATACTCAAGCAGGAAGAGAGGACAAGGAAACATTGATTTTGGCTATTATTCAGTATGTTATTACTTTGGAAGTCAGTTGGGACTATGTTAAGAACAATGTTCCTGAGAAATTGTGGGAGGCCCTGATGAAAAGAAGATCATAGGCTGTTGATTTGGAAGAGAATATAATAATTGAGGAATTTGAGAAAATTGGGTCCTCTTTGACCCTAAACGATTTGGAAACCTTAAAGAAGGTATGCTAAAAAATGTTTTGGATGAAGAAAAGGGTAAACACCTTGATGACAAAGAATAAAAATAAAATAAAGAAACTACAGAAGCCATCAGGGGTATGGCTGAAAAATATGGTATGTTTGGTGCACTCCCATATGATTTTGCACCTAAATTAGGAGAAGAAGATTCTACAAAGGTTAAGGAAGATATTTCTTCAGGTACAAGTGATACATAAATTCCTCTGGACACAAATGATGCAAATATCCCTTTAGATACAAGTTTTACAAATGATCCTCCAAAGATGGAGAAACAAAATGAGGAAGAAGTTGAACTAGAGAAGCATGATTTTGTCCCTCTAGAGCTAGCTAAAGAAGAAAAAGATAAATATGAAGGTGAAGGGAATGTAGAAGAAAGAGATAAAGTTGAAAAAGAAGAAAATGTAGTAGTAGAAGAAGAAAAGGTAGAAGGAAAAGAAAAAGGTAGAGGAAGAAGAAAGAAATGGGGAATCTTCTTGTAAGAATGAAGAAGATCGAAGGAAGGTTGTGGATTCACAAAGGTCCTTCAGAGAATCCTCCTTTGGTGATGATGCATCAAAAGGATTGTTATCCAAGAAAATCAGATTCCAGCCAATGCTTCCTCTAGAACTTTTACAACTCGCCATGATTCAAGGCAGTGTGGATTTGGATAAGATTTATCTCATTCATAAATTGGTGTTAGGGGATGCATTGAATGCATCTGGAAGAAAAGAAATTCTAGAAACACATCAAAAGGGGACAAAGCTTATTGATGATGTCCTCAAATCTTTGCAGGAGGTTACCCCCGATACATCAATGGATACATCTCTCACTCTGGTAGAGAATTTGAAAATTTTATTGGACTCCTTCAAGGAGTATGCCTTCATACTTGGTGAGAAGACAAGGCAAGATATTGAGGAGAAAATGGTAGAGAGAAGGATTTTGGCACTTCATGATAAGTGTGCTCTAGCACACACCAATGTGGAAAAGAGTCTGGAATTTATGTAGGCTTGTGAGTCTAAAGAAAATACTGTATTTGCTTACTACATAAAGTGGTTGGATGCCATACAAAATATGAAAGATCTCATGGACTCCATTGAGTCCCAGTTGACAGTTGTTTCTAGTACTTATATTGCATCTAAAGATAGAGACATGTCAACTTGGAATGATATCTCTACTCGTAGAGAGAAATTATTTATTCTTCATAAGCAGAAGGAAGACATCATCAGAAGATTCATTCAGTTAGGTGACCTTGTGAGAATGGAGTACACTCTGGTGGCCAATGCTTTAGCATGTGCAGAAAATTTGGAAAAGATCAATCTGACTCCAAATACTCTGAATGATGCAAAAGAAATCCTGATGGAATTGGAAACTTTAAACATAATGCTAATATCTACTAAGAAGAGTTGGGAGAATGGAAAGTTAGCCTGGCAAGGTTTTCTCAAGGAGCTTCAAGGCTCACCTTCCTTCAGGTAATGTTTTTTTAGTTTTCATATTTTTTGGACCACCCTTTGTCCTTGATGTCAAAGGGGGAGAGAATGTCATGGAGAGATAAGGGAAGAGAGAAAAGGTAGAGTTTATTGCACATAGGATATTTGTAAATTCTTTTGGAACATGTTGCCACCAATGAAAAAGGGGGATATTGTTAGAAGAATGAAGAAGAATATTTCATTATGCAACTTTTTTGCTTTCATTGATGTCACTATGCTATATGAGTTGCAATTGTGAGTTTAAGTTCTAGCTTGATCCGGTAATCTAAATTGGTATGCAGTTATTATCCTTTGATATTTTGGTCTACAATCCTCCATTGATGATTATCATTGCTTGTGGTTTTGGGAAATGGTTTTTTGATGTTAGAATCTTGTAAGTTCATAATCGCATGTGCATAGGTGCTCGTATGGGGAGTTGTCATCACTTTGTTGTTACATTATTTTTATTAAGTCTATCTTTGGCTAACCTAATGAATAGTTGATGTTATAATGAATTGTTTTGTGTTGCAGATGTATTTGTGACCTATCTTAGGTCCATGCCAACATGTTGTAGCATGCTACACACTTGAATTTTTTTTGGAGATTTTTTGGTACAAGATTGAAGCCGATAGATAATATTTTTGGTGAATAAGGGATGCATCTAATTAGGCCAACCTAATTGATGCTTGTGGATGAATCAAATATTTATATTGGACAGATTTGAGATTTTTGGTGTTGCAAAGTGCGAAGAGAGACAAGTATTCAAAGATGATGAAGTGTGTAAAGTCAGTTTATTGAGCATTAAAGGAACTGAATCAACACTTGTTTAGTGTAAATTATTAGTTCATTTTTTGGTTGTAAGCCATTTCTTTATTTTATCTTTCTAGGTAGTGATCCTCTCATTTTGGACAGTGAGTCATGGTAGTGAGCCACCTTTTGTAATATCTTATAACTGGTTATACTATATTGTGAGCTAATCCTCACTGTGGTTTTTCCCATTTTGGGTTTTCCACTTTAAAATCTTGGTGTTCATGTGTTGTGTGTTTTTATGTTCTATTAATGCTCTTTCTCATTTTTACTATTATATGCATTAGAGTAATTGGATGGTGTTTTCTCAATAAGTTTAAGAAGATACTAATTCAAACCCACTCTGAGTATCTTGGGTATTCAATACTACTCTCAACCCTCTACCATCTACCCTCAACCCTCAACCTTTAAACCCTAAAACCCTTAACCCTCAACCCTCTACCTTCTACCCTTAAACCCTAAACCCAAATCTCTTTACTCCTAAATCCATGTTCCTCCTAAACTCCTAAACCTAAACCTCTTACCCTTAACTCCAAACCTAAATCCTTAAACCAACTAAACTCTCCACCATAATCCCTCAACCCTATATCCTCAACCCTTAAACCCTTCAACCCTCAAACCTAAACCATCAACCATCAACCCTCAACCCTTAAACCCTCCAACCCTCAACCCTAAACCCTAAATCATCAACCCTCTACCCTCAACCCTTAAACCCTAAACCCTTAAACCCTAAACCATTAAACCCAACTAAACTCTCTACCCTAATCCCTAAACCCTATACCCTCAACCCTTAAACCATTCAACCCTCAAACCTAAACCCTAAACTATCAACTCCAATCCCTGAACCTCTACCTCTACCTCTAAACCTTAAACCATTTAAACCTAATCCAAACTTCATTTTAATCCCCAACCCTCAACCTTAACTTTCAACCCTTCAACCTCCTAACTTCACTCCTATCTCAACCTCTAACTCCTGCCAATTCTACTTCAACTTTAATCCCTAAAACCTCAACCTCTTTATTTCACTTCTCTACCTCTACTCTCCCAACTTAAAGTCCATCTACCTAAATCCATATAAAAAATAAAACCATAACCCTAAACCTCTACCTTAACCCTTAAACCCTAAACCCTCAATCATCTACCCTCTACACTCTAATAAACCTCTCTTTACCTTCAACTTTCTGACACTCAACCTCAACCCTAATCCCTAAACTTCTAAGCCTCTTAACCTACTAAACTCTCTCACTCCTAATACCTCAACCCTAAACCCTAAACCATCAACCCTCACCCTTAAAAATTCCACCACCATACCCTTATTCAATACCTCTCACACACTCAACCCTTAAATCTCTAAATCAACTAAACTACTCTACCTTATCCCTTAACCTCAATCTCCTAAACCCTAAACTCCTTGACATCTTCACTCCTCAACTCTACCTGTCCCTCAACCTCCTCACCATTTTTAAAACCCTTAAAACTGACACCTCAACTCATCCTCAACCTCACCCTCTACCCTTAACTCCAGAACCTTAAACCCCTAAACCCACCCTAAACCTGAACTCCAAAATGCCCTCTACTCTAACCCATAAACCCTAAAACCTAACCATCTACCTCTACTCCTAATCTCTATTGACCACCTCACCTCAACCCTCACCAACCTCAACTCAAATCTCAACCCCTTAAATCCTCCTAAAACCAACCTCAACTTTGTTCTCTACCCATAACCCTTAAACCATAAACCCTTAATCCTGCTACCCTTAAGCCATAAAACCTAAACCCTAAATCCTCTACCCTTAACCCTTAAACCCTAAACCCTAAACCCTTAAACCGTCTACCTTCTACCCTTAACCCTCTACCCTCTACCCTCAAAGAGAGAGGGGGGTGGAGGGGAGATACATGAGAGAGAGAGAGAGAGGGAGAGGGTGAGAGGGAGATACCTGAGAGAGAGGGAATGCCCGAGAGAGAGATGGAGGGAGTGAGAGAGAGAGGGAGAGATGGAGAAAGATAGAGAGGGAGATACCTGAGAGAGAGAGAGAGAGGGAGATACCTAAGAGAAAGAGAGAGGGAGGGGGTGGGAGGAATGGGGAGTTCCCAAGATAGAGATGGATAGAGTGAGAGAGAGAGAGATAGAGAGAGAGGGGGTGGGGGGGAGATACCTAAGAGAGAAAGAGAGGGAGGGGCTAGGAGGGAGATACCTAAGAGAGAGAGAGAGAGAGGGAGAGAGAGGGAGGGGGTGGAAGGTAGAAACCTAAGGGAGAGAGAGAGGGAGAGGGAGAGAGGGTGGGAGGGAGAGACTTGAGAGAGAGGGAGAGGGAGACAAAGTGGGAGAGAGGGGGTGTGAGGGAGATACCTAAAGGAGTAGGAGAGAGAGGGAGTGGGAGATAGAGGGATGGGAGAGAGATACAAGAGAGACCTAAGAGAGAGGGAGAGAGAGACATCTAGAAAGATATAGGGAGTGAGATAGAGGGAGTGGGAGAGAGAGAAGGGGGGTGGGAGGGAGATACCTAAGAGAGAGGGAGAGAGAGATCTAGAGAGATAGAGGGAGTGAGAGTGAGAGGGAGGGGGCAGGAGGGAGATACTTGAGTTAGAGGGAGAGAGAGGGAGGGGTGGGAGGGAGAGGGAGTGCTTAACATAGAGGTGGAGAGATTAAGAAAGAGAGATAGAGAGAGAGTAGGAGAGAGAGGGAGTGGGAGATAGAGGGATGGGAGAGAGATACAGTAGATACCTAAGAGAGAGGGAGAGAGGGAGACAAAGAAATATGATTTCTACCTCTACCCCACTCTCCTAGAGAGAGATGTCCAAAGAGATAGAGGGATAGAGGGGGGTAGGAGGGAGAGACTTGAGAGAGAGAGGGAGGGAGAAACATGAGAGAGAGGGAGAGAGGGTGGGAGGGAGAGACCTGAGAGAGAGGGAAAGGGAGACAACATGGAAGATATGGGGTGGGAGGGAGAGACTTAAGAGAGTAGGGGAGAGAGGGAGTAGGAGGTAGAGGGATGGGAGAGAGATACAAGGAATGAGATAGAGAGAGAGAGACTTGAGAGAGAGAGAGGGGGGGTTGGAAGGAGAGGGAGTGTACGAGATAGAGGTATGGGAGAGAGATGGAGGGAGTGATAGAGAGAGAGGGGGTGGTGGGAAGATACCTGAGAGAGAGAGGGGGGTGGGAGAGAGATCCCTAAGAGAGAGGGAGTGAGTTGGAGAGACAAAGAGAGGCCTACAAGAGGGAGAGGGGGTAAGAGAGAGAGAATTGAGAGAGAGAGAGAGGGAGGGAGAGGCGTTGGGAGGGAGACACTTGATAGAGAGGGAGAGGGAGAGAGAGTAGGAGAGAGATAAAGGGGCGGAGAGAGAGGGGAACCAGAGAGAGGGAGAGGTGGTGGGAGGAGATACTTGGAGAGAGAGGAGATAGAGAGATGGGGAGGAGTGGGAGAGAGATAGAGGGAGTGACAAGAGAGGAGAGGGGCAGGGAGAGGGAGACCTGGACAAAGAGAGAGAGGGAGAGGGGGTAGGAGGGAAACACTTGGAGAGAGAGAGGTGGAGGGAAAGACCTGAGAGAGGGAGAGAGACACAGGGAGGAGAGATGAGGAGTGAGAGAGAGAGGAGAGGGGTTGGGAGGAGAGGCACTGAGAGAGAGAGAGAGGGGTGGAGGATAATCTAAGAGAGGGAGAGAGAGGGTGGGAGAGAGATAGAGGGAGGAGAGAGAGAGAGAGGGAGTGGAGAGGAGAGAGGAGAGTGTGTGAGAGAGAGAGAGAGAGACATCCAGGAGTGAGGGAGAGAGAGATAGAGGAGGAGAGAGAGAGAGAGAGAGAGAGATAGAGGGAGTGAGAGAGAGATGGAGTGGGAGATAGAGAGGGAGAGTGTGTGTGTGTGAGAGAGAGAGAGCGAGAGATACCCGAGAGTGAGGGAGAGAGATAGAGGGAGTGAGAGAGAGAGATAGATGGAGTGAGTGAGAGACCTAAGAGAGGGAGAGGGCTAGGAGGGAGATACTTGACAAAGAGAGATAGAGAAAGATAATGGCCTAAGAGAGGGAGATGGAGTGAGAGAGAAAAAAACACTAGAGGGGGTGAGAGAGAGGGAGTGTGAGAAAGGGGGTTGGAGAGAGATATATTTATCTAGGTAGGGTGGGAGGGAATGAGACCTGAGAGAGGGGAGTGGAGTACAGAGAGAGTAGTATAGGTAGTGTGGGAGGGAGTGAGACCTAAGAGAGACAGACTTTAGAGGGATAGAGATTTATCTAGTTAAGGTAAGGAAGTAGAGAGCGTATGAAAGGTAAAACCTCAACTATCCATCTACGATCATAAATAGCGCACTCTCAATATCATCAAAGTGGTCGACCAAAGAGGGGAAAGTTATATTTTTTTCAAAGCAGGTCATTTGGTGAGTGCCAAATTTGGCGCTCGCCAAATGACACATCACATTTGGTGCTCACCTCGCCAAATTTGGCTCTCACCAAATGTGATATGTCATTTGGCGAGTGCCAAATTTGGCACTCACCAAATGAACTGATTTGGATGAGTGAATTGATAGGATTTTCCAAATTTCCTCATATTTTCATTTGTGCTCATGATTTTTTCACATATTTCAATGCAAGTTTATCAAAAAATCATGATGGTGTTAACCTCTCTCTTAGCTATCTAAATATATAATTTTTTTTTTGTTTTGATTCAGTTAAGGTTTTGATCCATAACTTCTATTGTAAATGCCTTTGTTTTTGGTCAAAAACCAACATGTGCTAGTTTTAGGATAGATTTTTACTCATTCATTGAAATGTGAAACAAATTATATTTTTTAAAACTAGACCTCATTCTATGCATAATGAAAAAAATCAATTTTTAATTAGTTTTCAAAAAAAATAGTGGGGAGCACACTCAAATTTTAGCTTTTTAGCATGTGTCCACTTTCAAAATTCATAAAATATTATATATTAATTAAAAAAATTATCTGAAAGAACAAGGATAAACTACATGGTTTTAGCTAATTTCTCACCATTTGGATTTTTGAAATTCTAAAAAAAAAAAATCAAAAAGGGGGGATTGCACAGGGGCTATGTTGTTTTATGTGATAAAAATAGGACCTTTTTTGGCCCCCCCTTTTTGAGACCCTTAATATTCATTAATTTCAAAAGGAATTAATAGATTAGAAACTAGAATTGGACCACTTCAACTCTTTTTCTTGCTGCATCTTGAAATTTTGAGCATAACTATCTTCATTTTCTCGTGCAAATCGAATTTTATTGATTTCAGAAAAAAAAAAAAAAGTGAAATCTTAAGAGCCAAAATTGTGTCACAGATCCATGCACTTACCCTTATCACATATTTGACTGAAAATCAAAAAATTATGAATTAAACCTTCAACATAAAAAAGATCATGTGTCTTTGTTTTACCACCATCAAGACTTAAAGTACCCTTATCAAAAATTTTGGCAATTGAATTATTTCCAAGGGTAAAAAAACCACCTTCAAATTTCTTGAAATTCATGAACTTGCTTTTATCTCCAATCATGACTAGAGTAACCACTATCAATAATCCACATATTCTCCTTTTGAGCATGTAAAGCAATCTGAGAAATCATAGACCTTTTAGACTTCTTTTCTTCAAGAACCATCTTCTAGACCTTCTCTGGAACATCATTTCTTCCTTTTTTTGGTAATGGAGATCTAACAAAATTACCTTTGTAGTTCCTTGCAATGTGTCCAAAATTTATGCACTTTAAACAAATGACGTTGAAATTGAATAGAGGTGCAAATGCATTATTACTGACAAAATTATTTCTTCTTACCAAAAATATTTTATAATCCACAACCTTATGTCCATAATCATTGCAATTAAAGCAATTACTAGAGAAAATAAAATTTGACCTAGTATTGAATCCTTGTCTTTCAGATCTTCTTCTTTTGTTCTGTACTTGAATAAATCCATCATTCTGAATCATACTTCCATCACTTGTCATTTCCTTTTATGAGCTTGAACTTCCAGAACCTATCACTTTTGGACTTGCCTTAGTAGCCTTTTCTGACTATTTTGTCACCTTTTTTCCCTGATCATCAAAATCTACTCCAATTTTTCCATGTGAAGCTTTCTAACCTTCCAATATTTGATCTAGAGTTTCAATACTTTTACTAAGCTTTAAGTATAGCTGTTGATTTACTTTCTTAATCTCTTTTCTAGCTGCAAAAAATTCTACTTCAAGCTTTTAATAGTCTTTGTTGTTTGATACTATTTTTTTCTGACTGAACTTCTTCAACTCTTTTTGCATCTTCTACTTGAATCTTTAGATGAAAAATCATCTTTTCAAAAATCTTCAAATATTTTGATATTATTTCTTTATCTCTCACTTCTTCTCTAATTTTTTCCTTCAACTTCTTTATTTCTTTTCCATCCCATAACAATCTCTCTATAATATTTGCTTCTTCTTCATTGTCTCCAGAACCCATTTCAATATCTCCTTCAACAATTTCAAAATCCATGAATAAACCTTTTCCATTTTCTTCTTTGAATGAATCTTTGTCTTTATCTTTTGTGGAATAATATTCTTCCTCATTAGTATATAAAATCTTCTGACTTCTTTGAACTTTTGGATCTTCTTTTAAAATATTTCTTTCCATTTTTTTGTTCAACATTGTTAGTATTCTTATGGGGACACAACCATAAAATGTTCAACTTCTCCACAATTGAAACATTTGAAAGGTAATTTACCTTTGTACTTACTAGAACCTCAAGTTGTAGCTTTCTAACAAAATTTTCTTCTTTTGGATTTGATCCATAATCAAAATCTTGATCAACCTACTTCAAAGATACTCTAAAAGCATCTTCTTTCCTTATAGTATCTTCACTTTCAAATCTCATTTCAAATGCAATTAATGTTCCATGAAACACAATCAACCTTAAAGCATTCAAATCTTTAGATTCTTCAATAGCAGATATTTTATGATCAAACCTTCTAGGTAGGGATCTGAGTACCTTCTTCACAACAACATTTTCTTCCAAGCTTTCACCAAGATGTTAGATATGTTTGACAACTTCATCAACTCATAGCATGAATGTGGAAATTTTCTCATCTTCTTTCATCCTCAAACCTTCAAACTAAGCTTTGTTAATCTAGAACTTTTCCTCCTTGATTTTGTCATCACCTTCATAGATAGTTTTCAAATTTTTCCATATTTCCTTTGTTGTTTTGCATTGTATTACTTTCACAAATTCAAAATTAGTCAAACCACATAAAATAGCATGTTCTTAGCCTTTGCATTAGCCTCACAAGCCCTCTTTTTGAATTGATCTCTAGGTGGGATCTCATATCTCTCTTCAACTAATGCCCAAATCTCCATCCCAAGATCCATCAAATAGGACTCCATCCTAACTTTCCAAAAAGAAAAATTGGATCCATAAAAAACTGGTACTTTGTTTCTTGATGAACTTTCTTGTGCCATCTCAAATCTACCTTAATTTGTTAGAATTCTTCAAAGGAACTTGGCTTTGATACCAATTGAAGGGAACATAATCTATTGAGAGGGGGGGTGAATCAATATATCAAAACAATTCCAAAATCCTTTACAACTATTATATAGATTTTCAACATGAAGAGAACTAAACCATACAAGATAGTAATTAAAGAACAACACAAGATAACACATAACACCAAATATATGTGGAAATCCAAGATGATAAAAACCACGGTGAGAAATCTCACAAGAAAGAATATAATAAGTGAATTTTACAATGTGATGTAGGCACCAACCTACTAGAGACAACAATCCCCACTAGAAAGAGGCACCAATCCCCTACTAGAAAAATACAAGTAGAACACCAGTCCTACCAAAATACATAAATAATGGAATATTTGAAATTTAACTCTAATATGCACCAGAGAAAAAACTGACACTCTCTCACACTAAGAATGACCCTTTGATATTGGCTCTTTCTCTTTTCTTCACACTTCTATCACATACCTTCCATTCATCACACTTGTACACCACCATTATATTATAATGCATTTGAATATTTGAAATATAAACATGACATTACATTAACACTCTTTCATGTCGGCTAGGGATCTATACAAACCTAGATGGCATAGAATGGACCTAAACTCAAATTACATGAAATGTGTACAACAGTCAAACACAAAATTCTTGCTGCCAAAAGAACTTGAGGCCTTACACCACAATGAGAACCTTAAACATCTCCTATCCTCACTCCACATGCATGATTTTGATGCAACAACATCCAACGGTGTAGGGAAATCTTGCATCACCCAAAAAAAAAATGTTTTCTTTATTTTCTTTAGTTTTTTTGAGTCCCATGATGGCACTTGAGGCGTATAAGATTGTCAAACATCAAAAATGGAAAAAAAAAGGACTTAATATTTTTAGTAAGTCAGCCAAAACAAGTCTGTATGGACATGAAAATTTACCCCAAGGAGTAGAGCTAAAAAAAATTTCTGGTTGCGCAAGAATCACCTCAATACCCTACATGGTTTGGGAGAAATTAAAGTTCCCATCCTTGGAAATTTCTCCAATGTATCTTCAAATTCAGATATAAAACTTTAGGGGCCCTAAAACAACTCAAAAAGTGGCCAAACTGACCTATGATAGGTTCACATGTTGTAGAGCTTGTCGAGAGCTTTATGATGATATGCAATAATAGCGAATCAAACACCCAGATCAAAAGTTATGGCCCTGCAAAGTTGGTCCTTTAAAAGGTGAATTTCATAAAAAAAAATCTTCCTAGGCCAGAAATAAAATGGTGGGACTTTTGGCACCAAAACAAAAGGGGAATTTGATCTTTCTAGAACATTCTAGGGCGGTTATTGGGGAAAATAAAAAGGGTTAAGTGGGGGTTGTAGAAGGTGGCCCTAATAGTGCAAATTGTGGCTCTGAATAGTAGATTTTCTTTTCTGAGTTGATTTTGTTGTAATGAATCAAGCCCATGAGGTTGTAGCATGTAATCTTTGAATCTGTAATTTCATTTTATGAAAATAATTGAAGGTGAATCAATTTTATATCTCGCATCTTTTTGTGCTGGTATCTATTGTTGTGATTTTTGAGAGTTTGGGGCAGAGTGGCCCTCATCAGATTTGAATTTCACATGCTTCAAGCCATTATCGCACATGCCTCAAACTTTGAATAGCTTGAATAACCTTCTGAAACTTCAAAATCCTTGTACACTAAGCCGTGCCACCAAAAACTCAAGAAACTAATAAAACTAGTGGAGACTTACTCTCCTTCCAAACTGCAGAGCTATATTGTATTTCTAAAAGAAATGCCAGCCATATTTAGAAATCTCTCTATCCAAAAGATATCCTTTGGACCATCACACTCATGTTTATTGCATACTTGACATCGAATAATAAATACACTAACTATTTGAAGGAAGTCACAACACTTGCTTTATGATAGCTAAATCGATTTGATAGTCTACATACTAACAAACAAAATGCTTCTGAAACCTTAAGGTAAATGATAATTCTAGTACTCCTACAATATTCATCTTTGACAACCTTGACACCCTTTGATAACCATTGTTAGCATTAATGATCTGCTTCCATCAATTTGACATCAATGATAACCTATTCTCAACACACCTTTGGTATCAAATTCCTAGATCCCATATGATTATTAACATTTAGATTAGGAGTAGCTGACTTGGATGATTCACCATGGTTTCTTGAGACATCCTTTCTTGGTCCATTCATATAAGTACTTAGCATGCTTCGTATGTCCAATATATCTCCTCTTAGAAAACTCATCTCCATCTTTACTGATAAAATGCCTTCCTTGACCTTATTGATTTCCTCATTGGGATTAATATCATCAAGATATTTTCTTGATGTGACAACAATGTTTTTGCCTCTTGTTTGAGGCCCTATCATGATGGAAACTAGTAATTTTGAAATAAATCACATAAATAAAATTTAAATTCTTAAAAAAAATTAGACTAACTTACTAGGGCCAAGATACCAATTACCTAGAAAATTATCCAAGAAATTAGTAGATTTGTAGCCTTGAGAATGAATTTCTTCGAAATATTAATTTGTGATAAATCACTCAATTCTACTCTAGTTCTTTTGAAATCTAGAGTGTAGCTACTTGCATATGTTCTTCAAAAACCCTTTAAAAATAAAAATAATTAACCAAAATTTGAGAGTCTATAGGAGTGAATTTGCACCCCATGTGTAAATTCCCCATTTTTCCCTCTCTACTTTAGAAAACCAAGTTCAAAGGCTTAATTCCACCTAAGCCCACTGCTTACATCCCACTTGTCGCCTGTTTTGAGTGTTGATGGAGGAATTTCTGTTGGGGATGCCTGAATGGTGTGCAGACATCCGTGTGGTGCACTTACATCCCTGGTAGATTCCTACAGCTGAACCTGCAGAGGTGTTACACTTCTCATTAGGAGTCAAGTTGTAATGCCCCCTTCGGCTGACTGACTCGAATATGGCCATTTTTTCTCCATTCCTTCTTCAAATTCATTCCTTCCACAAGCATTCCAACCTTCTAAGCTTTCAATCCAACTCTTCACTCCATTCACAAGCCCACTTCACACTCTTGTATTCACTCTCAAGCTCTTGAACAACATACTAGCACCCCATTGTAGCAAACAAAACACTCCATCTTTGGTAGAAAAAGTTGGGAATGAAACACCATTGCAGCAGAGGCTCAAGTACTCTCATTTTCTCCCCCAAGCAACCTTGAGTGATCTTGGTGGAGGTGGTAAGCTTCCCTTTCTTTCCTTCTATCACTTGGTTGAGTTAGCACTTTACTGGTTTTTAGTGCTTTCATTCTTTTCACTACATTACTTTCTTTATATCATTTCCTTGGCTATCTCTGGAGGTGGAAACACCTAAATGGTGGTTTGACTAAGGTAGGACACTATATAGACACCCAACATTTTCCTCTCTTTCTATGTGTAGGAGTATGTACTTTCGATGAGTCAGTTGGCAACTGATTTTCTTGGTGAGATTATTCTTTCCCTTTTCACTCTTGCCTTCTTGCTTTATAATATTAGAGAATAATTTATTTACTTAATCACATCATTTTGGCCCTTTAGTTCACTAGTTGGGTCATTAGCTAGGTTTTCTAGGTTTGACCTCGTCTTCACTATTGTTTGGCCATACAGACACTAGCGCACTTTACAGATGCTAATGCACTGCATTGTCATCTAGAGACTGCACTTTCATCCTTAAGCAGAGAGCTTCCAGAGGTGTAGTGTTGGACTTGAAAATCAGCTCACCTAGCCCCACTTCGAAACTCAGGATTACAAAGTGGTTGCAAGACTCTATAGTCCTCATCATTCTCATCCACATACCCTAAACATTCCATCTAAATGAGGTAAGTTAGGGCAGCCTTTCGCATCTTGGGCCTTCGTGACCTGGGGTCTTACACATGGTGGTCCCCCTCTCTTACATTTTTGGTGAACATGACATGAACCATTTTGGTTTTGTTTTTGTGATACTGATAGTTCCTTCCTTGTACTATAGGAGTGTTGTAGGTGTGAGTGTTGTAAGGTTGTTTTCTTACAACCCAACCTGCGAACCCTAGTTGGCATAGTTGGAAGGTTCCAAAGGTATTGCATGACGAAACCTTATTTGGGTCACTATCTTATCCTTTTACCTTTAGGGACTATGTGGAAGTGTTGTCTAGTGTGTGTTATGGCCTCCTTCATGCATCAATCTATCCCCTCTACATAACCTATGGACAATAGCACTAGCATAACATTTACTTCATAGGACTTGCCGATGGGTTTCAACAAAGAACCATCTCCTCTTTATATTCCTGTGCAAATCAATGGGAACATTGTATTGGGTGTTCTCGTTGACCTGACGTCACAAGTAAAAATAATCACTAAGAGATTATGCTAATCAAATTTTTACATTAAGATGGGTATGATGCACCCGTGAGTACTATCTGCACACATGATGGGTTTTCCATGCCCCCTTTAGGCAGTATTGTCCTATCGGTCCTAGTGGGACCTAAATCTATGAACCTCTTGTTTGACATAATCCCTGGGTATGAACTCTTTTGGGTGAAATTGGGTATCCCTTGGTTGGTAGTAATGAATGCGGTACCCTCTATCATGCATAAGTGTCTAAAATTTATCCATGTGGAGGTTTTGTACATGTAATCCATGACACCGGTTATAGACCACTAGTTGCACATGGCGGTTACTCCTTGGACTACTCTTGGCCTGCGCCCATTGGTCCTCTCCCACCTAAGATAGACCTCTTGCATTGAACTTACCAAAACTATAAGAAAGGGTGTCTAAGGCCAAAAGTTAGATACCCTCCCTCGCCTTATGCTATTTCTCATAGGGATTGCTTAAGGGATGACAACAATGCTGCTAAGGGTCGAAAGAAAGAAGAAGAGAATCGGTCTCATGATCCTCCTTCTTCCTTTTCTGCTAGTCAGTCTAGTGCTTCTTCTCACTCTGTTGTGGTACCATAAAGCTTTGCTCCTCGTCTGTAGGAGAATCATATGGTGTCTACTTGGTGAAAGACTAAGCATCCCACATTTGAGCTTCCTGTTCTGCCGATGGAGCCTAGACCTACTCGGTATGATAGGAAGAAGATCGCCAAAGGGGAGTCCTCTTTGTCTTGACCTTTACAGCCTCCTATCGCTCCTACTCCCAAAGTAGCAAACAAGAAGAGACCTGCTGCCAAGGCTCTTCAGCCAACCCCTCCCACTATCCCACAACCTGTTTCTCTTGCTCCCATCTAGGAACCTATCCCTCCATCGAAAATGACTGTAGTGGATGTTCTTATGGTTAAGAAAGATCCCTCTGCTCCTTTGCAACCTCTAGCCTCTAGCTCCAAGAGCCAAAGAAACCACTTTGTGCATGAACACAAGCGTTGGCAAAAGGCCCTCTTAGCTGAGTAGGCCACCTCATAAAGAAAGGAGGAAGAGAGGACCGCCCTTGCTTCAGGGCCTCCTACAATGTCACCCTCTTCCCTTCCTTCTACTTCTTTCTAATCTGGTCCTGCACTATTTCTATCTTCCACTACGAGTGCAAATGCACCTAACCCTAAGGGGTATTGGTGTTCATCGCTCCTTCGATGGAGTTTCCTTTGTTGATGTCCATTCCTGATATTTAGCCTTTTCTAAAGCCCGTGGATATGGTTAATACCTCGGTTGTATCCACTGCGGTTCTTTCCTCCTCTTCCTTCACACCCCTAGCCTTGTCTGTGGGGATTTCATCTCCTACGATGGGGAAATAGGTGGGGAGTGGCCCTTCTAGAAATGAAGGGCATAAGAGGAGCCCAACTTCTTCACAAGGTGGTCCTGTGCTGACTTGTTTTGTCCTAGTGACAAAACTAGTCCCCTCTTCCCCTGAGTTCGCCATCACTCCCGAGTCACTCAACGAGCCTAGTGGTGAATCTCAGGCTCAACCTACTCTGCCCACTGAAGTTAGACACAATGCTCCTGTGGGTTGCATGTTTAACTCTGTGGATGAAGTTTTGGCCTTGTTAGTGATCTTCACGAAATCGTTGACTTTGACTCCACAAGAGCTCGGTGGAGAGGACCTCGAGGGGCTCTCTTCCTTAGCCCTTGTTGTGGGAGGGCTGGACACCCCTCCTCTTAACATGCTTCCACTGTAGACCTTTCCTCCTACCCCTTACGACGATCTAGGGTGGGAAGTGGATGACCTCTTGGTTGATCAATGTTAGGAGTAGGCTTCTTAATCTTGTGTCCGTGTGTGTTTTGTGATGTGTTCCCCTGTGATTGTGCTATGTGTGCCTGGATGAACCTCGTCACCCCTATTGGTGCTTGGATACAAGCGTTATTTTTGTGTCATAAACCTTCTTCTATTTGTATCATCATTCTTCCATGTTTGTGCTTGATTTTCAATAAATTGGGGATGATGCAAAGCGTTAGGGGCATTTAGGCTTCCCTTCCATGTTGAGCCAATTTTTTATTTTTCCTTTGTCTTCTCATGCATTCTTCCTGATCTGGTTGGGGATTGATGATCTTTTTCCTTGCACCACAGTTACCTACTATTTATATGAGCTCAGACAGATATGACCCTGCTAAGATAGATCACCCTTTGCCCTTTGTTTTTATTTTTCTCTCTTTTTCTTTCTCTTTATCTCTCTCTTTTCTTTTCTTGAGTTGTCCCTCTCATGTGTGATAACTTTCTTTCTTCAACATTTCAATTTTTAGAAAATGCATTCATTGCTAATGAATCTTTTCTTGAAAATCCTCGTAAACCTTTCTTTGAAATTGTATTCTCAACTCAAAACCCTAATGGAATGTGTTTCCTTCATCATGGGTTAATAAAGAAAGAACTTGAACCTTCCCCTGAAGTGGGAACAACTTTAATCTTCCCCTCATGTGGGGGAATATTCTTCCTTTCGAATTCCTTGATGAAGTGAACATATTTCAAAAGGATTCCTTGATGAAGGATCAATTTGAGAGAAAGAACATCTACTTCCGAACTACGCATCCCTTAAGTGGACCCTCTCTTCATGGCGGGTTCCCAAGGGACCCCTTCAAAAAATTTCAAGATTGTTGACAGTTAGTGCAACTGTCTTCTCACTTGCCTACATGGCTGCTTTCTAACTTTGTGAAGTCTGCTTTCCTTTGAGCTTCCTCCACATGAGATATCTTGGGGGTGGCTCCCTTGTAGGATTGAGAGCTTGTAGGGCGCTTTCTCAGGTTTCTTCCATGCGAGAGATCTTGGGGGTTACCTTCCCTATGGGACTGAGAGCCTGTAGAGCGCTTCCTTGGTTGTTCTTCATGCTTGAGTTTGTGGAGAATACCTTCCCTACAGGACTGAGAACCTATAGGGAACTTCCTTTCGGTCTCCTCCATGCTATATTTTTGGGGGATACCTTCCTCACAGGATCGAGAACCTATAGGGAACTTCCTTTGGGTCTCCTCCATGCTAGAGTTTTCGGGGGACACCTTCCTTACAGGACCGAGAACCTGTAAGGTGCTTTCTCTTTCCAACTTCATAGTTCCAAGCAGCTATGGAGTCCTTCGCTTGCCCTGCACCTTCAGGTATGCCAGATTGAGCTTTGCTTCCTCAACGCTTCAAGTATACATTTTTAACCCTACACTCTCCTTGATCTACTTTACCGAGCACTCATCAGTATTCGTGCTTGCTAAAGTGGGGTAAAAATTTATAGGAGTGAATTTTCACCCCATGTGTAAATTCCCCCATTTACCCTCTCCACTTTAAAAAACCAAGTTCAAAGGCTTAATTCCACCTAAGTCCACTGCTTGCATCCCACTTGGCACCTATTTTGAGCATCAGTGGAGGTATTTTTGTCGAGGATGCCCGCATGACACACAAATGTGCACGTGGTGCACTTATGCCCCTAGTAGATTCCTGTGGCTAAACCTGCAGAGGCATTACACTTCTCATTGGGAGTTAAGTTGTAACGCCCCCTTCGGTCGATTGACTTGAATATGGTTGTTTTTCTCCCTTCCTTCTTCAAATTCATTCCTTCCACAAGCATTCCAACCTTCTAAGCTTTCAACCCAACTCTTCACTCCATTCACAAGCTCACTTCACACTCTTGCATTCACTCTCAAGCTCTTGAATATCATACTAGCACCCCATTACAACAAACACAACACTCCATCTTTAGTAGAACAAGTTGGAAATGAAACACCATTGAAGTAGAGGCTTGAGTACTCTCATTTTCTCCCCCTAGCATCCTTGAGTGCTCTTGGTGGAGGTGGTAAGCTTCCCTTTCTTTCCTTCTATCACTTGGTTGAGTTAGCACTTTACTGTTTTGTAGTGCTTTCATGCTTTTCACTACATTACTTTCTTTATCTCATTTCTTTGGCTATCCATGGAGGTGGAAACACCTAAACAGGGGTCTGATTGAGGCAAGCCCCTATACAACCACCCAACATTTTCCTCTCTTTCTATGTGTAGGAGTATGTACTTTCAAGGATTTAGCTGGAAATTGAGTTTCTTGGTGAGATCATTCTTTCCCTTTTCACTCTTTCCTTTTTTTCTTTATAATATTAGAGAATACTTTATTTTCTTAATTGCATCATTTTGGCCCTTTAGTTAGCTAGTTGGACCATTAGCTAGGTTTTATGGGTTTGACCTTATCTTCACTATTGTCTAGCAGTACAAATGCCAACACACTTTAGAGACACCAGCGCACCGCCCTATCATCTAGAGACTGCAATTTCATCCTTGAGAAGAGAGCTTCCAGAGGCATAGTGTTGGACCTAAAAATTAGCTCACCTAGCCCCACTTTGAAACTCGAGATTACAAAGTGGTTGCAGGACTCTGTAGTCCTCATCATTCTCATCCTCATACCCTAAACATTCCATCTAATTGAGGTAAGTTAGGGCAGCCTCTTATGTCTTGGCCCTCCATGACCTGGGGTCTTGCACGCGGTGGTCCCCCTCTCTTACAGAGAGATATGCACTTCCAAAAATGACCTCTAAAATTGAAAAAAATGCCTTATCATGATGGTGCCAAGATCATGCTCTAATACCACTTCTAATGAAATAACTTGCATATGGAAGGATACAATATGAAATATTACAAAAATACTTGATAATATCTAAGACTAACAAGCCACTTCTAGGGGGAAAACCTCTAAATATCTCTAATGATAACACAAATTACAATTTGATGATGAAATAAGACTCACTACATCCTATATATATCTTATTTATGCCTACAATGTCACCCAAGCTGACTTAGATAGCCCTATATAAGCCTAGGTTGACCTAATTAACTAAATAAAATATAATAATGATAGTATTACTTAATTAAGAGTTAAGATAGCCACAAGCCGGCTATTCATAACCCTAAGGGTATGTGCAAGATCATGATGGGCCAAAAAGTGGCGATATGATGGGTATGTGTAGGGTATGTGGTTGACGACTTTTTTCTTAATCAAAATTGATGAAACAAAAAGGGTTTTTAAAGGAGATTCCCAGCTTTCCACCAATTAAATTATGCTTTACTTTGAATTTAATAAATAATTATTATTCATTTTCTATTTGAATTATGACTAAAGTCTTGATTGATAGGTTGATTGAAAAACATCTATAGCTTTCAAAAAAAATTAATTTCATGAAGTTTTGACCAAGTTAAGGTGGTTAGACATGAGTTTTTATATTTTTTAAAATTTGTAATAAGAAATTCATAATTAATTATTTACTTAGAAAAAAATTACAAAAAATATGCATCACATTGGGACATGAGTCCTCTACTTATATCTAGAATATTATAAAAAAATGTTATCATTTTATTGTGGTTAGGGTGGTCAGATAGACACCTACTTCTTATTTTTTCCCTGAAATTTAAGTACTACTGCATTGAAATTTCAAATTTTCACCAAATAGATTTAAAAAAATAAATAAACCTAGTATTTTAGAAACTACATTCAATTTACTACAGATTCTATTCTTACATATTTTTGAAATAATATAGATAACTTATTCAAATTTTTATGCCAAGTTTCCTCACATTGATTTTTCTGAATTTTGTGCCACTTAAGGGCCTATTTTTTCCATATGATCCTACACATACCTCTAAGTACAATAATATTAAGGGCGTAGCAATTCCATTGTTATATTTATGTATATCTATATTATAGATATGATTATTATAATGATCTTGTCATCTTGTATTTTATTTTATTATCCAATCTCTATATATTAGTGGTGTTTATTGTCAAGTACCTATATGGTTGTTATGTCTTTGGCATTTGTGCCTAGTTACCTTTATGATTATGGATTTAGCCCTTTTACTATCATTTATACTTGATTTTTTTCCATCAAGGTATTCTTGATGTGATTTTATATTGATATCTAGATTCTGCTAGTATATTATGTGATGTATGTGATAATTTTACATTTAAGAGTTGGAAATTATTATATTTTATTTTACCTTTTTTAGATATATATGTTTACATATATTGATGTTATTATTACTATGTTGGTATTCTAGATGATTATTGGTGATTGCATTTCCATGTCTAGATGATGGACATTGATATTGAGTTATTATTTTGGATGTAATGGTTATGTGATGTATTTGACATTTTATCACATTGGGTGATTGTGCATTGCTTCAAATATTATGTATGGTGTAGGTATACTTGACATGTGACTTGAGAGTGTAGGTGCATGGTTATTTCCGCACTTGAGAGTGCAATTTTGGATTATTTCTCCAATGATGGTTATATTGGATATGTCACTTTCAATTGTGTTTAGTAACCCTTATTGCACTTGTTTAATGTGAGATGAGTCATTTTTGCCCCATATAATCTTGGATCTAAACAAGTGGTTATTCAAGAATTTGTGTGTTGTGGAAAGCATATGAATGTATGATTTCAATGGTGATTGTTTATTTCCCCATATGCATTCCAATTATATTCAAAAGATTAAATCATTGTGTTTTAATGATATTTGGTGTAATTGGGAATTTCATAAATTGGGAAAAATAGGAAATGCTAGTTGAATGCATTAAAAATTATATTCAATTTATTGAAATTAAGTTTATTTATAATTTAAAATGATTACATTGATTGGGGAAAATCTAGTTGAAATTATTTTATTCTTCATTTAAAATTATTCAACAATAAATATTTCATGAGTTGGGAAAATTAAATTGAATCATTCATTATCCTTGAAAATGAGAAAAATAGCTTAAGATTCTAAAGTTAATTGTTAAAATGTTATTTTGTGAAAGGAAAATAGAAAAGTAAAAAAAAGAAAAAGAAATAGAAATTAGAAATGAATAAAAGGAAAAATACTTTTATTTTCAAATTCATTCCTTCATTTTAAAAATAAAGAAAAAATTCTCTCTCAAAACCTCTCTTGAAAAAAAGGAAAATATCAAAGAAATCTTGATGTAGAAGGATTGGTTCATTTGGGAATTGCATCTTGGTGTGGATTGAGTTGAATTGTGACTTTTCCTTTTTAAACCCCTTGATTTTCTCAATTTTTAGATTGTTAGAACTCCAAAAATTAAATGATATGATTTTATTGCTTGGTATTTGAAGTTATTTATTTGTATTTTGCCATGCCCACTTTAGTGGATCGAAATGGCTTTCAACTGTAGATTTATTTATTAAATTTTATTTGTGTTGAAATTTAGAATAGGAAAAAATTGAACCATATGGAATTTTTTTTATGGATTCATGAAACGTGGATTTTAATTGATAAGAATTGTGTTGTTCATATTTAGAATCAAAGGGTGCTCTTAGTTTTCCATATATACATTGGTGGGGAAAATTTTAAGGTTTTGTGCATTTGAAGTTAATGGTGATGTTCATATTTAGAACCAAAGGGTGTTCTTTTCCAAAACAAAAGAATAGATTGGTGGGATTTTTTTTAAGGTTTTACACCTTTGAAGTTAATGGTGGATTGGGGATTTCCATGGTTTTGTATTGAGAATTTTTTTTATAAAAAATAAAATTGTGAATGCCTAAAGAATGAATTAGAATGGAAGATACCATGAATTTTTAAATATTTTTCCATTTAGAATCTTTTGAGACTATGCCCAAAAACAATATTTTATTTTGTTTCATTGTTTTTTATGCTACACTCAAATAGTGATTTAGTTTGATGAACCTATGATTTGAGGTATAGAGTGTAGGAAAGGAGGGAATCTCAACATTTTCTAAAATATAATTGATCTAAGGTTACAATGTGAAAATTAATTAATTAATTAATTAATACTTGAATTTTATTGGGTAAACAAAATGAACCAATATATAATAATTTAATGGTAGAATTGAAGCACTTATAAAGTCTTGGTATGGGTGTAAGGGTCATGCCACACTCTATGAGTTGGTGGATGCCATTATATACCCTCACCTTGTGACTAGGATGCATACTCAATCCCTACATAGGCATAGAACTATTTTGATAACACTCCTTGTCATATCTATATGATCCTCTTCCTTCTTTCGATTGGATTTTATATTTGATCTGATACCTAAGTCTCAAAATATATGTGTGATTGGTTGAGATCTTGGTTGTGTCCGTTCATATTTGTGTTTTTTTCTTAATATTTAGGAACATGTATACCTTGTTATGTGGTTTATCTCTTATTCATATATTATTAGAGGTGAATCTCCTTTGGGTATGTGTATGCTATGTAACATGGTTTATCTCTTATGCATATATGCTAGTGATGTTGCTCCTTCAAGCAAGGTTTATGTTGTTATATTAATCATACATGTTTTTCATGTGTATCCTATGATGGTTGATCATAATTGTTGATATGGGTATGCTATGGTATTCATTTAGATTTATTTGTCTTGTGTGTGGCCTCACTCCCCTTCTTTTGTGTGAGTGTGTGTATTTGTACCCTAATGATTATCTTCTAGTGTGATGGGGTTGACTTGAGGATACCACATGGCTAGGTGGTGTGGAACCACTATTGGGGACTTGAAGGATCTTGGAGGAGCTTGAGATTCTATAAAATTGGAGATCTTATCCAATCCTTGTGTTCAATTATATCATTATTAAAATATGTCATTAAATGTATGATTTAGGATATTGATTTTCATATATGTAATTATATCATTTATATTGGAACCCCCTATTTCATGGATTATAATCCACCCACATAAGTGGTGTCATATCTATTATTACTTTATTGTGTCTTGATGTTGGTGTCAAATTTACATGTGTTTTCTTATGTTTTTCATCATTCTTGATATTTTGGTAAAATTAATTTAGAGTCTCCATGAAATGGGGATAAAATGATCTTAATGTGTTAGGAAACATTCAATTATAGGATCATTGGGATGCTAGATAGTTTCATTTCCCCTATAATTGTGTTTTGTGTATGAGAATTTATCATAAGAGGGTGTCAAATTGTTATGTTGTTTTGTCCTTGTGAAGAGAGAATGAGTGGAGGTGTGTTGTGAGAATTTATCTTCCTCTCTCATGTCATTAGTTTCATTTTAAAGTCCATTTTAAACCTCCCTGCACCTTAAAAATAATATTTTCTATTTTCTTGTGTTTTAGATAAGGGGGTGAAATCTCTTGTCAAGATCTTAGGTAGGTAATAGGTATTTCTAGGGTATGTTCAAAGTATATTTGTTTATGTTTGTGTTCAAGGTGTTTTTAATGAGCATGAGACTTGGAAAATGCCATTCATTTAGTCTATTGTCAAGAATATAATGCTAGAAAATGACTACAATACCATAAAATACTTTAGTGTCAGAAATGGAATCCAATATTAGGAGTAGACTCTATAGGGAAGAACTAGTGTCCTCTTTGGGTTCTATTTTCCTTGTTGGGTGTTGTAGTCCTATGGGGTACTATAGTCCCCCTATTTACTTAGGTTTCTCTAGACCCTCAGACAACAAGAATTTTCTATCCTTTTCTAACTAAACTTCCTAAATACAAGTTATTCACCTTGGTATTTTTATTCTTCCAATGTAGTTTCTTTGTCAAAAAGTATCATAATTTGAAATTCATTCCATTTTTTTGGAAGAATTCCTTTCATGAAATCAATAAATTATTGTTTCACTTGGTGTAGGTCTTGTACTTCCTTATTGAGTAACCTCTTGTGAAGGTTTCCTCTTATGTTTGGGTTTCATTTGAGTTGTAAAGGAATATATTAGAGGTAGTTTTCACCCTTATCCTACTCCACATTTATGTGTGAGAATGAGATCATGGAATTGTATTTGATTTTCATTATGGAGAAAGTTTCATCCTCTTGTATGATCATCATGGTAACCTTTTCACATGATTATTTAAGTCTTCTACTTTTTCCACCTTTCTTGGAGTAATGGTGATTCCATATTGTGTGTTTTTTGTGCTTAGAATGACACCTTCTACGGACATTGGAATCCATTGTGATATGTAAATATCATATCTTAAATGAAAAAAATATATCTATCTATTTTTTCTCTACTAATATCTTGAGTAAAAGATTGGGCCATTATATCATAAAATACAAATATTGATAGAGTGATAAAAGGTTTCCCCATATGTAATTGGGTTGAGTGGAGATGAATGATAAATATACAATCCCAAACAATCTTAGTTAAGTGAAGTTGACCAAAGAGTAGAGGGATGCTTTATAGTTCACCAACTACATGTGGATAATTCAACAAAAGAAGTCCCATTAGTGACCATGAGGCAAAATAGGGTAATTGAAGAATTATAACATTAAAAAAAGGGATCAAAGAAAATATTTTGAGAATTTAATGAACTTTATTAGAAGATTAAAAAGGAATAAAAATAAATATGAGAAGTAAAATTTGAAGCAAAAAATGGTGAATTAGACATGACACAATCCATTGCATCCAAAGAAGAGTTTCAACTCTCAAAATTTGGGTTAGTTTAAAGAATTGGAACCACCTCATTAGTAGGACCAGCTACAAAAATAAATTAATTATAAGAGATATCAAGTATGTTTCTCAATGTAAATAAATCTTCTTCCCATAGAAATATCCATTCCCTTGTAAATTATCACCCTCTCCTTGGTGCTAACTATTGGGAAAATGTGTCTCAACCTTACAATTATATAAAGGTTATTGTTGATAGGATATATATATATTTATATATATTTCCTAGTTACACTGATAGGTGTAATATACAATGGCATCAAGGGGGGCAGTGGGATGTGTGTAAACATTTTTTTTGTTAACTTTTTTTAGGAAACTCCTAAAATGGATGACATACATTAAGTAAATGATACATTGCAAATCTTGACCATTAATTATTAGGTTTTAGATCTAATGGTGGATATTTTGTTGGCATGTCTTGCCCTAGGATGTAATCCTATTTTGTGAGGGAATTGTATTATAGTTGTGGTAGACAGACTGTGATGTATTATGAGAATATGATAACATTTGTGTTGTCTCTTGATCTCTGAGTGGTGATACTCCTATGAGAAGCTTGCTATGCAAGTATATTATAATCTTTGTGATTTAGTGAATAATATATTGGGTGGGTTTTGGAGTGTGGGGTTTTCTCCCAAAATGTTTTTCCCCACGTAAATCACTGTGTCATGGTATGCATGATATTTATGTTTATTTCTATTTAAGTTTATGTAACTATTATAGATATGTAAAAGTTTTGCATTATTCTCCTCTCAAGATTAGTGTAGGAAGTTTTTCTACTACCTTAGCTTCCTTATAAGTGGTATCAAAGCCTGATCACCTTTGGTTTTAGTTGTGGGTTGTTGGGTTTTTTGAACTAATCTAGATTTGACTGGGAGTTTGTGTAGAGGATACTTTGTGATCTTGTTGCATGAATTTTTAGATAGAAAGTTCATTAGGGGGAATTGAGGTGGAGAAATTTTTTGGAATTAATTTTGAAACATGGAAGCTAAAGATGGAGGATCTGTTGATAGATTGAGATCTCTAGGATGTTGTTGATGAGAATGTTTCAAGGCCTACAGATCCTACTCACACTACTCAATATGATGTTATGGACCGTAAAGCCAAGGATCTAATTAGATTATGTTTGGAAGACTCTATTTTAATTAATTTCCATAAGGAGACCTCTGCACATAAACTATGGAAGAAGCTTGGTGAGATGTATTAGGACAAATATTTAATGAACAATATTTTTTTGAGGAAGAAATTGTATTCCTTGAGAATGGAAGAGGGTGGATGAATCACAAACCACCTGGAAGCATTCAATATGCTGGTGGCTCAATTGGCATCCGTTGGTGTCAAAATGGATGAGGAGGAGAAATGTTAGATCTTGCTTTGTTCTTTGCGTGATTTGTGAGATTCTCTTGTTATGTCTATTGGGAGTACTTATGTTATTTTCAAGACTGAAGATGTGGTGGGTTCTTTTCTTTTTGAAGAGATGAGGAGGAATGTATCCATCACTACCAAGGAGGCCCTAAATTTTCATGGAAGACCTAAGGAAAAAGGAAAGAAGAATGAGAAGCGTGATAAATCCAAGTCCAAGGGGAGATCTAGATCTCCTACAAAGTCCAAAGTTATTTGCTAGAACTGTGGTAAGCTTGGACATGTTCATAAGGAATGCAAAGAATAAAAGAAGAAAAATAAGAAATTTGATTCTCATTCTAAGTCTAAGAAGGAAGATGGCGACACATTTATTGAAACTTTGGAAAATCATGCAGGTAATGATTTATGGTTAATTCACGCGGGTGCATCTTTCCATCTGACCTTTAATAGAGATTGGTTTTCAGAATATGAAGAATTTGATGGAGGTAAGGTGTACTTGGGAGATGATTCTCATTTAGAAATTGTTGGTCGTGGTAAAGTTAAAATAAATTTTCTTGATGTTAGAATAAAAAGGATTAATGGTGTGTTGCATATCCCTGGATTAGTACAAAATTTGTTATCTATGAGAAAACTAATAGATGCAGATGTGTAGGTAGTATTTTCTGATGCAAGATGCAAGATGTTTAGAGGTGCTATAGTGATTTCTAGAGGTGTCAGATATGGCACATTGTATTTAAGCTTGATGCATGCATTATTGAGTGCAATAGTACTTCTGTGAAAAGAAAGTCTCTGGAAGAAGCACGAGGGCTTCACCTTTAGTAGATGGTCATGGATTTTGGGTACAAAAGGGTGCTCTTTCTTCTAAGACAAAGTTACCTGTAGAGAAAACTATGTTATGGCACCAAAGACTTGGCCACATTGGAGAAAAGGGTCTAAGGACCTTGAAAAATAAAAACCTTGTTGAAGGTTTGTCTAATTGTAATCTTGAATTTGATTTCTATGAGCATTGCATTTATGGAAAATAAAACCATGTTCAATTTTACTCGATTTCTCATAAATCTTGTGATGTATTGGATCTTATTCATTCTGATGTGTTTGGTCCTATAGATGTTCCTTCGATTGGTAAATCCACATATTATGTTTCATTTATTGATGATTATAGTAGAAGGACATGGGTATATTTTCTAAAGAGTAAATATGAATTTTTTAATTGATTTAAAGAATTTAAAGCAATAGTTGAGTTGCAGGCTAGAAAAAAAATGTTTGAGGACTGATAATGGCAGTGAATTTTTCTCTAATGATTTTGATAGATTCTGAAAAGATTGTGGTATTCATAGACAGAAGACAACTCTATATTCTCCACAACAAAATGGAGTTATAGAAAGAATGATAGGACACAAATGTTGAAGGCTAGGAGTATGTTGAGTGGTGCTGGCCTAGAACAAAGGTTTTGGGCTGAAGCTATTGTCACTTCTTGTTACCTGATTAATAGGTCTCCTACATCAACTCTTGTTGATAAGATGCCTATAGAGGCATGGTCGAGTTGCAAGCCTTCAATAAGACATCTTAGAGTTTTTGGTTGCAAGGCATATGCACATGTGTCAATGTAGAAGTGAACAAAGTTAGAGAACAAGGCTATGAAATGTATCTTCATCGGATATAGTTATGGTGTGAAAGGATACAAGTTTTGGGATCTTATTGCACAAAAGGTAATACATAGTAGAAGTGTTATTTTTAAAGAAACTAAGCCTTCTTCTATTACATTGCAGCTAGAACAAAGTAAACAAAAAGATGTGCTTCAATTTCCTCCTACACTTGAGAAAGTTGAATCAAGACCCATGGATAGACAAGAAGTTGACGAGAGCTCATCTAGCTTCGAATTTTCAGAAGAGGAGGAAGAACCTCCAACTCAACTTTTTCATAGGTCTACAAGGAATAGACAAACACCTAAAAGGTATACACTTGATGATTGGAGATTTATTTTTTCTTTGAATACTAACATGGATGGACCCAAATCTGTAGAAGAGGCATTAGTTATGAATGATGCAGAATTCTAGAAGATTGATATGGATGAAGAAATGGCATATTTGAAAAAGAATGATACATGGGATCTTGTACCATTTCCCGAATGATAGAAACCTATTGGTTGCAAATGGGTGTTCAATAAAAAGATTGGTTCAGATGGAGGTATTGAGAAGTACAAAGCAAGGTCGGTTGTGCAAGGTTACTCTCAAGTTAAGGGTGTTGATTATGGAGATTTTCTCTCCTATTGCAAAAATGACATCCATTAATTTTTTCTTGCTATTGCTACTACTTATGATTTAGAGGTTGAGAAAATGGATGTGAAAACTACTTTCCTTCATGGTGATTTGGAGGAGGATGTTTATATGACACAACCAAAGCACTACGCGGTGAAAGGTAAAAGTAAATTGGTTTGTAAATTGAAGAAATCTTTGTGTGGCCTAAAATAGAGTCCTAGGATGTGGTACCAAAGATTTGATACATATTTGTTGAGTTTTGGATTTGAGCATTCTAAATCAAATCATTGTGTTTATTATAAAACTAATGGTAATAATTTCCTATTTATTTCATTATTTGTTGATGATATGTTATTTATTAGCAAAGAGAAAGGTATGATTTTAGAACTGAAATCTCAACTTGCTACTAAATTTGAAATGAAAGACCTTGGTGCAACTAGACACATTCTAGGGATGGAAATTAAAAGAGATAGAATGAATAGAAATCTATGGCTTGGCCAAAGTAAGTATTTCAATTCAATTTTATAGAGATTTAACATGCAAGATTATAGACAATTGCATGTTCCCCTTTTTGTTGGAATAAAGTTAACTATTTCAAATTTTCCAACATCTCCATCAGAGATGGAAGACATGAGCAAAGTGCCTTACTAGATTTTAGTTGGAAGTTTGATGTATTCTATGGTTTGTACTAGACTAGAAATTTCCCAAGCAGTGGGATTTCTTTCTAGATATATGTCTAATCCTAGTAGAGTTCATTGGGATGCAGTTAAAAGAGTCTCTAGATATTTGCACAGTACCTTAGATTATTCCTTGTGTTATCATAGTAATATGACTGAAGACAAGATTTCCCTTGATATTCATGGTTATGTGGATTCAAACTAGGCAGGTGATGTTGATAGTAGATGGTCCACTAGTGCTTATGTGTTCACATTATTTGGTGGTACAATCAGCTGGATGAGTAAGCGATAGGATGTGGTTGCTTTGTCCACTACTGAAGCAGAGTATATGGCAGCTACTCATGCTTGTAAAGAAGCCATTTGGATTAATAGACTGTGTTTAGATGTTGGAATAAAACAAGGTGTAGTGACAATTTATTGTAACAGTCAGAGTGTGATATGTCTAGCCAAGAACCTGACATTTCATACCAGGACCAAGCACATTGATGTACAGTAACATTTTGTTCGAGATATGGTTGAAGATGGTAGGGTGAAGTTGGTTAAGGTAGAGACTTTGATGAATGTTGTTGATTATTTAACTAAGTTTTTGAGCACAAAGAAGTTCAAATGGTGTTTAGAGATCATGGTCCTTTCGACCCCTAGCAATTAAGAGACAATGTTTACTCCCTCCTATTACTCTTGCAAGTTGTTCAACAAGTGGGAGATTTGTTAGGAAAATGTGTCTCAATCTTGAAATTATATAAAGGTATATATATATATATATATCCTAGTTACACCAATAGGTGTAATATACAATGGAAGCAAGAGGTGAGAGTGGGATGCGTGTAAACAAATTTTTGTTAACTTTTTAAGGAAAATCCTAAACTAGCTAACATACATTAAGTACATGATACATTGTAAATCTAGACTGTTAATTATTAGGTTTTAGATCTAATGGTGGATATTTCTTGGCATGTATTTCCCTAGAATGTAATCCTATTTTATGAGGGTGTTGTATTATGACTACAGTAGAGAGATGGTGATGTATTCTGAGATTCTAATAGTAGTTGTGTTGTCTCTTGATCTCTGAGTGGTGATACTCCTGTGAGAAGCTTGCTCTGCAAGTATATTGTAATATTTGTGATTTACTGAATAATATATTAGGCGGTTTATGGAGTGTGGTGTTTTTCTCTCAAAAGGGTTTTCCCCATGTAAATCACTATGTCATGGTATGCATGATATTTATGTTTATTTTTGTTTAAGTTTTTGTAACTGTTAAAGATCTGTTAAAGTTTTGCATTATTCTCCTCTCAAGATTAGTGTAGGAAGTTGTTCCACTACCTTGGCTTCCTTACACTAGTACCCACAAAGTTAAGAATACCTTGATTGATTCCCATATCTTCTCCCCTCTTCTCCCCCCTCTGTGGAAATTCCTTCCTCATCACCTCCCATAAGAGTGAAATAAATTAATATTTCCCCTTGATATCATCCAATTTTCTCCCTCTCACTATTTCTTTTCCTCTTTGACCATCTATGGTCAAGCCCTACTCCCCATATCCCCCTATTAATAGGACCTTATTTTTTATACTATTTTTGAGATTGCTCCCTACTTAAAGGTAAGATTAACAATTATTTTAGCTTAAATTATATCAATACTTTGTGCAAGTTAAAAACTATTATTTACTAATTTTCTCTCCTCAAGGAAGGCCATTATCCAACCCAATCAACTTAACAATGCACCAGTATTTTTTTTCTCATAATCTAAAGGCTTGCCTAATAAATGTGATTAAAAAATTAATCTATTAGTGTAACCTTAACCATGTTTTATAATGCGACACTATAATGTTGTGCTCATAATTTATCTTAGATCACCAAAATTTAAATAAGAATAATGATAATATCAATACATTTGTGGAAAATATCAAGTGAAGCAATAAGATGACTCTAGGTCACAATAAGAATGTTGGATGTTGTGGATGTGTTGTTGATATGTGGTTGTCATTGATGTCAACACTATTAGCATTTGGTGCATTAGAGGTTGTATATATTGAGGATATTGAGAAAATTGTAAAAGAAAGTGTTTTAGGTTCCCAGTAGAACTATGTGATTCATGAAGGTGTCTTGTTTTGTACGTTGGAGTTCAGCTATTGTGGACTAAAGGGTTTATTCCTGAGTGTATCTAGATCATCTACCAAAATTTTTAGAGGTCTGCATATAGATTTTGATCATGTTGTGGTCTGACAGTGTTTATGTGGTCTTTGTTAGTGTTCTTAAATGAAGTTTGTGTAATTATGGTAATTCTAGTTGTTGCAAATGTTTCTTTGTTGTTTCTTGGTGCTCTTGGATGTTTCTAGATTGTGCTCTATGTTTGTGGTATATCTACATTGATTGGTGTGTTCGTGGTCGGAAATTTTTCTTGCACATGTTTGGTTTTTCATGTTCTTGGACAACATGTTGGTGGTAGTGTGTTGTGGATCTTTGAGGTGAAATGAATTGAATTCTTTTTGTGTTGGAGCTATCAATTTGGGTCTCTACTATGTTGTGGCTGACCTTGGTGGATTCGCATTAAAAGTGTATTTGTAAACTTGGGCCGACACTAAAAAATATGTTTTATTTTCCTAGCTGACTGAAGTTGTTGATGAAATCTCATGTAGTAGATATAAAAGAGAAATTGTTCCATTGGTGTACTGTGTGGAAAAGGTTCTTTGTGTGCTCGGTGTGCTCTTATGTGTGTATGTGTGAACATCATTTGATTGTAGAGTAGAGTGTGAATAAGATCGAGTGAAGTGTGAAGTAGTTTGTGAAGGAGTTTTCTGTGCTTAAATTGGAACTATAGGGCTGATGCAAGAAGTTGGGTACACAAAAAGCTCAAAAAGTGGAAATGTTTTTACTATTTTTCAGAATTTGTCACACTTGGACTGAAAATTTGAGGCACTTACACAATGAATTTTTAAAAAAGTCAGTAATATGAAATCTATCATTTTGAATCTAGTTTCCAAATATGTAAATTATTAAAATACCTAGATTATATAAATTAAATTTTGATAGGGATCTATAAAAACCACTTTTTAAAAGTCCCTATTTTTTTACCATACCAAGCAGGTGTACGGACAACATTTTTTGACCCAAATAAAATTATTTTTCTATTTCCTTTTGGAAAAAAGAGAGCTAACAACATGAAGTTTGATGTGGATTTTTTTTTGTAATTTTTGGTTGAATATTTTTTTTTTATTAAATTTTTATTGGCCTTAATTGATGTTTTTTAAAATGAACGTGTACAGACAACATAATTGGACCTAAATAAAACATTTTTTGACTCTTTTTTTTTCATTGTGTATAGAATTGTCTGAAGTTTGATGCCATATGATTTTTTTTACAAGAAACTTAGCCAATGAAAAGTTATTAAAAAACCAAAAAAACCTGATATTTCAAGTTTAAGGACTAGTTTACTTAGAAATTAATTAAAAAATAGAAAAATAATCCAATCTTAACAAAATTTATATATTTAGAAAGTAGACATTGTATTCTCTAATGGGTTTTAATTTTATAGATTCATTCAGAAAAAAAGTCCATCAGCTATGTTGTCAAAGTTGGACATTCTTCTTCAATCTACCTTAGTTTTTTAGTTGCAGGTCAAAGCCTCAGGCTTGGATTTCCAAGCCTTTCCCAAGCCTAAAACTAAGGCTGGATGTGGTGTGGAAATACATTTTTTAAATAACGTGTACGCGTTATAGAAACACGTACGTGTTATTCAAATGAAATGCGTTCGCGTTTCATAACGCATACACGTTGCCCATTGACTCGTTGGGAAAATAGAACGCGTACGCGTTATGAAATGCGTATGCGTTTCTTGAACATAATGCGTACGCATTTTTAGAATGCGTACGCATTTCTAATATAGCTTTTTTTCCCTAATTTGGAAAATACTAGTAAAACACGATTTTCTTGCAACAATCCTTTTCTGTAGTACGGTCCGAAAGTGTCATTTTCTACGTTTTTTATTGCAAATTTGTCTTGTGCAGGGCATATTCTATTCAAATTGTTGGAAAAGACAAAGTGCAGGTTGAATTTTCTGAAGTGGAATCAAGTGCAAAAACTTTTTACAAGAAGATTTGGAAAAAGTGAATTTTTGGATGTACTCATGATGTTTTTGTACTTCAGAGTTTATAGAAAAAATGATCTTCATAGTACATAGTTTAATTTGAATATTTGAAAGAGGTGGCAATTTGAAAATAAGTTTCTTGAATTATTGTTTTTGTCATCAAAGAGGGTTTGGTAACAATGGGTGATAAGCAAAGACAAAAAAAAAGATGTAGAAAGTTAATGACACCCGAAGAAATTCAAGCAAATAAAGATAAGGAGGCAAAAAGACAAAGGGAAATGAGAGAAATGATTCGTCAAATGAAAGATTTGGAAGCATCTAGTTCCAATAATGTTGAAGAGGAAGCCATGAATGATGAAATGAATGTAGATGATACAAATGTGGAGATGGTGAATATGGAAGAAAATACAATTACAGAGACAAACCCAACTGTGCCTTCAACTTCAACTTTGAATGATATGCAAACAATTTCAGGTGTTTCTTCAAATCCACCTCCCAATGATATGGAAAATGCACCTATTCAAACAATCTATCTAGGTATATGTTCAAACCCAAGTTTTCATAATATTGATATTGCTTGTTTAGATGAAGCTGGATACACCATTGATGAGATCAATAATATTAGGGTTGAAACAATGCAAAAACAAGAAAATGATGAAATTATATCTTATGAGAATGTAAATGAGAATGAAATCCCTAATATTGGTGAAAATGAGTATGAAATCCCTTTTACATTTGAAAATGAAAATGAAACCTCTTGTGTGAATGAAAATGAAACTCCATCTATGGATGAAGGTGAAAATGTTTTATTTACAATTGAAACAGATGTGCTAGATAACCTTCGTGGTAAAGTTTCTTCAAGACAAATTAGAAATTATGGAAATAAAATATATAAAATGTTTTTTTATAGAAAGAAATTAGGATTCCAATGTCAACTCATGGTGCAATTGATGAGAATGTTGAAAATGAGAAAAGTGATGAAAAAATTAGGTGTTTTGTAAAACAAAAAAGAAAGATGATTCAGTAGAACAAGTCATATCTAGTGTTGCTAATGCTATTGATGTTATTGGTAAGAAAAGTCGATCAAAAGATAAGAATGCTCGTCGTGCAATAACAACTGCTCTAGTTGATAAAGTAGCTTCAAATAAAAGAATGTTAAGTAAGATTAGTAAATGTATAAACTTAAATCCTAGAACTTTGATAAGAGCTGCTAAAAGAAGAGAAAGTATTGAAAAGGATCCTATTAATCAATGTTGGAGTTTTAGTGGTAGACTCCCAAGATTAGACATGAAATTAACTAATGAAATTAAATCTTTAATCAAAATTTTGGCATGATAATACAAGAGTATCACCTAACATTAGAGATGTCTTAAAATTAAGGGTGGGTTCCAAAATTCGTGAACCTCATCCAAAGCATCTCTTAGATATGACTCAAACTGAATTATATAAAAAAAATTTAGATGCTTCAATCTTACCATTGAATATTAGCATAAGTCAAAGATCATTCGAAAAGTGTAAACCTTTTTATGTTAGAATTAATAAGCAACAAATCTCTTGTTGTTGTAAGACTCATGTACAATTTCATTATTATTATGATATATTTCGATATATACGATGCACTTTGCATGCTAAACAAATTATGCAGGACATTTGTGGTATTAATATGCCACCTAAAAGAATCAAATATTTTATAGCAGGTTTGTTTTGTAATCCCTCTTTAAATGGAAACTCATTTTTTTTAAAAGCATGCATTTCTGGAGAATGCGATAGATGTGGTAACTTTTCATTATTAGGAGAATGTATGCATGAAATTAGTTCAGATGAATTTAAAACAATTAGTGGATGTAAAAAAAAAAATTTAAAAATATTGAGTATTCTTTAAAAGATGGAAAAATTGGAAAACGTGTTGAGCTAATTGTGGAAAAAGTTAGTGTGCATGCTTTTATTACTGAATTTAAAGATAAGTTTGTACCTAAATATGTTCAACACTCTCAAAATGCTCATTGGCTTGATAATCAATTTCGTTTATGTAAAAACACATTCCCAATTGGAACTATATTGTCAGTTGTTGATTTTGCTGAAAATTATACTCTTGCTCCACAAGAAGAAATTCAATCACAGTATTATAATTCAAGTGCAAGTAGCTATATTTGTTCACATTGTTTATAGACATGTTGAAGATAGTACAGAAGATAATAGAATTTTTTTGAGAGAGTACCATTTTAATGTAAGTGATAATCGATTACATTCATCTGAGTTTGTACAATATTGTTTTGATATATTTTATAAAAAATTAAAAGAGAGAGGAATTCAAATGCTAGAACATCTCATATGGTCAGATAATTGCACGGGTCAATTCAAAAATGCTAGAATGTTTTATTGGTTATGTAGAGTTCATAAGGAAAATAATATCCAACACATATGGAGTTTTTTGAAGTTCATGGTAAGGGAGAACACGATGGAGCAGGTGCATGTGTGAAAAGAGCTCTTGCTAGAGAGCAACTAAAATTTGAGGATGCTAAAATTTAGAGATGCACATGCAATTGTAGATTGGTGCAATACCAAATTATCTACAAGAACAAGTGAGAGCTCAATAATTCGACGCTTCTTTTGGTTAGTTGAAGAAAATGATATTTTTTCTCGACAAGATTGTGAAACAATTAATGGAACTGCAAAATGGCATTCATTTAAGAGTTCAAATGCAAACACATGGACAATATGGACAAGGGAGTTGGCATGTTTTTGTCAATTTTGTATTGTAGGTGATTGGCAGGCATGTGAAAATATGGAATGGGTCGAACAATGGCAACAAAGAGCTTTAACACCTACATCGACACATGTTCAACATGGAACGACAATTGAAGATAATCAAGTGTTTGCATCAGATGATTATGATCGTATTTCAGATCTTGTACAAGAAGGTACATTATTTATTGAGTTGAATTTTGTATGTATGCATGTTTATATGTGAGTTAAATATAAGTCACTCTTTATTGAATTTTGTATTTATTTTTGCAGGACATGTGTATGTTGTTGTTGCACCTCAAGTGAATGAAGAGCAGACAGAGTACTGGTTGGCTAGATGTGTTGAAAGAAAACATAAGTTGGTACATACTAGAGTGGATGATGACAACTTTGAGTATCCAACTGGTTCAGTGGTTGTTGTTGGCACCTGGCTTCGAAAATATTTGATGAGAAAGAATGGCTTGCCTACATTTGAAGATTATGAAAGACACAAGAAGATTATACATTATTCACATTTGATTTTGGCAACCAATATAAAACTAGTTAGATATCAAGGGAGGCCTGCTAATAAAGTTTTATGGACACTTTCAATGGATGATCATGAGACAATCATAGATGCATTACAAAAAAGAGAGGATGCAGATGGTACAATAGAGTAAATAAATATTGGTAAGTATATCTATGGTTTTAATATATTTATTTTTTGTAAGTATATCTCCCCTATTATATATATATATATATATTTGTCTTTAATCATTTCCTAATTAAAGTTTTATATCATTTTTTTCTTTAGGTCTCCCAAAAGTAGATGCTTTACAAAAAGGAGAGGAGATGCACATATATTACGATGGAATTCGAATCTAGAGATAGGTAACTATATATAGTTCTAGATACATTTAATTGATACTTTATAATTGATTTCATATCCCCTTAATCCTTTCTCTTAAAACCCCTTAAGTCATCCTCTTATGTACCATTAATCCATCCTCTTGCATCCCCTTAAGTCATTCTATCAACTACCATTAATCCATCCTCTTAGGACCCCATAATCCATATCCTCTTAAATCTCCTTAATCCACAATCTTGCATCCCTTAAGTCACTCTCATAATTCCCCTTAATCCATCCTCTTAGGGCCTATTAATCCATATCGTAAGGTTCATGACATGCATCCCCTTAATCCACCCTCTTCCATCCCCTTAATCCACTCTCTTACATCCCTTCAAGTCATTCTATCAACTCCCCTTAATCCAACCTCTTACATCCCTTCAAGTCATTCTATCAACTCCCCTTAATCCACCCTTTTACATCCCTTCAAGTAATTCTATCAACTCCCCTTAATCCACCCTCTTGCATCCCCTTAATCCACTCTCTTACATCACTTGAAGTCATTTTATCAACTCCCCTTAATCCACCCTCTTACAACCCTTCAACTCATTCTATCAACTCCCCTTAATCCACCCTCTTACATCCCTTCAACTCATTCTATCAACTCCCATTAATCCACCCTCTTACATCCCCTTAATCCACCCTCTTGTATCCCTTCAAGTCATTCTATCAACTCCCCTTAATCCACTCTCTTACATCACTTGAAGTCATTTTATCAACTCCCCTTAATCCACCCTCTTACATCCCTTCAATTCATTCTATCAACTCCCCATAATCCACCTCTTACATCCCGCAGTCATTCCTATCAACCCCTTAATCCACCCTCTTGTATCCCTTCAAGTCATTCTATCAACTCCCCTTAATCCACCCTCTTTCATCATTAATCCTCTCTTACATCTTGAAGTCATTTTATCAACTCCCTTAATCCACCCTCTTACATCCCTTCAATTCATTCTATCCACACCTCTTACATCACTTTAAGTCATTCTATCAACTCCCCTTAATCCACCCTCTTACATCCCTTCAAGTCATTTTATCAACTCCCCTTAATCCACCCTCTTGCATCCCCTTAATCCACTCTCTTACATCACTTTAAGTCATTTTATCAACTCCCCTTAACCCACCCTCTTACATCCCTTCAACTCATTCTATCAACTCCCCTTAATCCACCCTCTTACATCCCTTCGAATTCATTCCTATCAACTCCCCTTAATCCACCTCTTACATCCCTTAATCCACCCTCTTGTATCCTTCGAGTCATTCTATCAACTCCTTAATCCACCCTCTTGCATCCCCTTAATCCACTCTCTTACATCACTTGAAGTCATTTTATCAACTCCCTTTAATCCACCCTCTTACATCCCTTCAAGTCATTCTATCATCTCCCCTTAATCCACCCTCTTACATCCCTTCAACTCATTCTATCAACTCCCCTTAATCCACCCTCTTACATCCCTTCAACTCATTCTATCAACTCCCCTTAATCCACCCTCTTACATCCCTTCAATTCATTCTATCAACTCCCCTTAATCCACCCTCTTGCATCCCCTTAATCCTCTTACATCTCCTTAATCCTCTTAGGACCCGTTAAGCCATATCCTAGGGTTCATGAGATGCATCCTCTTAACTCCCCTTAAGGAATTCTCTTAAGACCCCCCTTAAGCTATATATCCTCTTAGGTCCCGTTAATCCATCCTATGGCTAACATCATTTGAATTTGTATGGAATTTACTATATACGGTTCTTTTCTTGCATGAATTTTTTATTTAAATTGTATCTACATGCACATATATGTTTCATCATGTTATATAGTTATATTAAACATCTTGATGTACATTATATATGTTTTTCCGATGTCACTTTTTAAATATCTTGTTCCAATTTTATAGATTATACATGTTTCATGTCTTCTATTTACCACATTTTATATAATTATTTAATTGTATAGATTATACATTTTATACATACAAGGAGATAGTTTTTTGTTTATTGATTCAAATATTTGTTATGTAATTGGAAAATAGTTAAAATTACTTGCCCTTAATTTATTATGAATATGATTTAAGAAACTATTTAAGGAATGTTTTAATTTGTCACCTAACCATGTGATAAAATATATGTATGAAATTTGATTCTAGATAAGAATTTATATAGTGCATGTATTACTTGAAAATTAGATAAAATATAAATATAGATATGTATGAATGCATATAATCATGAAAATGAACATAACACGATCTCATAATTGACTGCATATATAATCATCATATTAAAGTCAACTAATATAAATAAACACACATATGATAACAACATGTTCAAAATAAAACTAGGGATCTAGATTGTTCATAAAATTTATATGTCAAGTCCAACACATATATTGAAATAAAACTAGAGATCCGTAGTCCATAAAATATAAAACCATCTAACTTTCAGGCTGATCGGTCATATCAAGTCTCCTCTTTGTTCCATGTCGACTAGATGTACCTACATCATGCTGTAAAAGAGTACAAGAAACTTGAAATTAGATTTAAATTTATTTCAAAATTTTGATATAATTAAACATATTTAAAATTGAAAATATAAACTTTTAGATTAAAAAAAAACTAATTAAATATTGAGTAAATATAGTAAAAATGATTTCTAGTATGCATAAATTACCATATGGTCATGTGAATCAACTGGCACATTTTCTTCAATGGGTAGCATAACTGTCTATTGAGAAGATGCAAATGCCTGATCTACTATATCCTGCATATTCATATAAAGCAGACAATATGTGAAAACCTCGAATATATATATATATATATAAGGTTCTTAAAAATTGTATAGGAGATTTAAAGTAAAGTTTACAACCTCAAATGATATGACCTCATGATCACGCACCTGAGATTTCCCATGCATAAATGTCGATGATGTCTCAGGTGCGCGACCCACCATGGGTATCTCATCAAATCCCTGCATATAGATGTACAACAGTTCGTATAGATCATTCACACATGTGTATGTAAATGAAGAAATTAAATTATATCTATGATGTGTATTTAATTTAAACTTAACAAACTTTTGAAAGCACACACCTAAGTTGATAATGTCTCAGGAGCACTCACCACTGTAACTTGTGTTTGGTCAATACTAGGGATAGTATGACCTCCCTACATCTAGATATAA